>OX101731.1:27285916-27885916 GCA_944452665.1 Stenoptilia bipunctidactyla
AGGATCATTACTTATTTAAAATACTATTAAAGCACTATGTAGTTCACAGTCTTCCCTTAACAAACTCTTTTCTAAAATTGTATGCATTTTTAAATTTTCCCATAAAGTGTAGAGAACTAGTGATAATAGGTTGGGTACTTAAATATTCATGCGATGTCACGCACTGGAATCCTCTGGACTAGCGTGTATGTGCACTTTCGTACACTTCATTCATTCAAGAGTGAGTGAATGAACCATATTTTGAATTAACTGAAGTAGAATGACGTCTCTGGGGGACACTTTAAAATTAATGGAATAAGAAGCAGCCCGTTACTGTGCAGGGTTTATTTTTTAAAACTTTGCTTTATTTTGCGTGTTCTTAAATAAAGGATGAGGCATAAAGTTTTATAAGAGTCTTGGGGTAAAATGAAAATGTAGCTACGTAAAGGTGAGATAGCTTGCATTAAAATATTACGTGTTTTTCAATAGGCTATGTGAAATTTTAAAAAATGTAACAATTATTGTACATAATATACAGATTTATGTTTAAATTTGTTATTTAGTTAATTTACTTGAAACTAACAAATTCTTTACTAAAAAATCTTTAATTGCCATTGCACAATTTAAGGTACTTTTTCACATGATCCAAAACTTTGCTGCTTGGTCAGAGCTAGGATTACATAAAATAATTGTTAAATTTCGTTCGCCTTGTGTCATGAAATATAAGTCTTTACAAACATATGACGTCACTGACTCCATTGCATCTCCATATTATCAAAGCCTTTTAGAAAACTACTACAATAATTAAATTTAAAATTGATATTTCAAAGCGAATAAAAGAATTTCTGGGTAGGTACGTAAAGCTCTATTTAAAAGCATTAAAATAAAAAAAAAAACAAATAACCTGTAAATAACGAGCACGGGAATTCTACTTTTAAATTTGTATGCATTATTAACAACCATATTTATATAATATCAACCCTGACTCATTAGAATGTATGTTTATTCCAAGCATTATAGTAAACACTCGCCAGATACAAAATTCAATTGTACCTGCATAAAAAAAAAACAAAAGGCATACCTATTCACACTATGTAAATCCCGCCTGAAGCCATCCGTACCGCTATAAAATCCGTTTTCGGAATGTCGGTCACTCAGCCACAGATCTCATCTGATGGAACGAATGATAAGATCCATATCACTCGTTCATTCCGCATCGCTGTGTACTCTACCCGGTCCCATTCTGCCAACTTTGCATGTTATTAGAAATGGCTTATTCGGCTCAAAATGCTGCAGCGAGTCATAATTTGCAAAATTTATCCGCTCTTTTCGAATTTCAGTTTTGTACGGATCTTTTACCTTATTTGAAGATGGAACTTGGTTTGTTTTTGGAATTGTTTTAGCTTCGGTACCTATTTGAATAGTTTTTGATTGTCATAAAGTGAAAAAAGGAATTTTTTTTTCACTGTATGATATTTTTATCTTTCGCAAAGCGTGTGTTTAATAGTTAATTATAATCAGCTTAGGTTAGATACCTACATGCCATTCAGTATATGAAGTTATACTGTGTGCAAAGAGAAACTTTCTCAAAAAATAGAGAATGTTATTAATAACTAAATATTTTTTTTAGATATTTGTCCACTGAAGGCAAGAACGCATTTGAAAGGGGCAGATTACTATACTTAAAAAAGTTGGTGATATAAGTATGATAGAAAAGTATGTTGGTACCGCAAGGTTTGGTTGTGCCTTACATTTTTGTAAATAAAGAGTTTATAAGCACACACCAACCTTACGGCAGATGTTAGAATTTCATTTGAAAAGATTAAAAGTAAAAATAATAAAAATGACGCGGGTTGTCCGTCAGAAAATATTGTCCCGAGACCCTGATACTGCCCCGCCACATCTTTATAAATAATCATGGTCATAGATTAAGAAGTGAATAAGTTATCTATACATATAATAAAATGGTAGGAAAGTCAAAACTGTACATTGAATATTTTTTTAAAAGAATACTTGGGGTATGATCTACAATCGAAACAGAAACAAAAAATATAGTTTTTAGAATTTTTGTCTGTTTGTCTGTTTGTCTGTTTGTCTTTCCGGGATAAACTCAAAAAGTACTGCATGGATTTACTTCAAATTTGGCATGAAGATAGTTAAGAAGTCGGGTCAACATATAGGCTACATATTATCACGCTAGCAGTGTTATAATCGTAGGTGCGTTTGGTGCTGCATAGCGTTCACGCAGACGACGTCGCGGGCAGCAGCTAGTTTCAAATAAAAAAGTGATATTGGAATAACCGTGTTTTCATTAAATAAATAATCTGCTTATCAGAATTGCCGCCTAACGGTCCCCATTAGTGTACCTACTTCAGAGTAGACTTTCTTTGGTTTGAAATATTCTATTCGTCTTGTAAAACACTTAAAGGGAGTAAATTCATAGGTTATGCAAAACTTATACACATGTCAGTAATGTCATACAAAACGTATTTTAGTGTGACAGGAAAAATAACATTTAAATGTAGCTTCTGTTACACAAAACAATAACAAGTTACTTCCAAGCAAAATAAAACAAACGCCATAAGTCCGCCATTTTTAAATACAACCATTCATTCATTCTCTTTCACACGGTTTTTAATTAAACTAAAATTTTCTTCCTGAAAAGCAGATATCACCGTACACTGTACAACACTAGGGCGTAACTCTCAATAGGATGTTGAAACAAAAGGCGTCGCATCTTATCTCGACGCCTGTACTTTATTCAAGGAGCTTTGGAAATAGTCACAATGCACTAACGTTGCTCCTCGCTTTGACGGATCTATCCTGAAACAATGCTTGTAACGACAGGCGATAGTGATCTTTATAGTGGTAGTGGTAGGGTGCATTTTGAAGGTGTGTTTTATCGGGTTTGTCTTGGGGATTCATCATGCCCACAGGATTATTAATCGTAAGATTTGTAGTGTTTGTGTTGTCTTTAGTTGTAGTTTGGTACAGAGGTTCGAAACAAATGTAATTTTAGCCTTGGTTTGAAGCAAATATATGAATTGGCACTGGCATTGTCTTCCAACCAGCACTGGGCCAGCTTGGTGGATTATGGCCCAAACCTCCTCGTCACCCAGGGGAGAGACTCATGCCCTGCAGTGGGCTCATTACATGGAGTTGCGACGATGATTGTCTTCAGTTTTTAATATTATTTATTAATATAACATGTTTTAAAATCTACTTTACTACTTTTTCCTGACCACTACAGTCCTGGTACTTTTAAGTGTCCAGTGAATAGGTTTCTCGTGGATAGACTACCATAGTCTTCATGCGCACTTTCCATCAGGTGGCATGGAAGACAAAAAAAAACTCGAGATGGAAGATAGAATTAGAAGAAAATAAAGATCATGGTAGGAAATATTTAATAGGTACCTATTTAAAATAAGTAAATTAAGTAGTTAAGTCTAAAACTGTACAGAGAATAAAAAATTAAAAGTCGTCTGAAAGAGATCACTCTTAGGTCTTTTTGTTACTTTGTTCGGTATTTCTATTTTTTTTTGTGACTAATCAATTATTTTTGTCTAATTTTCAACTGTAGTAATTACATAACTCTAGTTCACCGTCATCAAAATTTTGCAGTGTGCGATTTTCTGTAGTGTTAAGATTTACTTTATTGATTGAAGTAATTCTTCGTCGTTACTAATTTTACTGAGTTAATTCCTTATTTATGAAATGTTATTATTATTATTTTGTTTCCCAGGTGTCCAAGGTATCTAGTCTTCCCAGCATGAGTGCGTCGCGGGGGGGGCGTCGGATCCCCACCCCCATGCCACCCCCGAAGGACACCCCCCATAGTTCTCACAGGTAAGTCACCACCTAGTAGGGTTGCTAACTGTTTACTGTTAAACAAAAATAAAGAATACAAAATACTGTTTTCAGCATAAAAAGCTAAACCCTTTATATGCTAGACTTTAAATAATGATTTGTGCAAGAAGCTCTAAAAATATGCGTTTAAAAAATAAAATAAATTGAACACTGTTTATTTTTCCAAAATACTGTTTGGTATTCATTTCAGACTCAAATATACTTTATTTCTAGAAAAAATAGTTGGAAAACCTACCACCTAGATACTTCTACTTTATGAATAATTAAATAAATGCAAAAAAACGAATTTAACCGGAATTTATCGTGATGATATATAGGATATTATAATGTAACTTTTATGTAACGATGGTGACTAATCAGGTGGTGAAAGAAAGAAATTTCTGTGGTTATTTGATAGCAGGATATTGGGTCTAATGGCATAATAATACCAAGAGGTACTGAAAAAACTAGGCAACTAGCTTTATTCATCAATCTTATAGAGGCTCTCAAGAGCTAATAATAACTAACAACAGGCTCCACAACGTGGAGTGACAAAGTGACAAAATGCATAACCTTAGAAAACATACTATTTTAATTATTTTGTTTAAAATAAACTTTAACGACACAAATATATGTTTAAATTCTAGATGATTTTTGTAAAAAACATTCTAAATGTTCTTAGCTCTACGTTGTCATCGATGACACACGAGCGCGATCCGCTGTGCTATATGCATTTTCTGTTTCTGAGAGCTGTGCATTAGGTATGTGTAGACAAGGCATCAAGTAATTAATATTTTTGAAAAACAAAACAGCCAACTTCAGTAATACTATCATCCTATTGACACCAAATCCCAAATATTTTCATGGTTTTCGTTGTCTTCAAAATTATACATGTATTATTTGCTATAATATTTTATTCATTCATCCCATGGTGTATGAATATAACATGACCGGATAAAGTTAATACCTTAATTCACTATTATCTATTTACTTTTTACACTTTAATATTTAAAAAAGAAAAGACAATATTTAAAAAGCTCCTTCAAGACACTGCAAAATTAAACTCAAGATTTATGAGAAAATTTTGCTACAATTAATCAACTGAGCATAGTGTCAAATAAATTTACAAAATATTTTATAATACGAAAAGCATTTTAAGAAACTACGATGTTTTAAAAGACCCCGAATACATTTTTTTTTACGCAATAAGGCGTGTTAATCTCACTTTTTTTTAAAACTTGGCGTTAAAATTCAATGTCTTTCATGAGAATAAATACCTACATTTATCGCTTGATACCGTGAATTATTAATATAAATAAGATGAATGTGCACAACATATACAATTATGTCCATCGTTAACTGATCTAGTACGAACATCTGTTGCGGTCGCAGTGTCACAACATCGATCATTCATTCTGATCGACGATTTGCTCGCCAGAGAACATTCGTCATTCAGTCATTATGAATGATTGAGACGAATGAAGGAAACTTGCGACTTGAAAATAATCAGATGTCTATGAAGACTATAGTTTTGGCATTGGTGTAACTGTTTGAGCTCAATTCAACATTACGTTCCAATGGGGAGTTTTCTGACAGCTCATAATAATTATTTCAAAAAACCACTATAGATTTATTTATTTTATTTATTTATTTATTTATTTCATCCAAACATACAGCCATCCTTACAGGTGCTTAACCTAATACAATGGCGTTGCCAATAAACAATTTTCTTAAACAACACAACAATTTAAACAAAACCAACAAATATAACACAAACAAAGATAACAATTAGGTAACTACAATATAACTACACACATAATACGCTGCCTGAGTGAACTCATTCAGTGAACAAAAAAACAGATCTACGCGATCAGACACTGTGTTGAGCGTCCGCAAAGCTCGCGTGAATGGTGCGCGGTGTAACAGTGCGGTGCGCGCGCGAGGTATTAGGAACAGCGCTGACTGCCGACGTCTACCCACGTACCCATCCGGCACACAGAGCTGCATACACTCAAGTACGCCTGGGTTGTGTATTTTGCCACGAAGGACCCCAAATAGGTATGCAGCAAGAGCTACCTCCCTCCTTGTCTCTAGTCGGCAATACCCCACCATGCCCAGGACAAATAAGGTGGGATACAACAGTGGGTATCCAGGATATACATGATACATTTTCTTGAAAAGAAATCTGCAAAATTTATTTTGTATCCGCTCCATCATCAACTTATATTTATCCTCATGTGGAGACCAAATGGATGAATTGCAGTGCAGGTGGCTTTTTATCAATGCTTCATACAATGCTTTAAGAGCCATTATATTTGTAAATTGATTTGCTTGACGTAGAATCAACCCAAGATTGCGATAAGCCTTTTTACATATTGCTTCAATATGTTTTCTGAAGCACACATTGGACGAAAAAATGACTCCCAAATCTCTTGCCTCTGTAATTCTTTGGAGTGGCGTCCCCTCCATTTCATATGGGTGATGGCTTGGAGAATGAGATTTAGTATATGACAATACAGAGCATTTGTCGACATTGAATTCTAATTTATTGTCTTGGCTCCACTTAACAACGCTCTGTATGTCCTGTTGCATTGCAACGTGATCTTCGCTGTCTTTTATTGAGAGAACTAATTTCAAATCATCTGCAAACAGTAGAGGTGTAGAATTATGAACTACTTTTGGCAGGTCATTAATCATCAATACGAAGAGGAGAGGGCCTAAATTGCTGCCTTGGCTGACACCGGATCTAGTAGCATATGATTCAGAAAGGCATCCTCCACAATCGACATATTGACGTCTATCGCGTAGATAACTGGCGAAGAAATTTAAGGTATGTGGCGAAAAACCTACACTGGCCAGTTTAGACAATAGCACGTCGTTATCTACGGTATCAAATGCCTTTCTGAAATCAAAGTACGCTACATCCACTTGTATGCCGGCGTCAACCGATGGCACTAAGTGCAGCATGAGGTCGAGCAGATTCCCCGTTGTACTACGCCCCGGACGAAAACCATGTTGCGCATCGGATAGTTGAGCACTGACTTGTGGGTAAATACAGCTATGAATCGTCATTTCGAATACTTTAGCCGGAGTGCAGAGGACCGCAACAGGTCTAAAGTCGCTCGGTGACGCACCTCCTTTCCCCTTCGGAACAGGAACAACTCTGCTCAGCTTCCAACGATCAGGAAACGTCCCGGTCTCAATACAGACATTAAATAAATGCAGCAAAGGTCTTTCCAAAGCCGCTCGACAATCCTTAAATAGAAATGCTGGGATACCATCTGGTCCCACTGAACGCTTGGGCGGCAATTTAGCCAGCGCTAGTCGCACCTCAGCAAGTTGAACGCGCGCGAGATGCACGCGTGCTCCCGGTACCTCTGCCGAGCCAGCGGTCGCCGCTGCCACGCTTAACAAGGGGGGTTCCGGATTGTAGACAGATTGAAAAAATCCAGCGAATTCTATGGCATTTTCCTGTTCCGACAGTACCCGACCTTCCTTGACGATCTTGCGGTTGTTTGGACTACTTGACTTAGACCTCAAGAAGTCCCAAAATGATCGTGGGTCCTTGGCCAAGTTACTCTGAACTAAATCTCGGTATTGGTCGTGTGCTCGTTCTATCTTATCTTTGACTCTTCTCCTACACTTAGCAAATTCTTCATAGTCGCACTGTGCTTTAGTGGTCTTATACATTTTGTGAAGTCGGTGCTTCAGTTTTATTTCCCTTATGATGTCGGCAGTGTACCAGCGTGGATAGATATATTTAGAGTTGACCGAACCAGCCTTCTTAAGGGGAACACAGATATCCAGAATGGTATAAATCTGGTCATAGAACATGTTCAACATTATATCGGGATCGTTTATACTATATATGTCACTCCAGTCGATTTCATTTAACAGCTGATATAAACGGTGAAAGTCTGCTTTATTGAAATTCCAAGTTAAGGAACGTATCGGGGTATCAAAATGACCATTGTCTTTATCTGTCGCTGGTGATGGATTTAGCGGGGATGTTCTCGTTTTGATCTCTACTCGAATGGAAATTGGTGGATGGTACTTGTCAATAGGCTGCAAGCCCTCATCCGCTGCGCTAACAGAAAGCTCTAAGCCGTGCGTACTCAACACAAGATCTAATTGTCTTTCGTCACAATTCGGAACATTATTGCACTGAATGAATTCACCGAAGGCCATTAAATATTGAAAATAATTACTAACATTACTATTACACGAAAACATATTAAAATCTCCTATTACAATGAGCTTATTTTTATAACTGTAGCAAAATTTTTCTAAAATATTAAACATTGCAATATATTCATGCTCATCGGTCTTCGGCGGAATATATAACACACAACACGTAAATAAAAATCTATTTTTTAGGAATACAGTTGCACAAATCAATTCAAATTTAAGACTATTTATATCTATGTTATCTAGGACCGCCACTTGTCGCAACTCGAGCCGCTGTGAGGCTACCAAAAGCACGCCTCCATGCTTACGACCATCAGCGCGATCACAGCGTAATACTTTGTAGCCAGGAGCCACAATTTCGGAATTTTCAATGGCTCCATTAAGGCCGGTTTCAGTTACAGCGAAAAGATCAGCCCCAGAAGATACAAGCAAGGATAAAAATTGTGTAGTTTTTGTGCGAAGTCCCCGAACGTTTTGATAGAATATATCGTAATATCTACTAGTTTTGTCGTTGGTTTGGGTTGGCTGAGCGACGAAACCAAATCCATTCGCTAAATTCTACAGCTATGGGCCAAACTTCTGGAACACAAAGTTTCTCAAAATTACTTGTAGTAACGCCTATCTTGAATGAAGCATAGTCTCTCTCTGTTCTAGGTTTCAACTTTTCGACACTTAGGTCCTGGCATGGACCTAAAATTTTCATAATATAATCTTTGAGATTATCCTCTGTAGTGCATTTGTCTAGCCTCCAGACATGCAAGAACTTTTTTCGCTCAACCGCTTTTAAGGTCAAAATTGAAGGGTTTTCTCCTTTCCTAACCGGATTACTCTTTCTCTTATTTCTTACTTCGATCCATGCGTTGCTGTGGCCGCTACTGACTACAGTCCCAGTTGCTTTACTAGCCAGTGTTAAGTTATTTATAACTGGTTCTGACGATTTTAGTGCATGCTTGTTAAGATTGTCATCTAATGATGACGCTGGATTGTTGAAAACCGCGGGCAAAGCTTCATCTAGGTTTTGTTGACCTTGGCCAGTATTATTGGTATTTAGTGGAAAACTAACTTTCTGTGCCTCAGTTTTCAGAGAAGCGATCTGTTTTTCGTAGGATAGACATCTATTTTTAGATTCATTTAATTCTATTCTTAGTTTACTGTTTTCTAAGGCTAAAACATTCACAGTAGCTTTAATTTCCTCCAGTATTTTAATTTCCAAAACACTCATTTTCTCCATAATATCTCTATTAACCTTTTCCATTATATCTATTACCTTGTCCATTGAGGCAGGTGTTGACAATCCCTTAGTTTCCTGCGAAACGTTAATATCCCCGGATTGGTTCAACACTTCCTTACTCATCATATCTCCCCGTACCCCACGTACTGGCGTTGCATCTGTCACACGAACACGTTTGGTTATGTTGGAGCATGAATTGCACTGGAAAGTTTTCTTTATATGTAAGTGCCCCTCTTTGAACGCAGCTTGAGTAATATTAACACATCTATAGTGGTACCCTTCCTTACATGCAATACATTTAATTATTTCCCCTACATCCATTTTCTTAAAGCATACCATGCAATTCATTATGTTAATCAATAGATAACACCCAACCCTGAAGATGATTAAGAACGGAATGCACTGTTCAATCAGGAGATGTTTTTTTCCTCGGCAATAACAAACTTGTTTATTTGATATTTACGTTGTCATCTGTCAAGTTTGGCAACGTGCCGGTTTTGTTTGTTTACGTTTTGGCTGTCTGCAAGTGGCTAATTAAGGAAGACGGAAATTACGTATTCTAGTTGTAAATGGTTCGAGAAGGTATGCCTTCGAAATGGCGGATAACCAAGATGCACTGACCGTTCTTTCTAGGCTTGTAAATAGTCCTCCAAACAGCGCCGTAGAGATTTAATATGTGCCCGCAACTGTTGTGTTCTTCTGATTTGAGGAACTCAGGTTTGTTGATTTATTATGATCTTACATTCCACTTATAACAATTAATTCATAGAGAGCAAAGTAAACACTTCCACACTCCACAGGGGGGGGGGGTCATAGATGGCACTTTTAAAAAGCCGAAGGCGTTAAGTCTGTAAACTATAATGTAGGTAAGTGGTTTCTACCATCTATGGTTATTTATACGTTCAATTGCTGATACAGACGTCTAATTAATTTATTTTACTTTTAAAAACGCTGTGTGGAATAAATTCTTCGCCTTCGCCTTTTGTAAAGCGCCATCTTTCGGAGCCTTTTGTACCAATTTTGTACAGTTTTGTTTTTTTAATGAGCTGTCAGAAAACCTCTCATTTTAAGTCTCTCTTATGTCTGATTTGGAGACTTCAAACTGAACAGCTGCTAACATAATCAATGATTGCAGAGCATTAAAAAACCGACTTTACGTCAAAACTTTGGCTGAGTTAAGAATATCATCAACGTAAATATCGTGTAACAAAGACACAAAAATAAACATACAGAGGAATTGAGGCCCTCCTC
Organism: Stenoptilia bipunctidactyla; assembly: GCA_944452665.1. Classification (NCBI taxonomy): domain Eukaryota; kingdom Metazoa; phylum Arthropoda; class Insecta; order Lepidoptera; family Pterophoridae; genus Stenoptilia; species Stenoptilia bipunctidactyla. The sequence goes on from OX101731.1 coordinate 27,296,412, forward strand.
AATTTTTGGATTTCGTGGATTTCGGATGTCCTTTCGTTGTAAGTACGCAGATTTCGAATTCACTCAACCTTTTGTACTTAATTATCATACAGGCATATAAACCCAGGTCAATTCAATCAACTATGTTCATATACACAAAGTGTAGACATCAAACCCGCTACCGCTAGGCTTGAGCCGTATACGAAATTACAATCTCTAATTTTATAGTATTCTCTCTAATATCAAACTTGGGGGCTTCAAAAGCAGTTTTTCAACTGATTTCCAAAAAAGGAGGAGGTTCTCAATTCGTCTGTATGTTTCTTTCTGTGTCTTTGTTACACGATATTTCGGAAAATTATGAATTGATTTTTAAAATTGTTGTCTCATATGATAGAGGATACTTCATAGTTGGTACCATATAAATTTCATTGAAATCGGTTAGGTACTTCATTGAGTTACAATTTGAGCAACCGCTCGATTCGGCGCTAGTATCGGTTTCATGAGTGCGAAAATTCTTGAGATCCAGTTGATTTGATTCTCGGTCGCGTCGGGAGTGACGCCCCAGAACAGACAATTTGTTTTACGCATTGGCGACCTGTACCAACCAAATATGAATATAGAGATAGAAGTTCTGGCTGCGTCTAATAGTCCAACTGTTGTGGAAGGTTAAAAAACTAAAAAATCTCACACGTTCAGTAGTTAACATGGACAAAAAACTGTTGAAATGATTAACTACACTGCCACGACACAGCATATGAGTAATTGATACTTGTAATGGACACCCTTGTTTTTTTAACGTCTCGACTTGATAGGTTCACGAAAAAGTCCTTCCTTATAATAATACACATGTGAAATAAGATTTGTCTGTTTGTAAATTAACATTGAAGTTTGTGATGGCGGCCTAGATTTTAAACGACATAAAAAAATGGAGTAGGTACCTAAGTAGTTCAAGCGGGCACATAGAGGCTACGTGCTACAAGTTTTTTATCCTAATGCATGATAAATGTTTTTTTTTAATCTTCAGATATTAATTAATATCAATTTTCAAATTAAATACAAATTCTTCTTTGGTTGTGGGACTGGTTGTGATCTGGGTGTTTGTAAAAAAGTTGTAGTTCAGTCAAACAGCAAAATTTCTTCTAATCCCCATCTTCTACGATGTTTTTCTTTTATAAGATACATTAAATATTAAATTCACTTAAATTTCCCATCAAAGCAAAGGTTGAAATAAAAATATTATTGAGGTTTAATCTATCTCCTATCTCAATTTTGCTCAAAATGGTTGAACGTTTACACCATTGAGAAGAAACTAGCATAAACACATTTATATCGTTTCATTAATACGTGTATAATTTTGTACATTATTTAATACAAACAGTCACAATGGTTTCTTTAAAACGATCGATCGCAACAAGAACTGGGTAAGAGCAGACGGTAACGATATATCCACCTCACTTGTATGAATTCACATAATAATGTGAGTGTCCTGTTGCATACAAAAATATGGATTTATATTGTGAACAAAGGGATCAACTTTCATTGATAATGTTTGTGTATTGTATTTTTGTAACAATGTCAAAATCCGTGTCCTGATGTTAAGTGACTATGAGGTCTAAGGAAAAAACCTAGATGTATAGGTACAGTCTGCAACAGAATTATGCATACCACTCAGTCTCCCGCACGCATACAATATGCATGCGTATTTGCATTCAATATGTATGCTTAGGCAGGTAAAGAACCTAAGTAGTACAGTCTACAACAGAATTATCTATACCACCAGGGGCCTATTTAATAAACGTGACAACAACAGGTGACAGGCGTTGTTGCAATTGTTTATTGGGCATTCATTTCAAAAAGCATATAAAACAATTTTATCTCGGAAACAGAAGTTAAATTTTTACACCTACTCGTACGTAGGACTTTTGATATTAGCTTCATGTTGTGTCATAAGCATGTTGTGTTATGACTTGGTTGTGACAAACATGTCGAAATTGGTCAATTATCATGACAAATAAGTCAAAGAACAACTTCTTAGAGACTCGACAGGTCAACCTGAAAATTGTCGCTTTTATTTAAAAGATTTGCGGCGTGACAAGTTTCTCAGTATTTGCCTGTCGCATTCAGACTAAATTGTCACCTTTATTAAACGCCGCTTGTCGCGACAATTCGACTTATTTGTCACGTTTTCATGTTTATTAAATAGGCCCCAGATCTCCCGCACACATACAACACGCATGCATATTGTATGTTTACAGGAGACTGGGTGGGATACATAATTCTGTTGCAGACTGTACTACTTAGATTTATTTACCTGCCTAAGCACTTTGTGGACATACAAACGTGAGGCATGTCACTTAGAAACACCTCACTATTATTATAAATTAAAATGATGAAAGCTTAAAATCTTCTCATTCACCAACAAAATCGTAATTTGGATTTCGAACCGGTCTCGGTTTTTTACTGGAACAGATGTTACACCGCAGCACCCTTTCAACCCCGATGGAAGACTCTCGTTATAAATAAATAAGTCACTCCTGACGACATAGGCGCTTGTAAAAAGTATAATGCATCTACTTAGAGGTGAAAGCAAAGGTGTGATATATTCGTTGACACATTAAGGGATGCGCTTAAGGGTATTTAGGGCTTAGGGTCTAAATCAGTATTTTTTTGAGTGAGTTCCGAATCATTTATGACTTTTTGTGAAAACAATAGTTAAACTATTTGATCACACATATTTATATTTATCTTCTTAATTTAGCAAAATAATTCCTTGCATAAACTATATATTTTGAAAAGAAGGTTGCTGTAGCGTTTCGTGACTCCTTTTCAACAGATCCGTCTTTTGAAGTCTTGGCAGATTCACTATAAATTCAATCATCAATAGACATTAGGTATTTTTAAATAAAGATTTTAGAAAAATAGACTATAAATTATTGTGTACAGTCAGCTCCAAAAGATGCTTATGTGTTCAAATTTTCAAAATATCTTCACATTTGAACTATCATAATTAATGGTTGTAACAAGATACCAAAATCAACTTAACATTACTAACTCCCATAAAACGGTGACACAAGTTTTTCATTTGTCACTTAGCGGCCGTTGCGAGAATGCGTTCCTGACAGCTCCTTATGTCCACTGTATAAAGTTTATTTCCGATTCGAAGGGGAAAAAAGCTATGATTTTGACAGCTGTCAGGAACGCAAACTCCCACCGGCCGCACTATAACATCATATATGTCTTAAATCACTGATAGTCTTTTAATACAAAATTAGATCAACAAATCATATTTGTCGAGTTTTTACCTATGCATCTACTTTAGGCAATTGTGATGTTACGTGATTTTTGTATTGTAATACTGCACGGAAAAGATTGTGAATTTCTAAATGATAATTCGTGTTTTAAATAATCAACTTTTTTGATTATCAACAAATCAAATCAATAGTTCGAATGTAAGGATATTTTGAAAATTTGAACACGTTACGCAAATTTTGGAGCTGAATGGACTATTCAACTCGCAAATTTTTGTAGTTAGCCCCAATCGCCACGGTGGTGGTAGGGTGGATTTTTTTTTTTTTATAAGTGACTAAACCCGCGTTTGACCTCAATCTCACCTGATGGTAAGTGACGATGAGGTCGAAGATGAAAGCACACGGGTTTAGGAAGGAACTGGCTCTTTATACAATATTGCCGGAACACATTACCGCCGGAGCGGTAACATTTGGCGGCAGACTTTATATAAAGGGTGGTCGCTAGCCAGGCGGACCCAGAAGGGATCCTACCACCAAGCAAGATATCTCGTTGACTGTGTCCTACAGACCGGTAGATGTATCTGTCGATTTTGTACTACAATAAATATGGTAAAAGCACAATTGTTATACGATTCAACACAGACACTGAGGAATACGACACGTCGTAGTTGTTGTGTAACTCATTCCTATTTATAATAGTAACTTACCTTAACCTATGTTACATTATAATCCTAAAAGTCGCTGAAATATTAACTCCTAAAAAAGTAAATTACTACTAAATTAAACTGGTTGTAATGTGTTTCAACTAACTTATTTGGGCAATCGATTTAAGCGTATTTATTGTTACAAATAAACCGACACGCTCCAACAGTTAAATACGATTCATTCTCAAACAATAAATTATGTGTATTCAACAAATCAAAACAAACATTTAATGCAAATGTGATAAATGTAATGCGGCTAATGAAATTACGAATATCATGACGGTTTGGTTATTATACAAATATTTGTCTTTACATGTCTTATGTTTGAAATTCAGTCAGTCTTCGTTCAGGTTATAAATAGGTTGTTTAAATTTTGTTAAACAATTGGATAAGATTTTTTTTTAATTCTGAGATTACTTGCATTAAAGAATAGTATATTATGTAACAAGTGAGCGAAGTTACTAATTACAGTCGAGGCTGTGATTTGAGCCCGAGCCGCAGGCGAGGGCTTAATAATGAGCCGAGACTGTAATTAGCAACGCTCACGAGTTATATACGACGTTTTTCAACACACTTGTGAGTAAAAGACAGACATACGTGGTCATAAAATAACAAACACACTTGATAACAAAGCTGTGAATTGTGATTGAAAAATGGCGCCGAACTTCGCGCATGCGCGTTGGTTTTTTTTTCCCGCCAAATGTGTCAATGACTGTATAGCATATACAGCCTATTTTACATGAAAATATTTAATTTGGAGTGGTAAATCCAAATATTTTAATATTTTGTAACAAATTATTGTAAATTGTGAATAATTTGTTTGATATACAATTTTGTTTAACTAATATAAGGCGTAAACATTTAAAAATGTATATGGATTTGAAGTGGTATAAAACCTCTTTGTTGTTTCTGAAAAAAATTAATGTATAACCCGGATCTATAAAATATGCTCTGTTTACTCGCATTTAATTTGCACAAAGGTACAATTCAACTTTGTAGGATTCATTATACTATGCACTAGGGTATAATATATTATGCACGCGTGACTTATAGCCCAGTTTATAGTTCTAAATTCAATAGAATAACGCTCACTTTACGAGCAAGTGTGTTGAAATAGTATATTATGTAACAAGTGAGCGAAGTTGCTAATTACAGTCGAGGCTGTGATTTGAGCCCGAGCCGCAGCAACGCTCACGAATTATATACGACGTTTTTCAACACACTTGTGAGTAAAAGACAGACATACGTGGTCATAAAATAACAAACACACTTGATAACAAAGCTGTGAATTGTGATTGAAAAATGGCGCCGAACTTCGCGCATGCGCGTTGGTTTTTTTTTCCCGCCAAATGTGTCAATGACTGTATAGCATATACAGCCTATTTTACATGAAAATATTTAATTTGGAGTGGTAAATCCAAATATTTTAATATTTTGTAACAAATTATTGTAAATTGTGAATAATTTGTTTGAGATACAATTTTGTTTAACTAATATAAGGCGCAAACATTTAAAAATGTATATGGATTTGAAGTGGTATAAAACCTCTTTGTTGTTTCTGAAAAAAAATTATGTATAACCCGGATAACAAAGGTACAATTCAACTTTGCAGGATTCATTATATTATGCACTAGGGTATAATATATTATGCACGCGTAACTTATAGCCCAGTTTATAGTTCTAAATTCAATAGAATTAGGCTCATTTTACGAGCAAGTGTATTGAAAAATACTTAAGAGGTTCTTGTTGATAAGGTTCTATTCTAGATTAACAGCCTATCTAAAATGTTGGTTTTGAACTTCAGATTCAGCCCAAGATCAGCCCAAGGTCTCTCACACCGCTGCGCTGGAAATATTCGACATCTGCACTAGTATATTTAAAATAAAAATCGCAACGCTTTTACTAAAAACTGATAAGTAGAGAATAAAGGTGCACATTATGATTTTGTTTATCCAAGAACAATTTTGTTTCAAATGCAACAAAATCTCGAAAAAATTTAAAACACACATATCATAACTCGACATCCAACCTTCTTACCCAAACTAAAAAAACGAAAAACAGAAGCGTTCTTCTTTTGTTTTTATACAAAATCAAAAAAAACTACATTAGCACGTATCCCTGAAGAGCCAGTAAGCTGTGACTGTCAGACGCCCTCGCGCTGGAGTGCGGCATTGTTGGGGCTCTTCAACCCCGCGCTGCGGGCGCCCGCGACCTGTGCGCTGTTGTGCCAGGCAAGCATGAGATGTACAGTGAACTGGATATGTGGAATGAATTTTGAAAAGCAATACAGCTGAAAAAAATACTGAAAATATTCTTCGAAATAGTTATGTTTTAGTTTTTTATTCGACCTTTGCATTTGATATTGATTGATAGGTTTGATAGGTTTTTCTATCAAAGATGACTATTATCTATACTAATATTGTAAAGCTGAAGAGTTTGTTTGGTTGAACGCGCTAATCTCAGGAATAACTGTTCCGATTAGATTTTTTTTTTGCGTTGAATAGTTTATTTATCGAGGAAGGCTATATTTTATCCCGGAGTTCAAACGGGCTAGTTATTTAATATGATCAGTTTCCACCAGGTGACATCAAATGCTGCATTATTTGTGTATGTATAAGTTTTTATACTATCAGCAGTGTAAATGGAAGCCTCTGTGCCTCGGGACAGATTAGGAAAAAAAAATACAAGCCGACATGCGTCTGGTTGTATGCCTTAGTATTCAACCAGAATCATCATCATCATCATCATCACAACTCTTTGTAATGAGCCCACTGCAGGGCATGAGTCTCTCCCCTGGGTGAAGAGGAGGTATAGGCCATAATCCACCAAGCTGGCCCAGTGCTGGGTGGTGGATGCCAGAAATTTTAGGGCGCTTAGATGGCTTCTGACAAACCCTCACGACTACTGTATACAAGTATACAGCACCCGGGACCGACTGCTTAACGTGCCCTCCGAAGCACGGAAGTCGTCGTGAGATATGAATGGTCGGCGGTCACCCATCCAAGTACCGACCGCGCCGAACGTTGCTTAACCTGAGATATCGTATGATACACACAGTAACCACGGCGCCACGACGACTTCAGTGCAACCAGAATACCTCGGATTAACTAAGGATACCTCGTCATTTCGCTGTGTGGTCCCCAGAAACCAAAAAAAATGTGCTACGTGCGATAGCGTTCATAGATGTCACTGCTATTTACTTAGTGTTTGGTGCGCCTTATCCCCGAACGGGATAATTCGACCAATTTTTTTTGGATTGGACAATATTAAGAATTATCGAAGCATGATTACGGTTTTTTTTACCGAACTTGCGATCTCACTCATCGTTCTCATCGCACACCTGGTTCTAATAGGATGGTGCGACTGCACACCTGGCCAGAGCTTCGATAAATTTGCTTCGGGCAGCTTTCCTTTAATCAGTCGCTTTGGGGACATCCCGTGGACATCAAGGTCTCCCGACATATCCCCAATGGAATTTTTTTATGGAACTGACTTAAAGAGAGAGTTTACAATAACAATCCCCGAAATTCAGCGCAATTGAACCAAGTTTACTGCAGCGTGTCGCGCGGAACACGAGGCTCCGTTTTGAACAATGTGTGCAGCTCGACGGAAGGCATTTGGATAAGATAATCTTAATGAAATCCGCATTAATATTCTGTCATTTAATTTTTTTATTTTATTTAGAAAATATAAATCTGCCGCCAGACACAGTGTACATACATACATACATACATTACGTCACGCCTGGTGTTACATACCCCTTATCGGGTAGGTAGAACACCAGAGGTTACAAGACCATCTAATGTCACGTTTGACAAATTTGGAGGTATTATAAAAATGGAGAGAGACTATTGTAGTGACAAGGAGTCAGCCTATCGCCCACAAAAACGCCTTTACAACCTCTGTCCCTTAACAAACTTTTACAGTATTCCCAGGAAGAGAAACAGCTGGCATATTCTACGTTTTTATTTCGCTCCCAGTCCAGCATGGAAGTATATATAAGACTATAACTATGCCATTTCTAGTTTTAGGAACAAAGGTACATCTCTGTTCCTCCATTTTGCATTAGCTATTAAAATAGCTCACCATCGAACCTCTGGACAATAGACATTTCTTGAAGAGTTCATTTTGTTGGAATAATGGGTCAATTGGCTGCAGGTCTGTTTAGTAAGACTTTATTGTGTATAATTTAATGCTTATTTTCTGCCGTTATAAATAGGTTCTTATAAAAGAGAAATAATAAGTGAAGCCACAGAATATTTTTTTTGGCCACGTAATCAAGGTTCTATTTTCATTCTTTTTCAAGCCATGAGACTATAAATTTGCGAAAAATGTGTCTTGAAGCAATTTATACTATAAGTATACCATAATAATTTATACTAAGTAATATATTCATTAATATTGCGATGAAAAGTATTATGCGACAAGAAGGGCTTCTGTTCCGGAAGACGTAGTCGGTACGGCTAGGTGCGACGACGTGCGCAGCGAGGAGGAGCAATTAGGTTCGCTGTCGCTGCCGTCCAGTTTGTAGCCTAAGCAGTAAAAGGCGACTAATGTGAGCGACTGCTCTTGATGGAAGGACCCCTTATGGTTAAAGGACAACGCTACGACACGCGGTCTAAGCGCAGTTTCATACGTTACTGCTACGCGCGTGGGACGCTGCTAGCTTCCACGTGTACTAGCAGTATACTCGCGTACATCGTGCATCGATTTAAATCCAAATAGTAAGAGGTTAAATATTCCTTTGACACGACTATACAAGCATACTAATGAAATACTAGCTAAATTGCGTGCCACGTCCGTGTCCATGTCCAACCACGTCCGTGTCCAACTCGGGCCAACGCGTGACACAGTGTTGGCCCTTAGCTGCAGCGTAATAGTCGTGATGGACGAACGAAAATAACAACTCTGGCATGAAATACATAGCAGTCCCCTAGATACCTTGATGATGATTCATTAATGTCTCATTATATGAAAATGAGTCGTCCAAACTCCACTATCTATAATTCGTTTCTCATAACCATCACTTATCACATTCGCTAACGTCATTGTCACACATTATTTCCTTATCACTTATATTGATTTTTTTAACTGTTCTTCTGGCAATTTTTTGCGATAAATAATATTCTATTTTTATCATGTCATAAAAGTGTTTAATAATAAAAACTTATAATTTATCGGTATTATCGGTCTAATTCATTATTTCATCGATATATTTCATTTAGATTTTTCTGTTGCGGATTTTTAGTGAGCCATCGATTAGATAAAGAAATACTTTTTTCTTTAATTTTTATCTTTATTAATTGATCCTAAAACACCATGCCTCCGTGTATAAAATGCCTAAAAATTCATAAAAATGTAATTTTATAAATAAGATTTTTTAACCGTCAGGTGGTCACAAGCACAAAACAGATATACTGGTGACAAATTTTAGATACTGAAGGAGAGCACTCTACTCGTTTCTGTAATCATAGTAGGTACTTAATTTTTCACTAGAATTCCCTATAAATAAACACGACTATGTTACTTTTTACTTTACATACAACTGAGTCGATCGCGGCACGTGATCTGACACGCGGATCGCTGCCAACGCTAGCGTAACCATGCGTTGCGTAATAAATTCTTTAAATTTCGGTTAAGTTTACTCAGTAAATAATTAATATTATTTTTTTAATATAATTTTTCTCTTCATGTATGATATCAAAGTACCTATCATGTCCTTGAATTTCAAAAGTCTTTCCCGCACCGGCTGAACTTTGTAGTATCTGTCTTAGTTAGCCATCACTTTATTTTTACGCCATATGTTATCGTATAGAGTTAATCAAAAGCTAACAGCTGTTTTTAGGGTTTACACTTAGATATTTTGATCTAAACTTTGAACTTGTTTTTCGGCCGAACCGTAAGGAAAGCAAATTGATGTTGCTGTTACTTATAAACTACATCACCAAACATACAATTCCCTTTAGTATTATCTCTTCGACTGAATCCGCGTTTGACCTCCGAGGTCCTCCGTCATCCTCCCCAAGGTAAGTGAAGATGACAGCAAACAAAGTTAGGTGGAAACTGGCCCTTCATAAGACATTGCCATAAATCCGGCTTCATAACACATCGCCGCCGGAGCGGGGACATTATGCCGCAGTGGTTACTAGCCAGAAGAACCCTGAAGGGGTTCTACCACCAAACGAGAGTCACTCAGATTAGTCACTCAGATTAGTCCTTAAAAAACGACAAAACCGTCTGTGCGTGACAAAAATTGTCGTTCAATTGCAATAATAAAGAGACTTTCATTTACAGTCAAATTCATAGAAAATAGTTAAAAAGCATTTAAAGTGCATTTTAGCTACAACACTCTTTAAGGTTTATAGTGTGTTGTAAGTGAAGGTGATTCATAGACATCTGAAAATCCTATTTTAACTAATACACCGTTATTATACGGATTACATTACGCATGAGCGGAAACGTCGCATTTCATTGCACCAGAGATAAAATTGTGTTTTTTTTGCCCTAGGGCTATGGATATTTCATTTACTTGCAGTTATAATTGGCATTTGACAGGTCGATACAGACATTTCATTTCATTACTTATTTTTGTTTTCGTCAGTTTCGTCACAAATTATTATAGATTTATCGCCTTGTTCAGTGCCTTCGTTTATTTAAAGAGACCCCGCCAGTGATGGCTACCATTCCTATCATTCTATAGAATAACATGCTTTTTTGTCCAGAATAGGAGGGCCCGAAAACATAAACTACAATTTATTATTCGTTTTATCAGAATTATTCTGTGTATAAGTTTGTACAAATCTTAATATTGAATAAAAAAGCTATTTAACTGAATTCATTTTATTTGTTTCGTCATGTCCGACAAGACATTTTTGGCGCTTGACGTTGTTAGCATGAGGGTGAAATAAGGATTCCCATTCTGTAAAATAACCATATTTTCAGGGAAAAACATAAATGCATGAACATGTTTGAAAATAGAAATTATTTATTTTCAAGAAAAAAATTAGATCTGAAAAGTTAATACTGATGATTCGACATTAAAAATAGATTTTTCAATAAATATTAAATAAAAGTATCAAAATCTTTGACTGTAATTGGGTTCGGCAAATATCATATAAATAGATAACGAGATAAAAATATCAATTTTTAATTTCATCAACTTCGTCATCACTACTTTCTTCGATCTTTGAAAATAGTTCAATGATGAAAGGCTTTTCTAATTATCTGTCTTTCTTGCGAAATCCTTCATGTAATTTATTTACATGTGAGCAAGGACTGCGTTTTCAATAGCTCCTCTGGAATTAATGCATTTTCAAACATTTTTGGGATTTCACAGGGTCGCTTTCCAAGTTTGACTTTTGCTACTTTTCGTTTCATGGAAACTCTGATCATTCCGAACATGTTAAGTGTGATCTGATATGGCGGTAAACGCAATATCTGTAAATTTAGCTGAATTCAACTAAGATGCAAAACAAAGAACCCGTAAGAAACAACAGAAATACTGCTTCCTTGTGTTTTTTTAATTCCATAATAAATTGTCAGAATATTTTACAATACTTGACTACCTATATCAAGTGCCGTATCAAAAAATCTTCTATTATTCTTAATCATCGTCACCAAACTCAAACTCAAAAATTCTTTATTTCGTAATTATTTAAATAATTTTCAAATAAGTCAATTTACAAATTGAACTGAATCTACCACCACTTCTTTCTTCAGAATAAAATAATACACTTTAAATATCTGCTGAGTTTAATCCACTTTTCATAATGTCTTACAGCAGTGGCTCATCTCCCGGAATCGTAGTTTCATTTAAGCATGAGAAAAAAATTATGTTTCAAAAATACAACTTTTAAATTATGGCAATATGTAAACATTGCAGAGACAACTTTCTTGTTTACTCTTTTCATGGATTTATAGGGACTTTAAATTGTTTTTCTTTCTTAAAACAACTTCTTTACTTTTACCACCATCATAAGTAAGCCCACATTTTATATATTTTCGTTTTTAATTTTTTTTTTTAATTTAAAGTACAACAATAAATATGAGACGGCAAAAGTCATGAAGTGACCTGTGACACTTTATAAGATCGCGGTTAGTTAATTTTTTTGCCACACGCCAAAACACCCTTGTCGGCCCATACATTCATAGATATTAAGGTAAGCTGTGTGTGTATAATGTTTATTTTTGTTAATTGTATCACCTTGCGCGATCAATCTTTGAATCTTGATCTTAAGTATAAAAAAAGCCTATTAATTAATTTATTTATTATATATAAATATTAATTAAAACCTAGTATTACGTATTAAGAAAGCTCCTATTCAAAAATGTTCTATTAGGTAGGTATTACTTGGAGGTAGGCAAATGTTCTTTTTCATGCAACATGACTTATTTTTGTACAAAAGCATGTCATAGGCTGGTTATAACATTATTTCATTATTACCATAACTTTATTTTGAGTGGTGTAGCTAACTGTACACTTGGTAGCCGGCAGATATATAATATATGGCGGAAAGCCTTTCTGTGCCCCGACTCCCGACTATTCTTGGAAAAATACCACCAGTTTTTTTAATGCGGATGTGTGTGCAATCTATTGCCCCGATTACATTTGGGAAGTTCCTGATTGCTCGGAACTCCCTCATCACCTGTTCTTGCTCCTGCACAGTGTTGGGCATGAAAATGAACTCTTTACTTAATCGGGCAAGAGCTCTTGCTACTCTAGCGCAAATGCGGCATACAGTAGCTTGGCTTATGCCATGAAGCTCACCACTGTCATCCTGAACCTGAAATTATTGAAATAAAATATTGTTATTGTGGGTGAAATACGTACAAGTATTACAATAAAATAAGAACTCTGTACAAGGTGTACATGGCTTTGCTTCACAAGAGATATCCTCTTTGTAATACCTATCGCCTTATAGTGAGATTTTCTTTTGTGAGGCAAGGAAAATAAAGAGCCAGAAATGGTCAATATAATTACAACAGACTCATCTTCACATCCTCTCACCGCACTCAGATGGAAACACACTCCCTGTACTAACCTCATTTCTCGCCCAGCACCGCAACGTTGTCAGCACCTGTAGCTCAGGGGATACTGCAAAACCTCTTGGACATCGCGTAATTTCATTACGAACTAAATCGGTAATACGCCGTACAGTATCTTTATTAAAGCGATATCTCTTTTTAAATTCAATATCGTCTAGAGTAAAAGGGTCTTTTCTTCGTCGGTACTCCTTTCTCCTACGTCGCACTCTATTTGCATCAATACGAGCTATCAGCTGTATGTTAATCAAATTGTTCATCACATCCATCATCATCATCATCATCACAACTCTTTGTAATGAGCCCACTGCAGGGCATGAGTCTCTCTCCTGGGTGCAGAGAAGGTATAGGCCATAATCCACCAAGCTGGCCCAGTGCTGGGTGGTGGATGCCAGAATTTTTTAGGGCGCCTAGATGGCTTCTGACAAACCCTAACGACTACTGTATACAAGTATACAGCACCCGGTACCGACTGTTTAACGTGCCCTCCGAAGCACGGAAGTCGTCGTGAGTAATATGAATGGTCGGCTGTCACCCATCAAAGTACCGACCGCGCCGAATGTTGCTTAACCTGTGATATCGTATGATACACACAGTAACCACGGCGCCACGACGACTTCCATCCATCACTGACCACAAATTGACGCGACGAAAAAAATAATCACAGGGAACTAGGAAGGAAGACGAAGAGTGAAACTGTGAAACTCAAATTATTCATTATTCAATAACTCGTTAATATTCGTTAACCTTCGGGTAGACTCGGCCGGTAAAATGGGCTTAAAGAAGCCTCATGCTACCTAATTTTGTTCTATTGTCAATTTTTTAAAAAAGCTGTCTTAACCTTATAGGTGTATAGCTTTCTAAATAAAGATTAAAAAAAAAAAAAAAGCCTCATGCTGATTGTAAATTTGACATGTTTAGAAAGCCGTTATAGTATGTTTACAATGTCATTTATCGTCTATGAATCACCTTTTTTTGGTTGTGCTTTGTAAACCCTCTGTAACGCTGTTTTAACGTGGACAAATTCTCTATGAATTCGACAGTTAGTTTTCAAAAGTAAACTAAAATCATGGTTGGCACGAAATAGTTTTTATAGTGTTCAGGAATGATCTTTTAGTTGACATTTTATAATTCACATTATATTTTTAAATTATTATTTGATGATATTTCTGATTATGATATTTGAACTTTGTTGTAATTGCAACTTAAATAGTAAACATACTACATAAGACCAATTCATTAATTATAATTTTTGAATTTAAATGAAAAATAGTATTGAAACTACTAGAATGAATAGTAAAAGTGAATGTGCGTACTTTAGAATTAGACTGTAAATATTATAATACTGTACATTAACAACATGATATACCACATTCTGCCAAATAAATAAGTTCTTATTCTTATTATACTTCTTCTTAATCGTTCTGTATCACGGTTATTCGACCCGACCCGTTTCTAATGTTTTTTCTAACCAACCAGTAGTCACTGACTTGTATTCGCGTCTATCTCGGCAGGTAATAGCTTCACTGCCAAATGTAAACATGCATTCTTTTCTACTTTAGTTGACGCAAACATATTTAAAAAAAATATATTTAAACTGCGACCGTCATTGCTGGAAAGACGTCATAATTTTACACAACGTGTAGGAGGTATTCCTGGCTTGAAACCTTTCAAGAAAATCGTTTTATCTTAATGGGACTTTTGGCAGAAAGTGTGCGAATAGTTACGACCATTGTTTGCTCTGTTATACAACTTGAAGTACCTACTTTATTTATATTCAAACTTTTAGTTATAAATTCATAAAATGAGTATTTTTCAGACGTGTTCACATCCCTAAAATAAGCTAATAACTTGTTTTATACATATCATGAGATAACCTTGTCTAATATGATTGACAATAAAAAAGATTTTCTTACCAAAATCCACATTTAGCAACACTAGTCTTAGTTTAGTCTTACTTTGTATGATTACAAATACTTCTAATCAAAATTATTAACATTATTTAGTTTATGCGTTCTCTTCAAATATCCTACCTATTTAATTAAAATAAGGGCCAAGGGGTCAGCAATTCGTCCCCCTATCTCCCATTGTGGTTCTAAAGCCCTCTTATCTAGAGTCGGTTTATTTGGACACCGGATTAATTATTGTTAATATTTGTCATTGTTAAATAACAAAGAGTACTTATGTTGCAAAAATACATGAGACACTTGTCAGACACCTACTGAGAAGCGTTAAAAGATTTTGTTATTTAGTTTCAGATTTATTACGATCGATAAAATGCTGTGTTTACTATGTTTATTTTAATAAATGAAAAAAGCTATATTATATTTACTTTATTTTGTTGCTTATAAAAACAACAAAGATAATCTTAGCGGCCTTAATAAAAAGCAATTCATTCCAGGCATCCGTTGCGTTGTTGCATACCGTGTAAGTATACCTTTTTACTTCACATACAGTAAAATATCATTACAATTTTGTTTGTCTGTTTGAACGCAAATATCTCGGAACTTTTTATTTTTAATATTTTTGTATCTCATAGCTCAGTTCTTGACAAAGTGTTATATCAAGAAACTAGATCTAAAGATACGCGGGGAAAATTTCGCGTGAAAAAAAAAACACTATTCTAATCAAAGCTTTTAATGAATTCGGTTAAAAAAGAAAGGCATTTGTACAATATTTGATACCTATTTGTAACTAGAGCAAAAAATGCTCACAATTAAAATAAAAAACAAAAAATATAAAAAAGCTATGTCAGAAGTGGGATTCGAACCCACGCCCACAGAAGTGGACTGCGACCTGAACGCAGCGCCTTAGACCGCTCGGCCATCCTGACTGTCTGCTGCCGTGCGCAAATAAATGTCAGCTATCAATGTCAATCTTACAATATTATTACACCGTTGAAAGATAAATAGGGAAAGTTTGCTTTAATTTTTTATCATTTGCTAAATTTGCGATTCATACATTGTACGCGCTTCAGCATAATCAAATCGAAGTCTTTGCTGATTGGTCATAAATAAACGCCCACGGACGGCACACTAAAATTGGTTTTTAGTTATTGTAATTCAACTCCAAATCTTAGTGTTTTGAAAATTAAAATTGCATTAATAATAATAAAATCATAACTATAAAAGAGTTATAATGCCGATGACGTTGCCGATGTCTATGACGTCCAACTTTGCGTATCTGATGCACCTAATGCAATATTACAATCCGTGGAATTGCTTAATAAAAACCTAGATAATGTTTCTGATTGGTCGAATAGGAATGCTCTAATGCTCAACCCAAACAAATCAAAATTCATGGTTTTGGATCCTACAGCGCAAATAAATAAAATCATAAATAAAAGCCCAAATGTCAAAGTTTCTGGACAAAATATTAGTCAGGTTAAAGAAGCCAAAAATCTGGGTATTTTGCTAGACAGTCAGTTGCGGTTCGAGGCCCACGTCGAAAATTTGGTCAAAAACTGTTTTTATAGGCTGAAGGTTTTGTACAAAATACGTCATTTGCTATCAGAAAAAATCAGAATTACTGTGTTTGAGTCGCTGGTGTTATCTCGACTGAATTATGGCGATATTTTGTATGGCCCTCGTTTACTGTGCAGGACTAGTCGACTTATACAACGAGTACAGAACGCGTGTTGTAGATACATATATGATATACCACCTAGAAGTCATATCACACCGTATCTAAACAAGGCTTCCACACTCAACATGGAATCGCGTCGCCGTTTGTATGTTGCGTCATTGATGTTTGATGTATTCAATCATAAAAACCCTGCATATTTGCTTGCAAAGTTAACATTCCACCACTCGAACACATTGCGCAGCTGCGAACCTAGACCCTCGCGGCCTCCACTGAGTATGCAACACCACAGAACAGAAGCATTCGCTGGTAGTTTTCGTTATAGTGCGGCAAAGTGTTGGAACAACACACCTCCACCGGTAAGAATGTTACAATATAAATTTAACTTCAAAACCAAATTTAAGGCATTGCTATTAGACATCCAAAAACAAAATATTCCCAACCACTTTGCCCGCTCGTAACTGACACAATATCAATGACATATTATTTTACATTATTACCTTTGACATTAATATTTTTGACATAACTAAATTTTTTTTTTGATTTTGAATATTACATCAGAATTAAATTTAATTATCATTTTATTCCAATATCTTTTCACATTTTTTATTTAATTTAATTATAATTTTATTGCTTTTTATAAATTAAATCAATGTTTTTTACACAATTTAATTAGTTATTATTTATTTATTATTTTAAACATTTGAATTTATTTTAAGAATTATTTCATGATATTGATTTCTATAGGGTATCTGTATATAACATTCAATAACGCTCCTCTACTCCTAAGCTGTAGCAGAATACCAGCGCTTTGCTCTCTGAGCAAAAATGACGCTGAGCTGCGGCCTTTTGCACTGCTACAACACAATTATTAGTATTATTTTGTCTAAATCATCTTTTGTAATATGTGTGTGTTTGTGGCAATCAATAAATGAATCTATCTATAATCTATCTATCTATAATTATAATACCCCTTTTTTAAGCAAATTGCACAAAAGAGGAGCGTGCAATTTGGTTAAAGTTCATATAGGTACTTACTTATAGAAGTAGTGTAGAAAAATGGTATTTTAAATAAAAAACTGAAGAAAACCGATTTTCTAAAATGTAACTCAATAAAAAAACCTGATAAAAGTGCTAGGTATAGGTTCTTAAGAGTCGACTTTTATTAAATTTTTTGTGTGTAGCAGACAGAGACTTTTGATAAAATAGTGTCAAAAATTCTCCTTCCTCACCTTTAGTTCGTTATCAAAGCCAACGAAGAATACAAGTCTTGCAGTGAAATTCTAATTTTTTTAACTGCCCTAAATACATTATGACAGGATGAGATAAAAACTGACCTGTTAATGTATGAGGCGAACCGTAGCAGTAGGTACCTACCTACATACCTATCTTTAAAAAATTGTAAATGCCAACAATGAAACATTAATAATTATGAATAAATAAGTAAATTGAATGAATTAAAATATACTTGCAAAGCTACTATTCTGACAACACTTACTGCTACTTAAGTATAGACTTTTGAAAGTTTTTATTTCATTTATTTATTCATTTTAACAAAGTTTCCAGTAATGAATTATTACTATCTTAAAACGACAAATATTTACAAATTTACAAACAGCAAAAATTTTCAAACACTAGAGTGTTTCTTTAAGTTTTGTTAAAAATAAAAACGAAATTCTACTTATACAAACTTAATATCCAAATGAAATAAATAACTTAAAACTAAATTAAACTTGAATTGAAATTAAATGATTTGATTTATTATACAAACCAGAGCAAAAATAATACTATAATATGTCGTAGTTTACTTGTCTTAGTTTACCTACAAGTGCGATGAGTACAATAACCACAATTAACCTAGGTCACTTCTACAAAGAAATTTGACGGCAAACCACTCATACTACATTTATATTGACTCATGATCAACGCTTAAACTAACTATCATATTACCAGCCTAAGTCTCTTTTAAAAATGCAGAACTATTCCTTTCTTATTTCAGCGCTTGGTCGCTGCAGTCAATTTTTGCAATTGCTTCGGACACTGATTAGATAATGGGTAACCCGACGTTACAGCACGGCAGTGGACGTGAGCTGACTTGTAGAACGATTGTTGCATTAAACGAATATTTAGTGAATGAATGAACGAATGGGAATCATTTGAGTTAACTTTAGAATCGTTATAGTGCTAGCTTAAAAGCATCTGAATTATTTAATGAACTTGATTACCTACTTATTTAACATACATACATAACGTCACGTCTGTATCCCTTATGGGGTAGGCAGAACACCGGAGGTTACAAGACCATCTGATGTAACGTTTGACAAATTTGGAGGTATTATAAAGATAGAAAGAGACTATTGTAGTGACAGGGAGTCAGCCTATCGCCCACAAAAACGCCTTTAAAACCTCAACATTTATTTATTTATTTATAAACGGAAATAAAGCCAAGTTTTTCATGCCCATTTCACAACAATACTGAAAGAAGTATAAAGCCAATTACAAGTCCTCCTAACCGATAATAACTTTGATATGTTGTAATGTGGAAAGTGATAGGTACTTACACTGCTGGCTTGACTACAATAAGTACCTACCTACCTAACCTACCTACCTAGGTTTGATCTCAGCTGTATGAGTAAAAGTTTCGTATGATTTGTAGATATTTAAAATCGAATAACGGGAGCTGTAGGGGACTATGGCCGTATACAGAAAGAAAGCTGGAAAGTTATAAGCGCTTACCAGCGCTTGACAGCGCTGGTCCGTTCTACACAAAGGAAGCAGGTTGAGGCAGACCAAGGAAAATATCGGACTCATCGGACGATGATTTTCCAGCGCTGACCAGCAGCGCGTGTTGAAGCTTGTCGGCACCGTTCAGTGCCTATCTGCGCGCGTTCATATATTTACCTGCTCGGGTCACCAGCGCTGTCAAACGCTTATAAGTTTCCAGCTTTCTTACTGTATACGGCCTTACGGACATTAATTTTTCATGTTTTTAGGTATATGCACCTCAGAAGAAAAATTTACCCGTATAAGATCCTATAGGATCAATCACAGGTCCACCTATTTGTCTTTTTCTCAGGGCGTGTTCCTGAGGTTTTTTAAGTTGGAATGTATGAGAAAATCTTGAGGAGTCGATTCGATATCTTACAAAAGTCTATCTTAGTTAAATATCTACAAGTTGGAACGGAACTCACAATATGCGAATCCGATTTCTTATCTTGTTGATCGGATAGAGCAGAAGTAGATAGCATAGAAGTAAGCTACGTCAAAAAAAAATCCAGAAGGAGCATCTATACAACGGTAATTCTACCCAACTGCAATTAGTAGTTTTTAGAAAATCTCTTCATCATCATCATCAGCCCAGTAACATCTACTGCTGGGCGTGGGCCTCCCCTGAGGTTCTCCATATCGCTCCATCCAGAGTCCATATTGCAGGACCTACCTACCTACGTCTCCCACTCGAGGCCGCCACTCGAGAATCTAACTGCCTCAACATCCATCTGTTCTGCTAGCTTTGTGCCCTAATTCTTTTGGCTATGTCAGTATCATAGGTTATCACTGGCAACACACACTGGCCATAATCCTTTGTCTTCAGACAGAAAAATAGACAAGAAAATCTAGATACCTATCTTTTATATACAAATCGACACGCGAGTAGAACACAGAACCCTCTCTACACAAGGTTTGCCGATTAAATTTGGCACTCTTTAACCCAGCATAAATATGAGTACAAATTATTATTGCCATATATCTGTATGAGCTTTGAACTTATTATTTGAGCACATTAAAGCGAGTGTTGCCAGGATCACTGTCTCGGCGCACGAGTGAACGTGTTTCTAATAAAATTTTACTGGCGCTGCGTTTGCGCAGTGAACCGTGATTCACTGTAAGTTAATGTTTGTTAAAGTTTTGCTATTAATATTAAGTTTTAAATACTTATAGATTCAATCTGAAGTTATTGTTTCTATTTTATTAAGCGCTTAGTTCGGGAACTACCAGTCATATGCAAAACAAAAAAATATCCTAACTCCTAAAGAAGAGGAACTATTATCCAGAAATTTTATTCTTAAGGAATCAAAAGAGTAACGCTACGAGAAGCTGCTGGTATCTACCTAAACCCGTGGGTGTTTAATCGCTTCTTATAAATATTGACAAATATGCATCATAAACAGTCATATCTATTTATCGCGTTGTCTTAAAACTAACTGAGTTCAACCGTGAATAAGCTTCACACATGATCCGTTTTACTGGATACCTCTTTTGTATAGTAAATACGTATACTGAATACTGTGCCATATGGGAAGTCGCTAAAACAACTCCATGCGCCATCAATGAAAAAAAAACGTGTCCGGTAAAACGTATCCAGTAAAACGGATAATGTGTGAACGGGCTGTTAGATGAAGAAAAATAACGTGTCCTAAATACTTACAGTGAAGTATTTACACATTACAATGTACTTAACTTGTGATATCAATACAAATTCCTTAACAGCTAACGATAAGCCAATGAAAGTGGCATCTCATTGAGATAACTTCCTCAAAGAATCGTTTATTTAAGAGAATGTTCTGCAATAATGATAATCATTGTCGAGCTACAACCTTATTACCTACAATAACGAACTGTTATAATATTATTTTATCACCCAGAAGTCAGTGGTCATCAAAATTCCGCTGCATTTTTATATACATATAGAGTGCTAATGTGATAACGCTGAACGGTTGTTTGTTTGTACGCGTTAATCTTGGAGACTATGAGTCATATTTGAAAATTTATTTCTGCTTTTGATAGTCTAGCTTTGGAAAAGATAGAAAATCTTACAGGATCAAAAGTTAAAAGCGCGCGAATGCTATTTTGTAACGTGAATTTCGAATGGATTTCATTTTTACTGTGTGCTTTCAATTTCGACTTTATCGTCACTCTCTGTGGGATTGAGGTCGAGATTCGTCACCACAAAAATCCTGCATAAAACATATACCTAATTGCTTAAGAAATTATATAGCAGTCAGCCTCAAATTAATCAGATCCCACTTAAATAAATAAATAAAGTAAAAGCATGAATTCTAGCATATTTACAGAAAGCCACCGATAAGCGATAGGTACATATCTGTAAAAAAAATACTTGAATTTCAACTCTATGTCCTCGACATTAAGTTAAAGTTGGTTGGGGAAATTTTACAGGTAATGTAATGCTTGATCTGCTGGCTTCTTTACCACAGCATAGCTCATTTCTAAAAGAATGTATCTAAAACAATATTAGTGGTCAAAATAATATCAATATATATAAAACTGTTCCGTTACTGACTGAGTGACTGAGGTACTGAGTGACTGAGTGACTGACAGACAACGTACAGCCGTAACTACTGGGCATAGAGAGCTGAAATTTGGAACATACATTCTTTAGGGGATGTACGGGTGCACTAAGGAAGGAATTCCCGAAATTCCCACGGGAACGAGAAATATAGGACTTTTTGGTTTGTATGAAAAATCTTATTCCTTGAGTACACCGATGTGAAACTTGGTGTGAAGGTTTTTCAATGTGTGTCTGGTTGTGTTATGAAAGGAATTCCCGAAATTCCCACGGGAACGAGAAATATATGATGTTTTAGTTTACATATGAAAAAATCCCACCCCTTAAGTGCACTGATGTGATACTTGATATAAAGGTTCCTCAATAAGTGTCTGTTTGTATTATGGAAGGAATTCCCGAAATTCCTACGGGAACGGGTTGTTTTTAGTTTTTAGTTTTTAGCTTGAGTGCATGGGTGTGATACTTGGTATAAAGGTTCTTTCAGTGGGTGTCTGGTTGTATAGTTTCTGAAATTTCCACGAGAAGGGTAGTTAAGCGCATACGAAGTTGCGGGATAAAGCTAGTTTCTTATAATAAAATACATAAGTATGATACAGAATTCCACTGAACACAGTCCTGTCCTTAGGTCCACGAACTTTTAAGTGTCGAGTGAATAGGTTTCTCGTGGATGGACGTGTAACACCATAGTCTTCATGCGCACTTTCCATCAGGTGGCATGGAAGACAAACGTCCTATCCTTACAATATAAAAAAAAAGAAAAAAAAAAGCTTTTGTAGGTACGGAATGATCCGGTTTCTCTCACTGTAAACATAACCTAGAAGGGTACCCATACCTAGATACTTCGCCATCTGAAGCGTGACGAGGTTTTAGTCGCCGACTACAGTGGCAGTCCTTCTCGATACAATGTTACTTGTAATGCAATTACACAAAGTTGAGGCTAGCACTCTATTGGGTACCCATGGGAAGAGGCGTTTGTACAGAGAACTTCATAGCAACTGGACCATGGCGGCATGTAACTATGAAATATTTTTAATTAGTTCTTGATATATTGATCTTACTTAATCGCGTTGTCATCTTTAACCTCATCTTTACTGTTCATCAGATAGAATTGAAGAAAAACGCGAGATTTGTTAAAAAGGACACAGTTTAAAAAATATTGGTTCCGTCAATCGTGACAAGAACGTCCGTTGAGAAGTAAAATCAAGTAAAAATACGTGTTTTATTCCTAAATGCGTTGGATTTATATCATACATTGGTTTTGGTTAATTGTGCCCAAAAGGCAAGTTAAAGCCATTTAAAAAAAACGTTGATCTTACGAATCAAGAGAGCTCCGATTTGTATGAAGCTAATTGTAGGGAGCGCTGAGCAATAAACTTAGGCTATTGAAAGAGCATTTGCTTCCATGCTGGACTGGTAGCAAAAGAAACACATAGAATTTACCAGATGCTTATCTTCCCGTGCATACTGTAAAAGTTAAGGGCCAGGGAGCCAAGTGTGAATCTTTCTCAACCCTCCATATCAAGGTGCATAGGGGAAGTGATTCATGCCCTAAACCATCAAAGTGTGTTTGGCCGATGGGTGCATTTCCCGGAGACATCCATAGAAATGAATGCAATAATGAGAGAGTATGTTTCATTTCATAAGAATTGGATGAAGACACATTGACGTTGAAATTGACAGTTGACGAAACGGACGTAAAAAACCGTAGTATTCACAGAGTAAACTTTAATTCCGGTCGCATTGGGATTTCCGTGCGGATTCAAAGTCTACGGAGGTCTAGAATACAGATTTTAGCCACCCATCGCCTTTTTCTATTAGCAAGTTGTCTTACATGTTTTCAAAGCGTATAGGGAAATTGTCTATTGAAATGAGAATTGGGACCCAGAAGTTTTACTGACGTTTTTGTGGGCAATAGGCTTAGCTCCTGTCACTGGAATAGTCTCTCAACATCATTATATACTTTTAAATGTCAAACGTGACATCAGATTGTTTTATATTATAGCCTCTGCTCTTCTGCCTACCCAATAAGGGATACAGGCGTGAAGTTATGTATGTATGTAGGTAAGATAATAAATCTCATAAGTTGCTTTCTACTACGAATAAGTTTAACTTTTAAAAAAGTCCAAGTAAGAAAGGTATCTAGAGATGTTTTTTTCTGTTCTAGATTCAAAAATACATTAAAAGCGCCATCTCGCGGCTGAAAGCCTACTTGATCTCCTTATTATATCTTAAGCCGCAACATTGCTTTGTTCGCGGCTTATCATCTGTGCACGAAGGCTTTCGTCTTGAAAATTTTCTATCCAATTATATTCTGTTTCATATCTGAATATTCAGATGAAAAATTGTATAAAGAATGATGCAAACCTTTGGCACCAATGCTGTAAAGAAATAAACAATTCTACCATTCAATACCTACCACAGGTTTACCTACGAACAGTAGAATTAGTTACTGGGCAAATAACGTCTACTAACGAAAAGGAGTTACTAATAATGATTCGTAACTTTTTTGTATGGAAATCATCCTAGAAAATGGCTTTGGTGCCGAGCACTTTGATGGTAAAGCTATATTTGTCAATTCCTAAATGGAAGTAGGGTTCACTGGTGTCACAGTACAGATATATACAGTAATTCAACTCGGCCGTATCTTTGAAATAAATGCCTATAGAACCGCGGTCCGTTCACATGTGATAGAGCTGCCCGCCTTCAGCGTTTGAATTACATTTGCCTACTTTGTGTTTATTTATTTTGTTTTGTGACTGCAAACATACTTTTTTATATAAGTAAGCAAATAAAGCACTTTGTAAACTGAATAGGAAGTGTTCCACAAAAATACGTTTTGTGACAAAAAACCATGTTTACGTTTGAATAACATAAAAATACTTGCGCCTCGACTGAGACGCACAAAAAGATGTAAGTATGTATTATTAAGTTTTAAAGTACAAACAATCCGCATATTAACGTAAAGCTCAATCAACAATTGTTTCGGTATGCAGACACTCGCGACTGGCCGCATGCTGAGATCGAGCCGCGTAGGTATAGCTCGCGTTTCGTCCGTTTGTATGAAGTTGAATTACTGTACCTAGATATCTCTACTGTGCTCGTGTAATCGTCACTTACGTACGATATACATACCTATCTTAGGGCTGTAGGGGTATTCATAACCGTCAAAGACAAAGGGTCAAACTCAAGCAGCCAATTAATCTTTCATACTGAGTACAGTAGTGAATACTTTTCGGCGTTGTTCTGAAAGCATTTAACAAAATCACCGGAAAGCGTGCGTTTATCGCCCTGTACACCACAAAGCCAACCCATTGACGACTGTGAGCACCTTTCTGAATCAATCGCTACCTATTTTAGGTTGAACGCCATTTGTACTGCACTTGTATGATGGGGCTAATCGCGGCTCAATCGATAAACGAAACGTTTCCCTGTTATATCGAGTTTTGTCGATGTTTTATTATTTTATAAAATATAGCTTATTATTTTTTGATTGTCTGTTTTAAGACTATTTAAAGGTTTTTTAAAGTCATACAAAGTCCTCTACAGTAGAATAAGTATATTACAAAACATCGCAAAAAATAGTTATAGATATACTTATATAAAGTTACGTTTTTAATGTTAAATAATATTTTAATGTATTTGAGTATTCATATTGTTAATAATTTCTAGTTATTAAATAAAACACTTTTTAACCGGATTTATCGCGTATATATTCTAGTTATTCATGAGAATAGGTTTTTGAACTCAGTTAATTCTTTTGAATTAGCTTCTTATAAATTTCATCGTATAACATAAATTTTAAAATATAGAAATTATCAAGAACTATTTATACACATGTTTTCGCAAATAAATAAATTTCAATTTGAATTTAAAGTAAACTACAACAAGCCGCTTTTCCGTCAGATTTGGACATAAATAAAATTCATAAAATAAGAAGTCTCAAAAGTACTGGATGGCCACTACAAAACTTAAAGCCACAAAATATATAAGATATTGCAGCTAAACACTTAAAGAGATTATTTCCCTTATAGGTACTGTCGACACAGATAGCTATATCTAACGTTACAGCAGCTGTGAACCTAGGCGAGTTAACGAGCACGAGGATTATTGACAACACAAGGATTAGAAACGGTATCTCTACAAATCTTTATCATATCGATCGACTTATCATGGACATATCTATGGACACGTAATACCCGCACCGGACTCACATGTTGCGAAGATCAAAGAGTGCACCGGACGCACGCTGCGCGTTTCATTTTATAGTCTGTGAGTTTATTGAAAATACCAACCACGGCAAAGGTAGCGGCTATTTTTGATCCATTTATTATATTATATGGGTTAATGAGTTTCAGTTCATTGCTGTATTGTTTTTATGACTTCGTGATAAGTAAACGATTTCGCGAAAAATCTTTGCTTTAGAACGAAAATAGTCGTTGTTTGCAAGAATAAACATAACAATGGACGTTATATCCTACTATAGGAATTAAGTATAGGTAAGGTGTGTGTTCCTCAATCACGGTTCACGGTAGAATGGCAGAGCGGAACTTGAGAATCTTGAGAATTCTACTGACACTAGATGGCAGCAGAGGAATTTGTAACCAGACAGTAAACATTTTGCGCAATTGCTCTTCAAAATGTGAGATCTCATATTATACTCCTCAAAACTTTATCGGGAACGGAGTCGCGGGCAACAGCTAGTTATAATATTTTAATTTAAAATTAAAATACTAAGCTTTATTTATTATTTTTTTTAATTAATTGATGAATAAATCAATTCATACTTCGGCTTGGTACCGAGCCAGGCGAACCCTATAATTTTGAAGGTAATTCCTTATTTTATTACACTTGATTAAACGAATCCTTAATAAATTTGGTTATAATATTTAAAAATAATTAATATTAAGAAAGCTGACGCATAAAAGCTCTAGTTTAACAGGCAATTATAACGCCGCCGTCTCTACCAAGTTTTAACTTAACCACTTTTACAACTAAAGAACGTGCTTACTAACTTCTTCTTAAAACTTTCCATTAACTTCTTATACTCGTAGTAGGTACTTGACTAAACTTAAACACTGAACGTTCAAATAAAGAACGACAAAAAAACTTTAATTTATTCCCGCAAAAGTTTAAAAATAGTAAAAAAAAAAGAAAATCAATAACCACTGGCACAATAATAATCCTATTGTTAAGCTTAAAAAAAAACTTTTAAATAAAGAACGAAATTCAAATACCGAACAAAAAAAAATAAAACTCTCACAGCCATAACGAATATATTGTTTTCAGCATTCCAAATTCAAAAACGGGTTGTAGCTTTCCAAACGTGTCTCCCTATTCCACTTTGCGGTGTAAATACGCAAACTCAGTGCTTCAGTCAGGGATAACTGAGAAGGGCGCAAATGTATGTCTAATTGGTTCAGAACGTGTCAAAACGCTGGTTCTGGAGCGAGCCCTATAGGTAGGTACTCATAACTTGGTGAGAAGGGTCGAAATATTCAAATTACGGTTTATTTGTCAAGTAATGTGGATAAATTGACTGACAGTGACATTAAATATCAATTAGGTACGTCCGTAACAGGTAAGTGCTATGGAAAATATTAAACAAAACAAAATTAATTTATATTTTGACGATAATTTTACTTTGATGTACAGTTAAATAACTTTATTCACCTAATTATTTTTATAAGATTTATACATATAAGTACAATTCGGATTACCTAAAAATAACCCCATAGATAAGCATTTCGTAAAAGGTTAAGTACTAATCTTTGTGATTAGTACTTAACCGCCCAGTAGGGACCCTGTCTGGTGAGGGAATTAACTAATTATAAAGTGTAGGTGCCGCTAAATATCTATTAGTTAAGGCAAAGTTTTATGTACCATCACCACGTCAGTCAATTAGTGTCGACGGTGGAGTCCGAGATGATACGGAAACGATAGAGCTAAAATCTATATGAAGCTAAAGAGTTCATTATAATATTTAAAAGTTTTTGCATTTAAAATGCTTAATTACTCTTAAATAAATGAAAAATGTGTTAAATAAAAATAAAAAAAAAATTAAAATCCTGGTCGGGTGATTTTTATTTAACACATTTATCATTTATTTAATAGTTCATTATGTTTATTAAAGTTCGGACGTGCTTATCTCTGAAACCACTTTTTTATGTTCGATAGTTGGTGTAGGTATGTACCTAATGAAAAATATCATTTTATGAAGAAATTCCAAAACTTCGCCGGTAAAACCGGGCTGTATAATTAAACACGATAAAATCTGGTAATAAAAGTTTTGTATTTCAATATTTTGGACAAAAACTTTATAAAAAAAAAATATAGGTAGGTAACTTGTAAGAGCGCTTACAGAGTAAATGCGTCCACCAAGAGCCCACCCAGCGCCAGTCCAGAGCCCGCCCAGCAGCGCCCGCTTAGACTTAGAGCTCTCCAATCATTTAAATAAGACTCAAATTATTAAATCAAAACTAACGCCACCTATTATTTTGGTTTAAAAGCAATTAGAAGTTATTTCTAGGAGTAGTTGAAAAAGTTCGGGTTAAAAAGAACAGATGGCGCTGTACACTTAAATCTGAGTTGAATGTTCCGCACTCTATACAGCTTTAACCAAAATTTGCTTTTTCATCGTTCAGGTAGATGGCAGCACAAGTTGACTTATGGCGGGTTTTAATATTCAACGGACTGGTATGAGTAACCGATACAGGTACAAAACGCGTAGAAAAAAAATAGCGTTTCACAATATCTATTAGCTACGAGCTGTAAGTTCTCAAATTTGGCACGGACCCTCTTTACATGACGTTCTTCCAAGAAACTAGGCGATACGTGATTTTTAGAATATCACGCATTCGCAAATTATTTGTATGATATTTGAACTAAATAAACGTAAAAAGTAATTCAATTTATTCCTGATATGTTTTGGTATTCGATAAATACATTATAGTATATTTTTAGAGATTTTGTTAATAATTGCGTTTAATTCCTTACGTAAAATGAAACGCCAATCCTTTGACTTATGTTGCCATTGGTTAAATCACATTTTCATGACGTCAAAGTACCTAAATATTTAAAAGATAAATTATGTCATTCAATAATACTTGTCCTTTTTTTTCAAAAACTGTTATAGATAAGTTAGAAAGAGAAAACTGGATTATTGATATGTTGACAGATATTTAATAAGATATTAGGTTAAATAAAAAAATTGTTACGTCGTTGGCAAGATAAAATTACGTTTTCTGTAATTGGTCACATGTAATGAAAACATAACTCGCTATTGGCCGCAGCAGACCGCCATGCCACCTTCACCTCATTGGTTTAAATTAGTAACTTGTTACGTCGTTTGCTAGATAAAATGACTAATTTTGTAAATGGTCAAATGTAACCTAGCAACCCATTACAGTCAAACAGTTCGTAAGCAGTGGTTGAGATGTCAGGATTTTGAATATAGAAAGGAATTTTGGTAGTGAATTCTATTGTTCGTAGGCAAAACGAACAGTTTTCATGATATTGAAACCCGCCATTAATTAATATTTTACTTCAGCTGCAAGTTTTCAAAGAATTCAGTGAAGGAAGCCTATTCAAATAATGTAATATGATACCGCGTCTATAGATAATAGCTTTCAGCTATTAAAAAAACCAAAACTTTAAGTGCGTTGTACATAAGGTACCTCCCTACTCGTATATTCTGGAATTCCACTACTATTATTTTATGAACATTAACATGGACACAAATGTATGTAGCTTATTTATTTATTATTTATATTAGTTTGACGACCGGCTGGTGTAGTGGTGACATACATTGCCTTCTATGCCAGAGGTCCTGGGTTCGAATCCCGGCGGCGGCGGATATTTGTGTTATGAACACAGATATTTGTCGTCAAGTCATGGATGTTTATATGTTTATTTAAGTTTATTCTAATAAAAAAATATGTATTTATTCGATATGTATGTTTATATATTTCTTAAGTATATCAGTTATCTAGTATCCATAACACAAGTTCTTTAAGAAACTTAATTTGGGCTAGATAATGTTGTGTGAGTGTCAGAAATATTTATTTATTTATTAATTTATTAGTTAGTCTTCCATGCTGGACTGGGAGCGAAATAAAAACGTAGAATGTACCAGCTGCTTCTCTGCCCGGGCATACTGTAAAAGTTCAGTTAAGGGACAGAGGTTTTAAAGGCATTTTTGTGGGCGATAGGCTGACTCCCTGTCACTACAAAAGTCTCTCTCCATCTTTATAATACCTCCAAATTTGTCAAACGCGACCTCAGATGGTCTTGTAACCTCTGGTGTTCTGCCTACCCCATAAGGGATACAGGCGTGACGTTATGTATGTATGTATTATTTATGTTATAGGTATTCTCTGTATGGGTTACAGCCCGCATTTGACCTCCATCTTATCTGTTGTTAAGTGCAGATGAGGTCGACGTTGATAATACATAGGTCTAGGGAGGAATTAGCAAATAATTTTCAAATTTCGGAAGCTTAAAAACTTTTCTATTTTTTTTCATTTATCTAAAGTCATCGAGCATCCCATAACTTTACATAGGTTTACCTATATGTATTTTTTCATTCCGCTTGTCCGGCGAACAACAAGACATAATCTCCCGGGCAGTCAGACAGTAGCTACCAGCTACCAATAAATCAAGTTTATCTGACTGAAAGCACAAATATACAAACCTATACATTTACGTATCTGTTTAGTGCTGAAAGGCTATCTGACTCACCGCGTTCCCATACATTAAATGCAACAAACGGGATTCCTAGAACTTGGACATAAGGAGCTTTGATAGAGAACCACTCTGTGGCAATAATATTTTGATAGTATCATTATATTGGAATGCACGGGAGGAAAATTCTTTCTATGACTGCTTAACATTAATACTAAAATATATACATAAAAAATACTCTAAGTCAAAGGTAATCATTGGAGGTGATTTTAACACCAATATTTTAAAAAATAATCAAAAATCAATTAAACTTTTAGAACTTATGTCTGAACATAAATTTATACAACACATTAAACAACCAACTCATATAACCGAAACTTCCTCAACATGTCTCGACTTAATTTTTTCAAATTTTACAGATAACATCCACACAGTAGTTGAAGATTTAGGATTCACAAACCATTTAGCACCAATTTTAATATTAAAATTACTACATTGTAATAAAAAAATTAAATGGCACACTATCAAAAGACTTTACAATCAAACCAATATTGAACTTTTTAAATCAGAAATTAGTCAGATAGATTGGAAAAATATATTAACAGAAGATAAAAATACAAATGAAAATTATAACACATTTCATGAAATAATATTAAGTACATTAAACAAACATTTACCGAAACAAAACATAAATTTAAAATCAAATTTTAAAAAATATTGGTTGTCAGCCGGCATAAAAACATCATGTAAAAATAAACGATTATTGAAATCATTTATATTAAATAATAACAATAAAATACTTTACCAACATTATAAAAAATATACTAAATTACTGAAACAAGTTGTTCTTGCATCAAAAAGAAAAAATTATGAAAATAGAATAAAAAATTCTAGCAATGTAATAAAAACAATGTGGAAAATAATAAATGAACGTACAAACAAAACAAATTTAAAAGAAAAAGATAATATTAAAATCAAAATAAACAACACTTTATTAACGGAACCTAAACGCATAGCAAATGTATTCAACAATTTTTTCGCGTCTATAGGCGAGGAGTGCTCCCCCGCACATGCAGCGCCCCCGCGCGGCCGACAAGTGCTGACCCCCACGGAGAACTCCCTTTACTTAGGCCCTGTTCAGTACGCGGAAGTTTATAAAATACTGAAAAATTTGAAAAATAAGAAAAGTCACGGTGTTGATGAAATACCACCCTTTTTGGTTAAACAATGCGCAGAACTACTTACGTTGCCATATTGCCTCTTAATAAATCAATCGTTTAGTGAAGGTATTTTTCCTGACAAACTAAAAATAGCCCTTATAAAACCAATACATAAGAAAAATAAAAAAACGGACCCAAATAACTTTCGCCCTATTGCTCTTCTGCCCACTGATGCTAAAATATTTGAAAAAGCTATGTATGCCCGTGTCTACAGCTTCTGCGAAAAATATAAGATCTTTGACGATTCCCAAAACGGTTTTAGGAAACAACATTCAACTAGTTTGGCAGTCTATAAATATATTCAAGAAGCTTTAAACATAATAAATAACAAAGACTATGCAATAGGTATCCTACTTGATATGACAAAAGCGTATGACAAAGTTCAATATAATATACTGCTTAATAAATTGTATAGCATAGGCGTTCGAGGCACCGCTCACCAGTGGTTTAAATCGTACCTGACAAATAGACAACAATATACAGAAATAGAACATTTTAATTATTTGACCAGTGAAATTCAAAATGTTAGATCTAAAAGTAAAATGATAAACGCGTCTATTCCCCAAGGTAGCGTACTGGGTTGCTTACTTTTTCTTATTTATATAAATGACCTTCCAAAAACCGTTAATACCCCATGCATTTTATTCGCGGATGACATATCTTTGCTTGTTCCATGTAAAACTATATTAGACGTAACGGACATACTAAATACTACTTTTGACAAAATAGATACATGGCTTCTTGACCACAACTTAAATATAAATTTTAATAAAACTAATATAATGACATTCCACCCTTATCAAAAAAAACATATTGACATTGATTTTAAATATAATAATATAAAAATTAACCAAGTAAATGAGTTTAACCTTTTAGGAATTGACATCGATTCTCACGTTAATTGGAAATATCATGTAAATAAAACAAGATTAAAATTAGCGAAATTCGCATATGCACTCAGAGAAATTAAAAAAACAACTAATTTTAAAACGGCTCTTACCACTTACTACGCTTATGCACATTCCTGGCTAAACTACGGAATTGTCTTATGGGGAAATTCTGTCGAAGTCTCTTGCGTTTTTATTGCACAAAAAAGACTTGTAAGAATTTTGGCTAATATTCAGAATGATGACAGCTGTAAACCTTTCTTCAAAAGTTACAAAATTCTCAGCCTACCATGCATTTACATATTTGAAGCATGCAAATTCGTCCGAAAACATCCCGAATTGTATAAAAAGCGTGACGAAGCGGAAAGTAAATACACCCTTCGACCTTCCCGGAAAAATAAATTATTACAACCAATGTCTCATTTAAAAATACATTCATTTGGTCCTCTATCTATGACTATAAAACTATTTAATCATTTACCGGAATATATCAAACATGAAACCAATGACAAAAGATTCACTCTCTTACTAAAACAACTCCTAATAAAAAAATGTTATTACACGACCAATGAATACTTAATTGACAAATTTAAACGAATTAGACACAAATGTATAAGTTAATTGACGAATAATTTTTCTATCTAAACAATATATCTAATTTAAAATGACTATAAATGTCCTCTCCCGCATTGCAATACCTAAATTAGGTGCATAATTTTACTAATTATTATTGTAAATCAACTATTATTATAAACTGACATCTGTAAAATTATATTTGCAATAAAGTATTGAGTATTGAGTATTGAGTATTGAGGTTACTAGTGTAATTAATAATAGGTGTAGGTACCTAATAATAGTAGTAGCGGGTTCGGTTTCCGTAGATTAATAGTAAATAACAATAATACTGGCCAGACTGTGGGGTCTTTCCCGCCGAAAGGCTTGTAGTTGGAAGTATACGCAATAAAAATAAAATCCCCAGACAATCACACCAACTACATGGCCCCAAACTAAGCAGAGCTTGTGATATGGGATACCATGTAGCGAACTAGGAGGAACCTAGAATATAAATACATATATGCATAGATAAACACCCAGACCCGGAAGATTTTTTTTTCTTGTTCCGTGCGTTCGATAAACCTGCGACCGCTGGCGTCTGAGGTAGACAGTGTTACCTCATTGCCAAAGTGGTCGTTTTATTTTAATTATATTTGTCCATGTTAGATTTTATTGATTAAAGTGTATTATATAAAATTAGTCAAACTGTCCCAATGAGTAACAAACGTCCATACTCTTTACAACACATAAACTTTGTATTTTGTATTTATATTTGTAATGTTTGATTTAAAAAAAACCACACTATCACACTAACTATACATATAGCCCCAAATTAAGCATAGCTTGTGATATGAGATACCATGAAGCGAACAAGGAGGAGTCTAGAATATAAAACACGTTTATAGATAAATACCACGATCCGGAACATGCTTATTTCGTGCGGGGATCGAACCTGCAACCCCATGATTTATGAGTAGTTGGACCATCAATAGGATTTAATCATGGTATTTTCTGTAATATAAAAAAAATATAAAATATATCTATAATCTTTGTTCGCTTACTGCAACGCGCTGATCTCGTGACTACCATTGGAGTTGAAAAATAATATATTAGCATTTGACGTTCCAGCTCTTAGGGGAGATTAAGTATAAATAAATGAAAAAATGTGTTAAATAAAAAAAAAAGAAACACCCGACCAGGACTCGAACCTAGGACCTCTCGTTTGCATTAGATGGAGCTACGTTGGCAATATAACGTAAAACCAAAAATGTGTTAAGTAATTTCGAGGCGTACCGTTAGGCCCCGGTAGCTCAGTGGGAGAGCACTCGTCCGGCAAACGAGAGGTCCCAGGTTCGAGTCCTGGTCGGGTGATTTTTATTTAACACATTTTTTCATTTATTTAAGAGTAATTAAGCATTTTAAATGCAAAAAACTTCAAAATGAGATTAAGTATATTTTATCAAGAAATTTTGATATGTGGTAAATACTCCAAACAGTCGAACCAAGCATTTTGACAGTTCCTTTAGGTCGTCATAAAAGGTACGAAAAGGTTTCTCTTGGATAGACGTGCATAAGTCTCTATGATCTCTTACCACTATGTGTCATGTAAGACAAACGTCCCATAGGTATATACTTATTTTATAAAAAAATCGTTATGCCATTTTTCTGTGTCAAGGTCATCACACACCAAGTAAATATCCTGTGACAAGTTCTTACAAATATTACAAATTGACCATTCACATAGTGTCGTCGTACTCATAAAACCAGAATTGAACCCATTTCGCAAAAATCAAAGTCAAATGCGTTATACTCTCTAAGGGACCATTCGAGACTGAAGGGATAGGATAGGGCTCATCTTAAAGGGCATGTTGTAAAGTTCTATGTTTTTTTTTGTACTAACTTATTGAAAATGCTGATGACAATAATGTCATAGAGAAAGATAAGTTGGTTAGATAAAATTTGAGGACATTGGTAGGATGTACTTTACTTATATTTCTTCATTGCTTCAGATAGATAAGTATCTACTTTCACTATTTTTCTCGAGTCGTTTTTGAACTTTTCTTAGTTCTGTAGTCGACTATGACAGTCTATGGTACTTTATTATGGAAGTATCCGCTGGTTTAGAATAAAGCTGACGATGAAACGAAAACGCAGGGCTTGTGCTTAAGCGAGCCATCAGTAGGGTTGCCTACCATACTGTTTTTCACTCACTGACCTCTATATTTACCACTGGACTGGCGGCTGTCAAAGTGCTTTTGTGCCCGTTTGATAATCGCCATTTTGGCGCTGTCGGGCGTAGCGAGTGTCCGTGGTACTAAAACTAGTCGCTTACAATATACACATGTCCTCATTCTTGATAACTTTTATATAATGCTTATAACAATAACAACATAACATTCGAATTAATATTTAAAAAATATAAAATCACTTAACAATAAGCAAGCACTTCTCTGGCGGCCACTTGCAATATACGTCAAAATTAGTTCTGCGGACACTCGCTACTCGCTAGTGGCGCTTCAAATAGGCACAAAAAAATAGCTGTCAAACTTACGGAACAGCCAGTCCAGTGGTAAATATAGAGGTCAGTGTTTTCACTACATTATATTTTTTACTCTTGAAAAAAAATAAAGTATGCAAAATACTGTTTTCAGCATAAAAAGCTAAACATTTTTTTTTATTGTTTTTAAAGATTTAATTAATAATTTATCCAAGAAGCTCTAAAGATATGTGTTTAATACATGATGAAGATGATGATGTCCTCCCAGACGTATCCGTCGACGGCGACACCCTGTCAGTTGCACGGATTCTGTCTTCGCTCATGTGCTCGAACGTGACTTGCGAAGCCAAATTTTGTTTTAAATACACGATCGCATAGTGCGCAATGAAGTTCCCCGATTGTGTTATAGGTGTATTGATAGAAAGGCTTTGGACGGGTTTTTCGGAGGTTACGTTTCTTTTCGAGATCATAGAGACGCCTGTATTCGAACTGTTTTGCGCCTTCGTGGACAGTTCTACGCCATTCCTGCCGTTATAAAGTCAGTCTTTCCCACAAACTCGGAGACACGCCAATCGCTTTTAAGTGGCGTTTTAAAACATCTTTATACCTCAGGAATTGTCCCCCAGATTGACGCTTCCCTGCACTTAACTCTGAGTAAAAGAGAGTTGTTGGTAATCTGGAAAACCCCTACGAACGACATGTCCACACCAGCGTAGTTTAATACATACATAGACAACGCAAATGCATGTCTTTTGCGTGTCCGAACCCCGACCAAGCGTCAAGGTTGGTTGTCGCTAGATTCAGTCCCCGCGTATGTATGTCTGTTAGAAATCGATTTCACAATATCAATAGCGTCCTTAATAATCGATTTAATCGGCGGCATCGGTGTATTTGAATCGGTTTGTATTTCCCAGCTGTGACATCACAGCAGGTGTTAAAAAGTCTGCACGCTTGGTTTCAACATAAATCGCGACATTGCGTTGTCTTTGTAGATGTATGTCTGTTGTTTAAAACAATAAATAAATTGAATACTGTTTATTTTTTCAAAATACTGTTTGATATTCTTTTCAGACTCAAATATACTTTATTTCTAGAAAAAAAAGTTGGTAACCTTAGCCATCAGTCGGCGCGCGACGGCTGCTTGAACGGAATAACTTTCTATCAACTGGGTGTCTGTTAAGATACTACATAAGATACCATAAGGCCGTATACAGAAAGAAAGCTGGAAATTTATAAGCACTTACCAGTGCTTGACAGCGCTGGTGACCCGCGCAGGAAAATATATGAACGCGCGCCGATAAGCACTGAACGGTGCCGACAAGCTTCAACACGCGTTGGTCAGCGCTGGGAAATCATCGTCCGATGAGTCCGACATTTTGCTTGGTCTGCCTCAACCTGCTCCCTTTGTGTAGAACGGACCAGCGTCAAGCGCCGCGCCAGTAAGCGCTTATAAGTTTCCAGCTTTCTTTCTGTATACGGCCTAACATAAGCTTTATATACAAGCATACTTTGGGGCCACATAGTTCAGTTTGGATCATTTATTTATCTATTTAGGTTGGTTATAACTGTTTTGCAAAAAATAATATGAAACGAAATGAGGTAAATAGGTACGTATGTCGAATACGCCACAACACAAAAAAGCTAAACTCTACTTTATTACAGCTAAATGATTATTTGTTTAAACATGAGAAACTCTGAAACTACCATCCCAGTAATTATTTAACTAACCCATGCGCGTGGTTTTACCCACGTAACTTTTGATCCCGTGGGAATTTCGGGATAAAATATAGCTTATAACCTTCTTCAAAAGTTGGGCTATCAAATGCAAAAAGATTTTTTCAAATCCCGCTTGTAGCTTCTGAGATTAGCGCGTTCAAACAAACAAACAAAAAAACAAACTCTTCAGCTTTATATACTACTATAGATTGGAAGAGTTGTAGAAAGACCTAAAAAGACTAAGACTAACCCGTGAAAAAAGACCTATACATGTTTACGTAAAATCTCTGAATTCCCCGGGTACATTTATTATTATGCATACTTTTACTTTTCTTTACTTTTACGAGCAAATCAATTCCATTTGTATTGTTTACTTCGAAAATACCCCTAGAGAGATTCCCTGCGAGGAACCCTTCCGAATACTTCTTACATTCCTTTCAGAGAAAACTGAAGTTATCATAAGAATAATACTTTACTGATGACTTACTATTTGTTTAAACTCAAACTTGCTGAATATTTTCGACTGCAGGGGGATGAAACGGATCATCACCATCATCATCATGACCCTTGTTAATGAGCCCAGTGCGGAGCCACGAGTGCTATATCGACGAGAAGGTTTAGGCCTTAAATCATCAAGCTAGTCTAGCGAAGACAACAGTAAATCAGGCCTTTTATCGATATTTTCTTAAAATATGGCATCTTTGTTTCTATGGGCTCAATCATGGTATCAAATCAAGTAATTCTATCTATTTAGGTGCGTATATTAGCTAATTAAGTGTGAAGTCGTCGTGGCGCCGTGGTTACTGTGTGTAGCTTACGATATCACAGGTTAAGCAACGTTTGGCGCGGTCGGTACTTGGATGGGTGACCGCCGACCGTTCGTTTCTCACGGCGACTTCCGTGCTTCGGAGGGCACGTTAAGCTGTCGGTCCCGGGTGCTGTATACTTGTATACAGTAGTCGTTAGGGTTTGTCAGAAGCCATATCGGCACCCTGATAATTCTGACATCCACCACCCAGCACTGGGCCAGCTCGGTGGATTATGGCCTAAACCTCCTCGTCACCCAGAGGAGAGACTCATGTCCTGCAGTGGGCCCATTACACGGAGTTGTGATGATGATGATGATGATGAATAGGATTAAATCATAAGTTAATATTTATCTTGTGGATTTGAGTATTTATCGATGGTCGCATGCTAGCCCGGCTAGTTGGTGGAAGCCAGAAGTTTTAAGGACTATACAGCAACCACAACCGACTGCTCAACGTGTTACATAGAAGTCCGCGTCATAAATGAATGGTCAGTAGTAACCCATTCTTGCACCGACTGACCCTACGCTGCTTGTTATATTACAGCCTGTTATGTTGATGATATGCAGAGGAGTCCCTACGTCACGCTGACTTTGTCACGTAAATATGTATAGTAATATGATATTTTTAATTGTTTTAAACTAAATTTAGTAATGGTAGAGTTCCATAGTACTTAGCTACTTCAACAGCTAAACAACTTTATCGCCTTCTGGTAGATGGTCAAGATATGCGGGGCAATTACAGGAACCGGAACTTAATTACTGATGTCGCAAGAACTATAGAATTCAAAATTCAAAAATTCAAAATTGAATAGTAAGCCCATGTTTGAGCTCATCATCTCCTGTGAGAGTGAAGGTGAGGTCGAATATGATAACATATTGATTTAGGAAGAAACTGGCTCTTCATAATTAATATACTGCTGTAACATCGTGAGCCAGATGAACCCTGTAGGGATACTACCTCCCAGCGAGGAACAGTCGGCTGCCTTATCACGTAAATATTAGCGATCAGCTATAATGGCGCAGTCATCACGCCATGGACGCGCGATTCATTGCTTTACATCGTATTATGTAAGCGATAGCTGTTCAATCGTTCGTTGATTGCAGAATGCATTTATTGCTACTACACTAGCGCCAAAAACAATATGGTAGCTAAAAAAGAAACTAATAAAATGTGAAACAGATGTTTGCTTTTAAAATTTCGCAGAAAAGTACACATGAAAAGTATGAAAGTCGAAGGGATTATATGCACTTTTAGTACATCGATTGTACGATAGAGGCAGCACAGTCGTCGGATTGCTATGGCTTTGTTTTTGCTGTAACGTAATACGAATTAGTTCTTTTTTAGCAAATCTTGCGCAATTCATGCCATTGCAAAGCAGCGGATTAGTCACCGAACGCTTATCCAGGGGCGCTTATCATAGTGCTATTTTAATAAATACATACATACACAACGTCACGCCTGTATCCCTTATGGGATAAGCAGAACACCAGAGGTTATAAGACCATCTGATGTGGCGTTTGACAAATGTGGAGGTACGAGTATAAACATTGAAAGAGGCTATTGTAGTGACAAACAGTCAACCTATCGCCCACAAAAACGCCAAGTTAACCCCTGTCCCTTAACTGACTTTTACAGTATGCCCGAGAAGAGAAGCAGCTGGCTCATTCTAAGTTTTTCTTTCGCTCCCAGTCCAGCATGGACTGTAAAGAATAACCTCTCGACAATCACACCAACTACATGGGCTCAAAGTAAGCATAGCTTGTGTTATGAGATACCATGTAGCGAACTATGTGGGAACCTAGAATAGAAAATATTGAAACGCCAAACCCGGATCATTTTTTT
Organism: Stenoptilia bipunctidactyla; assembly: GCA_944452665.1. NCBI lineage: Eukaryota > Metazoa > Arthropoda > Insecta > Lepidoptera > Pterophoridae > Stenoptilia > Stenoptilia bipunctidactyla. The sequence continues at coordinate 27,336,477 of OX101731.1, forward strand.
TCTTGTTCCGTTGGGCAATCGAACCCGCGACCACTGGCGCGATAATTCACATTTATTTTTTTATTTATTTATTTGTACGCATGTTTTAACAATAGTTGCTTTTTCATATTATCACCTGGCACAGTCACTATTGGCTAACAAGGTGACTTCGCTCACAAATTTTTTATTTATTCTTCTGTTCCATATGACACGAGAGTAACAAAAGCGTGGGGTGTGAAATTGTTTTATTTTCACGGCTAAGTATCCCAATTTCTATTTAGAAATACTTCCGGAGTGTAAACGATATTCTATAAATAAACGTAAACATTGACGTAATATATTTGTATCCCCTACAACGAGATAAAAACTCGTGTCCGTCAGAGAGTCACAGTCGGAAATAAAGTGAGTTCTCCACATCTTCAATATTTTTAAATTCAGAAAATAATATCTCGAAATAGACATGAAAATGTTACTTAAATAATTTATAAAAAACAGATAATATTTCGATCTGTACTTATTGCCATTTTGGAGCATCTCTTTGATCATTATTAATAGTTGCTGAGAGATAAACACAGTAAGAACAGACCTATTCTGCATTCGATCATAAAAATATACCTATATTAAGGTTGTATGACTCCCTAGAAATCTACCTATAGGTACCTACTCTAAATAGGTTTAAATAACAAGTTTGTGAATTTGAGTATGCTTAAATACAATTTTAGAGAGAAACTCACAAAAAAAATCTTAGTAGAGCACCCGCCCCGCAAGCAGGAGGTCCGGTTGATTTTATTTAATATTTATATCGGGAAAACATTGGTAAATGAACAATTTATTTTTAACACTTTAATACTATCGAAATCCAATAGTAGGGCCTACGTGACAAATGCCTCCGCCCACTTTGTTTGTTTTTACAAAACGGCCGATATCCCGCGAACAAACGCCCGAACAGACAGATGTTCGCTAAAATTGTTATTTTTATCTTGACGAGGGTGAATTTACGATTATATTGCCAGCAGACGTCTCGTTGACGTGTCAATTAGTGATTGTTGCACTAACTGGGACGACATTTCTGTTAATTTACACGTTAAAGTAAGTACAGTGGACGCTAAAGTTTAGGTACAGAGTTGGTCGGTCTGTTATTTGTTTGTTCTTATTATGACATAGTAATGATGATACAATATTATGTGGAAGTAAGGTGTAGTGCCTGGTTCTGCTCAGGTCTATTAAAGCTTTAAAATGTTGCTGTCACAAGAAGAAGTCTTTTCAAATCGTTTTTACCGATTTCGTTGACAAAAACTGCGATCACTCAGTTCGGAGGGAATTCACCTTTCGTGATAGTGAGCCCCTGAACCCTATTAGACTGGTGCAAATAAGATGAAAATCTGTTTAGTAGTTCTGAAAATTATCTCGAATATACTTACAGCCGGACGTTGCAATTTATAGATGTCCTCTTCCTTGCGTCGTGTATCCTCCCTCAATGCTGAGGGTCATGGCTTCGCTGAACAATTCTGTTTCAGGACATCTTGCGTCATTGTACCCCATCTTCGGCGGCGTCAATTCTAGTGTCCATCGAGGCTGATCTGACCAACGAGTGGGAAATCTGCCTCGTCCATTTTTCTTATCAGCAGCAGTTTTATCAGATGTAATCACCTCGCTTTCTAGATGTAAGTTGTGATTAAGCCTTCCATTTAAACTGCATCGAGAAGGTTATCTAGAGTTATTTATCTCCACGTATAGTAAAAATAACACATTATTTGCTTTATACTAGAATGCAAAACGAATGTTTGATTGCGCTACGTGCACTGAAACGTAGGTGGCATTGGTCCTGTTGTTCAAAAATATGTATGCATGCTATGAGGCGTATGATAGTATAAAATACAATTCTGTGGTATTTGGTACTTACATGGTACTTACAAGTACTTACAAGTCCAAAATACTAGTTTTACAGTACGAGCTCTTCGAAATTAAAAAAAATGCTACGAAACGGAATTAATTCTGAGTAAAATGAAATGTTGTTTTTCATATATTTATTATGTTTACATAATCTTTTTACAGAAAAGACTAAAAAGAATTTCTAGTTTAGGAGATCATGTTAATTATCATGTCTTTACTAAAGAAGCAGAAAAATTAAAAAAAATCGTATTTATATTTGATACAAATATGTTTATTTAACAAGAGTTTTCACCTAGAACGTTTGCTCGTTTGCATTTTGCAAAGCTTGGTTAGTCAAGTTAACTGTATAGTATCCAACAAAATTGTTATTTTTCGGATTTATCAGTAATAGATCAATGTTTTTTAGTACTTGGCTTATATAGAATAAACCAAACGATAGCCCATTTTATTTTAACAATGGGTGATAAAATATCAGAAAAGGCCAATTTAGGACTTATCATGTAAATACTAAACACCACAGAATTATTTTGCACCTTTGGCACGTTGGCCAAGAATTGGGCGACGGGTCTGGATTCGGTTCTTTCCACCTCGCTTTGAGAAACAACGTTTTCTCAAGTGATTGAGAGCGATCTTTGTGGAAACTTTGATACGCCCAAGTCCTGCATCCAGACTATTTAACACAAGCTCACTGAAGCCCAAATTGATATCAGATTGAGATGTACTATCGAACCAATTGAATTATGACCCACCATAAGCTCATTTTGGCAAACCGTCTAAATGCTAGTTGGACGAAATTCGCTTGAACATAGGTTTCCATGGTGACGAACTTGTTATCATTACATTCGACACTGACATTTACTGAGTACAGAATTCGTACAGTATCTAAAACGTCATAAGTGCATTACACGCTATAGACCTTATAAGTTTGCCAGTTTCAAACGAATTATCAGCAAAGAGGGTAATAATTTAGTTGGTTCGATAGTACCTCCTTATATTTGCTGCGCTATATAATTTCGGTGTATTGCCTTGAAATTAACGGATCATTCTATTAAATAAATGAAATAACTAACCGAAGTTTATTACGATTTATTAAAAAATATACATTTTAAATCAAGAGAAAGTAACCGGAGATAAAAAAAGCATTTTAGAGTTCGCCTAATACAAATAATATCCAATGTTATATTTAAAATCAAAGTTTATGTAGCTTTTACATATTTATTTTGTAACACCAAAGTCAAACAAACATTTTATTGTCTATATGCTTAATGCGATTCGGATACAGAAATTATATTAATTATAACAATTTTAATTTTGCAACATTTTCCAATTTATGTACAATAGTGTAATTGAAAATTTGTTAAATAAATTCATTTTTTTAAATAAAATCAAATTCATATAAATATGTTACAAAATTCATATAACAACAAATAAACATTGAAAATATGGACGAGCTAAACTGCTGAATTTCACAATATTTTAAATTACATCGAAAAGCTGAGATGGGCAGCATATATTTTTAAAACCTTTTTTCTTTATCTGCAGTAATGTCAGTAATATAAAATCATAGAAAATTTATAAACATTTAGGTACAGCATTGCCTTTTAGCCAGAGATCCTGGGTTCAAACCCTTTTTTTACTGATGTTTAGTTCTAATAGTGTATAAAGCACGCCATTATTGTATTTTGTCTATTTTGGTAAATTTGTCTGCAGAGTACGAAACTCGATTGTTTAATTATACAATCAAACAAATTATGTGGATTTACCTCAAAATGTTGGACGTTTCCACTGCTAAACAGCTTTGCTTTATAGAATTCGCCCCGGGGGCGCGGAATTTTCGCATCAGGAACTTCAAGGTTGAATTCCTAACCTTCATTAAAATAAGCATAAATGGAACAAAACAGCCATTTGATAGCGTTCACTGTTTAATTGTTTCTCTGATCCAAGGAATTATGTGACTGTAATTTGAAAGGAAAAGCGTAATTTACACTATAACTAGCTGTTTTACTCACACATTTTCACACATCACACGTTTTCGTATTTAAAATGCTCAATTATTCTTAAATAAATGAAAAAATTTGATAAATAAAAATCACCCGACCAGGACTCGAACCTGGGACCTCTCGTTTGCCGGAGGAGTGCTCTTTCTCTGAGCCTCCGGGGCCTGGCGGTGCGCCTTGAAATTACTTACCATATTTTTGTTTTTACGTTATATTGCTAACGCAGCTCCATCTAATGGTATAGCTTTGCATCTAAGACCACCCGAGACCAATTTCTTTTCAAAAATTGTGAATTCCAGTTATAGTGAAGCATTTATTAAGTTATTGCATTTAAAATGCAAACGAGAGGTCCCAGGTTCGAGTTCTGGTCGGGTGATTTTTATTTTTATTTATCACATATTTTCACAATGTTGCACATGTGAAAATACACTGTCACATACACAAGATTGTTTAACTGTTTAATTGTATTGTGAGTACTGAGTATTTCATATGTCTTTCAGCTTGGCACCTTCAAAAGCTGCTGAGAGAAAGGTCTTGACGGACAGACATAACAAAAAAAGTCATCCTATAAATTCTGTTTTTTCCTTTAAAGCACAGAACCCTTGAAGTTACAATTTAAATGGCCAAACTAAAAAATAAAAACACCATTTTCAACTTTGATTGTTAAGTTAACAATCATTTAAGTTAGCTAATCAAACACCGCCACCGCGGTGGTATAAAACGACTAAAACGCTATAAAATTAAACTGCAGCTCTTTAGCACGGCTAACACAATTACCTCCCTTTCGTCAAACTCGGGGGAATTGTCGGTTAATTTCAGTGTCGTCTGAAGTCAACTATTTGATGTTAATTATGAGACAAAATCTTGAAATTTAAAAAAATATCTTGGTACTTAGTTATTTTGTCGTCGTACTTATGCTATTCATTTATTTAGTTATCGTTACACTACACTCAAATGAATCTACTAAACTTAGATTTATTAACATTACAACACTTTTAGTTCCAATAGCCTTATCGCTAGAAAGCAATTTCTATTGGGCTTTATTGCGTGGGTAGTTTCGTGTTTGGTAACTATGTATTTCAAAATATAATAATGAAGTTCCTTTAGAAGTCTATCTCTTAATTATATTTAATATATAGTCAAGTTAAGTTGGATTGGTATACAGTGCTTTCCATAACATGGAAATATTTCGATAGTAACTAGGCCTTAGTAAAATATGACATCACTAGCTCATGTATACGCTTTTATAATAATTTAAAAATACGATTTAATAAAAGTTATGCTAAAAAGGACAGTCAAAATAACTGAATATGAAACATTATCGAAGCAAGTTATCTTACTGATATTATAAATGTGAAAGTTTGCGTGGATGTTTGTTCCTCAATCACTGCAGAACAGCTTAACGGATTTGGATAAAATTGGATATAGTGATAGTGTGCAGTCTGGAATAGCACATAGGCTACTTTTTTATCCAGATTCGAAATTGCGCGAGTAAAACCGCGCGACACAGATAGTCAGTTATATTCTGTTATTGACAAGAGAAAATGTTAGGCGGAGAAAGAAATGTTGGTTTACATTCGGGAATGGACATTAGGAGCGAACGCTGCAGAGCTTTTTAATTTCGCAAGAGAGAGGACTTGTTGTGCAGAGCTGATTGCCAGATCTTCGTAAACATTGTTTAGGTGGTATTGTTAAAAGTTCCTGTTGCGGAGAGACTTTCAACAATTCCACCCCTTAAATAAAATACTTTTTAACCGGATTTATCGCGTTTAATTTCTATTTTACATTTTATCTCGATGTTTCGGTGTCTTTGCGGACCCCGTGGTCAGTCGCTCGTGAAAATAAAGGCGATAAATAACTAAAATTTAAGACAGTATTTCAATTCCACCCCTATAACTCCCAAGGAATGCATTATCAAAATTGTAGCTCTCTACGCCCAGTACCTACTTATGACTATATGTGGTGTGGCAGTCACTCAGTCAGTCAGTTATCAATATACTTAAAACTATTCAGTCAACGGAATTTGCATGGCTATAGCCGCAGAACTTTTGATACAATTTTTTGACACTAGCAAAGTTTACTATTTCAACTTTTCAACTCTGTTCAAAGGTCAGTACATAGATGAATATAAGTACTAAAGTATAGATGACCGTCTCGCGTTTTTTGCACTTTAGCGCCACACAGTATCCGCTCTAGGAACCTTTTTGACCAAAACAAACCTAGAATGCAGCCCGGCCCTACCACCACTTTCAAATTTTCAAAAATTTGTAGTACCAGTTATTACTATTTTGCAAACTGCGCAATACTAATAAGTTGAAATAAACTGCACAAAGCACGATGCTATGTGAGTTGGGGGTAAAAAAAAATATGCATCTCAGACAATTATTTATTTTTTCTTCATTATTTGTGTTTGATATAATAATTATAGGCCATAGATTTGTTTGGGTCGTTTTCGTCAAACTCAATGCTTTTGCCACACAAATTGTTCACCTCCTTGCACCAGTCATTCAAAATCAATGCAATTCCTTTTCTTAACTCACTATCTCACTAGAAAGTCAGCATCCTATGTAAAAATATCACTTCACAGAAGTAAAATCTTTGATTTGAGATCGTAAAAACGCGAGGAGTGAACACTCTACTCAACGTACTTTGTAGAAAACACTAACAAAAGAATTCAGCGACAAAAAACACACAGAAAAATAAGCAAATGAAACGAGTGCAAAAATTTGATTGGTTGAATACTAGACTATAAATACGCTGCCTGGTACTATAGATATATCGATATCGAACGCAGAAAAAAATAAAAAAGTTCCAGGAGTGCCCGGCGCGTAGCGCTAGTAGTTTTTTTTTTTTTGTTTTTCCGCCACAGAAAATTTTTGGCACCCCCTAAAACAAGCTTTAACCAGTAAAGCAAGCTTTAGCGGGAGGAGGATGAATCCTATTACGGACGAATGGGCATTCTATAAGCTGTTAACCCCAGTGGCTAACGGAGAATAGAATGCCCAGACAGTGTGGAGACTCACTCAGTGAAGCCGAGCATACCCACTAAACATCCCCCTTTACGACCTACCTTAATTCAGGTTCTTGATCATTTATCGGAGCGACAGCCAATTGGAGAGAGAGGCTGCGCAGTGAGCGGCATCCGGACGGCTGCCACCAAAAGGAACTGAAAGCGAGAAATTCAGAAGCTAAGACTAGCTGAAATGACAAAGCTGAAACTAAGAGATTATCTAGAGTGATCAGACTCACTCTGAGATAGGAATGCTGGAAAGAAGGACTACGTTTAGAAACGTTGAGCTTGCTGGAGTTTCCTAATAAGGGGAGCGAACTTGGTTAGGACCGGAAGAGCACCGTTGAAACCCTCTGGGCTGGCGTCGAGAGCGGCGCCGAAAGCCAGGATCTCGTCGATGGGAGCGAGCTGGATCCAGAACGCCATGCGGTCTTGAGAACCATTTGCGTTCTGGCACTGGGAAGCCGATTTGGCAGCCGGTTGCGATTGAGTCGCGACCCGGCTGCGCTGACCTGGAACGATAGAAGTAAAGGCCTTAGGGGCCTTTGAACTGACTGGAGGGGCGTCCGAGCTAGGCTGCGGTCGCTCTCTCCAGTTCTCGATGGGCTTCACGGTAGCCCTGGCAGCACGCGGTGCCTTGGGGCAGCCGCGAAAGTTTGCTGTGTGGCCTGACTGGCCGCACAAGACGCAGGACGGAGCGGTGGGCGATTCGGGAGTGCGAGAGCACTCCTTAGTCCCATGCGGATCTAGGCACTTGACGCACCTAGGGGAAGCAAAACAATTTGCCGCCGCGTGACCATACAGTTGGCAGCGGTGGCACTGACCTGGGAAACCACGCTTGTGTGGAACTTCGACGCGGATGTTAGAGAGACCGCACACGGTGGGCTTGCCTCTGAAAATGGACTGCCCTTGCGGGCTCCTCGCTAGGATTACTAGCGCTAGTGGGAACTGCTTGCCTCGGCGGCTGTGCATTTTGTGCACAGATTCGACGGGGAAGCCTTGAGAAGACAAGTCCTCTTGGATTTGCTCGTTCGAGAGCTCGAACGGCACGTTCCTGAGGACGGCACGAATCTTACGCTCCTCAGGGAGGGCGTAAGTGTGGTACTCGAGCTTGTGATCAGCTAGAAGCCGAGTAAGATTCCTGAAATCGGAAATGGAATTGACAACGACCTTAATAGAGTCACCCACGTTGGATGCCTTACTATACTGGATCTTGGGATTGTGTCTACCGCAGAGAGCTGAGACCTCGGTCCAGCGGCTCTTGTCCCGTAGAAAGACGGGGGGCGGAGACTTGACTTTCGGCGGAGCCGAATCTGATTGCGACGCAGGCTGTGACGCCGGGATCGCTGTAACAAAAGACGCAGGAGCAGACGCCGGTGCGACATTTTGCGGAGCAGGAACAGCGGCTGGAGCAGCTGAAACGGACAGAGACGAAGTCGAGGAAGCAGCTTGCTTCTTCTTCTTTGATTTTGATTTTTTGCGAACCTCTGTGAACGGAGCAGGAGATTCTGGAACTATAGAGGCGGAGTCGGACTCGCTACCTGGCGGGGTAGTTTTGCGTTTGCACGCTGTAGAGTCTACTAACATGTTGCTTAAGACTTGCACAGAGGGATCTGGCGTCGCCTGAAGGTCAGTTAGGTAGTTCGGAGGGAGGGAAGACTGAAAGTCCGGAGGGATGAGATCTGCAAAGTGATCAGGAGGGAGTTTGATGCCCTGCTGGTTTGCCTTGACGAAAAGATGAAGAGCGGACATAATACATTGTAGTATCTTGCCCTGTTGGAAGCAGAGTTGCTCTATATCTATTGATGGCTTCGGAGGATCCATTGAGTATGGAAATGGAGAATGCTGTAAGAGAATACCTTAAGCGAACCTACGTGCCGGTGAACGGCGAAAATGGCTGCACAAACTGCGCTGTAAGAGAAACGACCTAGTTCGGACCTATTGCCGGTGAACGGCGGACGATCAGGCTTAGTTGTCACGGTTACGTATCCACCTGACCAGCGATGCTTCGGCCGGCAGCAGTCGGGTCCGCCCTGAAAAGGGCAGATGAATTAGCCCCGACACCACACAGCCTCCACAAGAGAAAACTTTCCGAAAGAGCTTAACTTGGCACCTGACCCGCACGAGTGCGGGGGAGGGAACAAGGGCAGCGCAATACGAACACTCGGGAGCGGCCGCAGACACGACCGTTCGGGAGCGAACGCAAACGGGAAGTGCGCTAGTAGTAATAGAATTTTGGTATTTGTATGGAAGACAAACTAGCATGGGTCAGTAGTCTTAATTACAAAAACAATTGTCAACAAAATTTATATTTATCTAACTGTTTACAGTACCATAATTAGTAAACAATTAAGTAGAACCATTGAGACAAGATTATTGCTGTTGAGTTTCTTACCACTTCTCAAACTTTAGAAAAGGTGGCAGATTTATTTCAGTTTGTAAATTATGTGAATTATATACCTATATCTTTATGAAATAAATAACTTTGTGACTTTAACTTTGAATCATACTGTAGATATGCAACATTTTGTTACTGGAGCAGGATGACTAAAGATTTGGTTACTGAATAATAGAAAAAGCTGGTACCTTGACTTATGACTAGACGACCGGCTGGTGTAGAGGTAACGTACATTGCCTTCTATGCCAGAGCTCCTGGGTTCGAATCCCGGCGGCGACGGATATTTGTGTGATGAACACAGATATTAGTCGTCAAGTCATGGACGTTTATATGTTTATTTAAGTTTATTTTCTAATAAAAAAAAATGTATGTAATCAATATGTATGTTTATATATTTCTTAAGTATATCAGTTAACTAGTATCCATAACACAAGTTCTTTAAGAAACTTAATTTGGGCTAGATAATGTTGTGTGAGTGTCAGAAATATTTATTTATTTATCTGAATTAATAATCAACGAATGCAGAGCATTAAACAAACCGACTTCACGTCAACATTTTGGCCGACTAATAATGTCATCCACGTAAACATTTTCCGAAGTCATACATATTGTTTCAAAAATTTGAAATTTTCAATGAAGTACTCAACTGATTTCGATGAAATTTATATGGGACCAACTATGAAGTATCCTCTATCATATGAATTGAGAATTTTTAAAATCGATTTACAATTGTCTGAAATATCTTGTAACAAAAAAAAACACACAGACGAATTGAGAACCTCCTCCTTTTTTAGAAGTCGGTTGAAAATTCTTTTACAAAACAAAGGATATATTATTTTAAAAATCATCACTGCTCCATTCTTTGTTATTGTTAAGAGAATGTTGATTTTTAAATTCATTATATTTATTGTTAAATTAATTATTTTTCATCCTAAAAATAAATATAATTTTCTTCTATTGAACCAATTCAATCACGCTCGACCCATTTTGCTCATAATTCGTTTGAAACTGTCAAAATTGTTAGATTTATCGCGTATAACCAAAGACCTGTTACTAGGATAATGTCTTTGCGTACTTAGAACATTTTAGATACTATAAGAATTCTGTACTCAGTAAATGTCAGTGTCGAATGAAATGATAACAAGTTCGTCACCAAGGAAACCTATCTTCAAGTGAATTTCGACCTACTAGCATTTAGACGGCCAAATTTTTTAAGACTGAAATTTAAAACATACAGTCCTCTTATTGAAAAAAAGTAACCACAAACACGTTTGAAAGAACAAGAAAGTTGCAAAGAAAACTTCTAAATTAAAACAATGTTTTCCGGCTAAAGTGAGCGTGAAACCGTTCCCCGAGACTGTGGCTATCACTCATTGGAAAAGTAAAAAAGTGATTATTTTCCCTGAAATTTTTGTTAAAGGGTCATAAATAACTAACCTCGAGAGAGCTTTTATAGATTTTTGAAGAGAAGGTTCTTTTTTCAAATGGTAGCGGGAAAAGCTTTGGTTAATTATTTGGTTTATTGTCGACAAAAAATTCACTGTAATGTGATTGACAAGGAAAAGAGTCAGTTAAAAAAAAATACTATTCTGCGCTCCTCTCCTATAATCTATCTTTGGACTAAATCATTAGTTGAGGCTGAAGTTAACCAAGATACTCATTTAACTTTTTGATATTAATTTAATTCATAAAGAGGAAATAAAATATAAAACCGTTCGTCATCATCATCATCACAACTCTTTGTAATGAGCCCACTGTATGGCTATGAGTCTCTCCTCTGGGTGACGAGGAGGTAAGTATAGGCCATAATCTACCAAGCTGGCTCAGTGCTGGGTGGTGGATGTCAGAATTTTCAGGGCGCCAAAATGACTTCTGACAAACCCTTACGACTACTGTATAAAAGTTTACAGCACCCGGGACCGACTGCTTAGCGTGCCCTCTGAAGCACGGAAGTCGCCGTGAGAAATGATTGAAAAGAAAATGAAAAATTCCGATCGCGGCGAATGTTGCTTAACTTGCGATATCGTATGATATACACAGTAACCACGGCGTCAGTATTAAAGGCTAAATAATAACCTCAGCCAAGAGTGTTTACGAGGTCTGCAAAGACAACAAATCATCGAATAAAAATATAAACACGTGAAATGTGATACAATTAAATGAAAAAATTCTTTAGTAAAGTTAACCTGAATAAAGTTAAGTATATTCCTTAAGCAGAGACCAGAGTAAGTGAATACCTAGAGAGTATTTTAGCATACACTTCTAGAACAGCCAATACAGAACAGTTCCATGAAGGTGTAAGATTGCCGGTGTAATTTGTCGCTGGCGACTGTTCTGTGCGGGCGCTGCGGGAAATGAGCACATTTGTCTTACTTTCTAAAGGTCTGGTCTCTGTTCAAGAGGTTATTTTTCATGCACATAAATTGAAGCTGGTTCTTGCGTGAATTTTGATCCCGACTAGACAAGAGTTGGACAATTAATGATTTTTTACATCATACGCAGAAGAAGTTTGAGAGATTTACGCATTCAAGTACATACATACATACATAACTTCACGCCTGTATCCCTTACGGGGTAGGCAGAACACCAGAGGCTATGAAACCATCTGAGGTCTCGTTTGACAAATTTAGAGGTATTATGATGGAGAGAGACTATTGCAGTGACAGGGGGTCAGCCTATCGTCCGCAAAACTGTCAATAAAACCTCTGTCCCTTAACCCGGGAAGAGAAGCAACTGGCACATTCTATGTTTTTCTTTCACTCCCAGTCCAGCATGGAAGAACGCATTCAATTAATCAAAAAAAATCTTCAATTTCTTAATGTTTTAGTTTCTAGGACTTTTACTTTACCAAAAAACATCGATAGTGGTGTGTCCGGTCAAAAACCCAGTGATACTGTGAGCCATGCTATAGACATTTCAAAGAATTGACTTAGTTGTATGGAAACTAGTAACATCTTAACTCCAAACCGATAGTTATTTCGTGCTCTTCGGCTATGTAATAATATACTGTTGAAAGTTATTTTCATTATTTTACAAAAAAATAAACTTGATGATTACACAAGACTTTTTCGAATAAGTTTCTAAAAAGTCTTGTTTGATTTTGAGATGAAATCAATCAATCAATCATTACTCTGATTGATATAAACTTACATCTGTATGTCTTTCTGAAAGAACACCAGCATCAGCCAACATGTCCGTTTGCAGTTTGTTCAAAAATTTTACGTTTTGTGCATTTCACGATACTTTACTTAGTTCTTTCAATTTTTATATAATAGTTACGCAAGTGAAACGCGATGGCTAGTTTCTGAATACAAATAAAAACTGGAGGAACATGCACACACATTGATATCAACCATTGATGAGTGACTTCATGGGTGCCTGTGTGTGAAGCCCTATGTATGTTTGTGTGAAAACGTAATCTTAATTGCGGATAGGTGGCGCTATTTTACTTAAAATATACATCGAATGGCCTATCTATGCCCGTTTATTTATCACTGTGCTGTGAGAGTGGTATGCAAAAATGTAATGTAAGTTCCAGTAGCAGCAGATCAAAACGAACAAGTAACGGGTAGATCGTTTTATCTGCCTCTCATCGCCACTTCCTACATCTGCCAGTCCGCGATCATGGTGCTTGTAACTGCATCGAAATATCGGACGTGCGAAATTAAAATCGGAAATTGTGGTACGAATCCCGTAAATTCATTAAATCATAGTTAAAATAACCGCTATAGTATAAAAAATTAGTATAGATGAATGTGAAGAAAATACTTTGTGAAACTTTCAATAATGCATAGCAAGCACGGATGCCTATAGCTAATTTGTTTTACCTTCATTGACCATGTTAATTACAATAGATAGTTAATTTCGAAATTGTGATTCAAACATGGCTTTCGTATGCTTGAACTACCACCGTTATTTATAATATCAAGAATTGTTAAGAAACATATAAACGTGAATTAGACATGGAGTAGATATTTCCGCGCTCGCTGAAACCACGCAGCAGAATCATAGGTAAATACAGTCGCCGCCATTTATGAAGTTTAATATGAGATGTAAGACTCGGAACTGCCCCATTGAAGAGAAAATATAATTTAGTGTGTCTATTCTATATATCTATTCTTATATTATAAATCTGAAAAGATTTGTTTTGAATGCGCTAGTCTCTGAGACTACCAAAGTTTAAAGAAGACCATTTCATCCAGAAGTTGTAGGTACATTATTTAGAATTTTGGTTTTTTGTTATGTTAAATTGGAACATTCTCCGCTTTACACCTCTGTGAAAATCCATATGAAGATTGTAGACCGTGTGCTGCTATAGTATTGTGATCAATTTCAATCTTTATTTTTTGTATGTCACTTCACATATCGTGTCAAAAATTGTAATTTGTTGGCTATAATTTTTTATCTTTTATGTTTATTATGTGCTTAGATGTAAGTTTTTTGAGTAATTGCAAATAAAACTGTTTTAAATATCTATTTGGCTTGGCTATACGAGGGTTATTGTATAGTCTCGAAGTTTGAATGATGTTTGATTCTAGTTTGAATGTCTTTTCAGATCGAACGGCGCGCTTCTACATAGAAACTAATTTGGGTGGAAAAAGCATTTATTCGACTGCGTTCCCCTTTTATGATGACTAAAAGTGTGATTGAACTACTTAAACCTCAAACAGATTTTTTTTAACAATAGGTTTTTACCATAATTATTGTTTAACAATATCACATTTCAATTTTCGATCTGAGATTAAAAACTCTGTAACGTTGCAGACACAAAAATACCAATTTTTATTTTGTATGTTTAATCAAATTAAATTCAAGGTGATTTTGATTAAACTACAGATATGACTACAGATCCATTATTACAGAACACTAAGTAGTTCTGTGATATAATCCAAATTGTCCTCTCCAAAAAACCTATCCAAATTAGTGAATTTCGTATCAGAATAACAAAATTCCATTGAAGATTAGTACTCGTAGATAAAAAGATTTATGCAGGGTAAAAAATAATGTAGTTACTTTAGATAATCGTCCTTATGTAATTGCTATTTTTGTTTCAGATCAACCCCACGATTTGTTGGATCTGAAGCTTCTTATAAGCTCAGCACTGTCGAGTTGGATGCACTTAACGCGGTAAGATTAAACAATTGCATGGAATTTAAAGAAACGTTACCAAGTACTTAGATTGAGTGTGATAAGTTACGTCACAAAAATGTATTGCATTCATACTTTACATTAGTAGTTTTTTTTTATATGGCACATAGTGCTTCTATTTTATAAGTTACAGCGCCATAATTTTCACTTAATTTTCACTTTTGGAAAATGTATAGTCGAAGTCAAAATTGGAGGCATAGTTTACACTAAGTTCGAAAGAGGTAATAGAGGTCGCTGTAACATAGTGATTTACCGATCAGAATTTTACACGCTGTGATAAGGTGCTCAGTAAACTGACAGACATCTTAAATTAATTAAATCAATGAGTGTGTGACTCAGTCAATGATCGTGCAGGAAATTATAACCCTTGCTGCAATGTGCCACTTTGCGTAGACTTTTGAAGTCGACCGTACTTTTCTATGGTGATTAGGTTAGGTTAGGTTATCCCCTAATGCTGCTACGTTGTCTTCATGGTTGCTTTAATCTCTAGTAATTTCTGGTGCGACAGGCTGTGTAATTTAAAAAAACATCGAATCCCCGTTTTGATTTTGCGAAAGAAACGGTAGTTGTGTATGATTGAATGTCGACATATCCTTACAATTATTTTGAAGTTGACAATAGATATTGGCTGAATAACTGCATATCAAAAATATCTTAATGTTTAATACATATACTAAAGAACTCTCTTAACATATTCTTCAATGTGTTCTGTTTGATTTGTTTTATTATTTTGTACAATCTTTGTCTTGACAAAAAAAGCACAAAAAATAAAAAATATATATTATCTGCCTATAAGTAGTTATTATTTTACCAGAACACGTCAATTTGACAACAGATTACAGAATCGGTCGCTAGCTAGGGGTTCTTCTATCAAATGAAGGTCGCTCAGATTAGTCGCTTCTTGTGCTTATTGATACATACACGCTTTTGGAAGTGGTAGTACTATTCTTTGAAGCCACTTAAGTGAGACAATAATGACAGTAGGTATTTAAACTAAATCATATTCAATATGTGTATATTCGGGGATGGGTGCTCTAGGTTTGGTAAAATTTTCATCAGTTATTAAGTATCTCACTGGGTATTCGAGAAAGCTAGGAATTCTCTCAGTACTTTTTTGTATTTCTTAATCACATTTCTTTCACGACGCTTCGACACATTTCCCAGTTTTTGCCCAGGCGGGATAGACTCATGGCTCTATAGAATGCTCTTGAAAAAAAGGTTCTGTGTTTATAATGGTTACGATGATTCAATTTTGAATGCGTGCATTCGCATGCACACTTAAAGTAAACAATAGAGCTTGAACAGACACAGATCGAAGAACTGATAGCAGTATACATAGACTATTCTAGGTGGAAGACATACGTGCTAGAAAATGAAATATGTTCGCCAGCTAGAGTGATAATCAGGGCCCTGTTTTATTAAGATTGACAAGTCGACAGTTTGTCAAAAATTAAGTCATTGGTCGGAATGCAACTTCAAGTACAGTCTACTAAGCAGTTGTGTAAAATATAATTCACAGATTTGGTTGCAACGCCATCTATCAATAACAAAATAAGGATGGTGTTGCACCCGTATCTGTGAATTACATTTTTAAACCGTTGTTTGAACTATTAACAACTATCTGCTTGGTCGAATATACATAAAAAAATGTATTGAGTTTAATTTAATTGAGATGAATAACGAAAGCTTTATGTAATACAACCGCCACCGGTAAGTTCCCAAGCTGCATAGTAAAGCAGGTATGTCTGTGTAGTGGCTCGGGATATTTGCTTAGAGATATTAGTTTTCAGGTTGTTACGTGTATCGGGATTTTGCTCAAGCATTTGATGTCATGCTGTAAGTAAACCACGTAAAGTGACTCACATGTGAGATGTTTGTCGAATATTGCTGGGATTTTGACTCGGTTCTGTGCTGTAAATATGTTTGTATACGTAAAACAGTTTTCAACGATTCATGTATGTTATTTGTAAAGGGATAACAGAGAAGTTTCATGTAAAAGGGACGTCAAGTAAATATAATATTTACTTAGCTAAGCTGATAGTAGGGCAATAGAGTGGCAGAAACAGATTATCGTAAAGGCCTCCTTAAACTTTTACTCCTGGACAACGATTTATCGTTGTTCGGTGGACAACTTGGTCACGATTGACGATCGAAACGTCTAGTAAAACTGAAAAATTAAAGACGACAAAATCATTTTGCAAACGTCGTTTACTTTTAATGATGTTAAGTTTTAACTGATACAGATATCAGCAGATCAAGCATTCCAACTCTGACAAAAAATTGTAATTGAATCTGAACTCTATGTCTTGGATATTAAGTTAAAAGTTGTTTGGGAAAATTTGACGGGTTTTTAACTCTTGATCTGCTGCCTTCTATACATTAAGTTGGAAGCCCACGAGTTCAGCTAGGAACTAGCTGTTAAATAAAAGAATTAATAAAATCCTCAGACAATCACACCAACTACATGGCCCCAAAGTAAGCATAGCTTGTGTTATGGGATACCATGTAGCGAACTAGGGGGGAACCTAGAAAATAAATACATAAATAGATAAAAACCCAGACACGGAATATTTTTTTTCTTGTTCCGTGCAGGAATTGAACCCGCAACTACTGGCGTCTGGGGGAGATAGATTTACTCCATCGCCAAAGTGATTTAAAAACACATCACCGTTTAAGCAGTGCAAATTAAATTTATAACTTTTCAGAAAATAATATCTTCTCCGATTCAAAAGTATATCCGTGTCTTTGATAAAAGCATGGCTTTAAACGTTTAAAGCACTAAGCACACGGCAAAACAAACTTAAAGAGAAAGGATTAGGTAATTAATTACAAAGACAAATTTGGTAATGCTAAAGTCTATAAGTAGCACAATAGGAAATGTATGACCAAATCTGTATACGGTATTATGGTCCAGACTGCCTACGATAATAGCCCTAGAGGCAATTGACCTTTAAGTGAGCACAATGTATCTTAAATTACTTAAAAATATATCGCCTTTTTATGGCCAAATTATGAAACTTTGTAACTTATTGAAAAGGTTTCTCGTGGATGGACGTGTAACACCATAGACTTCATGCGCACTTTCCATCAGGTGGCATGGAAGACAAGCGTCCTATCCTTACAATATAAAAAAAATAAAACTTTAGATCATTTGGAGGACATATTATACAGGGTCCGCTTATAATAGTCAATTATATTTTAATAGCAGATCAGGAATGATGAGTTGTTCTGAATTTTGAAAAAAAATTTTTTTTTAAATATTTTTCATAAATTAAAATTTCAAAATTCTTCTCTGTCAGTAAAATTTAAGATTAATCTACATTTTATGACTACAAACAATTAAATGGAAACTTTTTTATTAATTGCTGTGTATAAACTACATATCAAACTTTAAGTCATTTTGATGACTTAAAAGAATTTTGAAATTTTAATTTATGAAAAATATTTAAAAAAAAAATTTTTTTTTCGTAATCATGACCCTCTCATCCGTCTTGATCTGCTATTAAAATATTATTGACTATTAGGAGGTGACCCTATATTCATACAGCGCCAACTAGCCCCAAAATAAGCACATAGCTGTAGGCAGGGTCGCTGCGTAAGGTTCCCCTGGGAAACAAATGATACAAGCGTTACATTGTTATATCGTTTGTGTCCTTGAAAATTGTCATAGGCAACATATACAATAGGTACATATACTTTCACCAAAACTTATCTAGTAGGTAAATACTTGCATAAATTATTTTTTCATTTTGGAAATACAAATATAGCATATAAATACACTCAGACCAATACAAACAAATATAATATATAAGTTTTCGCGATTCATACTATTAAATAAAACACTTTTTGACCGGATTTATCGCGTATATTTACATTTGTTATTTAAATTTAAAATGTAAATATACGCGGTTAAAAGTGTTTTATTTAACAAACAAATATGTTCATGATCAAAAATATTAGCATTGTGCAGGGATTGAACCCGCGACCATTCGAGTCTGTGGCAGGTGGAGGTACCTCATTGCTTTAACGGTCGACACCAACATTAAATACTTAAAATAAACTGTTGACAGCAACCTACAAAGTTAATCTACTACTATACTGTACTATATGATTTAGCTAGTTGTCTCTTATATTATGAACGAGAAAGATAATGAGGATGCATTGTTGTAGGCATGTTACTCTTTCACGCAATGACTACTGCTTAGACAAGATTTGCCACACATTCGCAGTATACTTTTGGATATGATACTTTGGTTCCCGTTAATGTGCTCCTGTGGATCGATTTCAGAATCACACAAAGACGAAGCCATTGTTACTATACAATTTTCTTCTTTTCGAGTAAGTGGTAAACGGAATTTTAGAGCAAGGACTGCATACCGGTATGAATTTCTGTACTTTTTTTTTCTGTATGACGTCATACCGGTCAATTAGGTGTATTTAAAAATAGCAGTACAGGAATTCATACTGAAATAATTCGTGTACCTTTTTTATTATTGTAGCATTACTGATTTTGTTTTCAGTTAACTGAAATTTTCCGGTATTAATATTAATATTTTTATTTTTTTAAATAACTGTAGAATGTTCGATAGATATTTCTGTACTTAAAACATCTACAGAAATTAATCCGGTATACATTATTTGGGTACTGATATGATTGAGTTAGATTTTAATAACTTGTACAGGTATTGTGTTTGATGAAGCAGAACACTTATAAGGGTACTGAAATTTTACTAGTACTATTTAAAAAAATTATACCGATATGCAGTCCCTGTTTTAGAGTGTTTTAGCCCAGTGCTTGGCAATTTATTTATTTTATTTTATTTTAATTTTAACATTAATATAATAAGGGAATTCCCTTTTGCCTCATATAGGGCTCTACATCATACAATGACTTTGAAGAATTGTAGTTTAAACCTCAGATTATAGAAAATCTAAGGTTTAAACATTTAATTATAATAAGGGATGTTAAAGTAATTTCGTCAGTGGAAGAGCACTCGTCCGGCGAACGAAAGGTCCCAGGTTCGAGTCCTAGTCGGGGGATGATTTTATAAAGCATGTTTTTTCAGTTATTTCAAGAATAATTGAGCATTATTTAATGCAAAAAAATACTATTAAAAATTACTGTTCATTTTTCACTTTCAGCTGAGATTTACAATTTCTGAAAAGAAATTGGTCTCGGGTGGTTTAGCTGCAAAGCTATCCATTAGATGGAGCTACGTTAGCAATATAACGTAAAAACAAAAAAGTATGCTAAGTAATTTCATAGCACAGACCCCAGTAGCTTAGAGAAAGAGCACTCGTCCGGCAAACGAGAGATCTTCAGGTTCGAGTCCTGTTCGGGTGATGATTTTATTTGGCAAATTTTTTCAATTCTTTTTAGAATAATTGAGCATTATTAAATGAAAAATTATTACATACATACATACATAAGTTCACCTCTGTATCCCTTATGGGGTAGGCATAACACCAGAGGTTATAAAATATGTAATAAATATGTATGTAAATAATAATGTAAATAAGTGGAGTGAGACTATTGCAGTGACAGGGGGTCAGCCTATCGCCCACAAAAAAACCTCCCATAACACCTCAGTCCCTTAACTGACTTTTACAGTATTCCCGGGAAGAGAAGCATCTGGCACATTCTACGTTTTTCTTTCGCTCCTAGTCCAGCATAGAAGCAAAATGCAAAATTATTATAAAAATATTATTAAATAGTTGTTCATCCATCATACAAAATTTAAAAAATGAGAAACTTTGCAATGTCTTCGTCCAAAAAGGGACTTTGAATGCAAACAGGGCTAGGACGGAATGTGTTACACGTAGAAACCCATACAGCCTTTATACTCAAGGTTAAGAGACTAACGACATTCAACAATAGAACCATCGTAACGACGCCTATTAAATCCAGAGTTCGTTCGACAATCAGACATTATTGCTGGAAATTATTCAAATGTCTACCTTTTGACTTGGGCTCGATGGATCTGAATGGGAGCACGCCGCGAACAAACCAGAATAATCGTTCTGTCCCTTCAGGGTTTACGCCTCGCCGACTCTCAAAGCCAGCAAATGAGCCAATAAAAGAATTTAATACCGCAAAAGTCAAATGAATGAAAAATAAAATGGAAAGATCGCTGTCAATTTTCAAGTTTTGAATACTTGGCAAACTGATATGAACAAGATTATGTTGCAATATAGACGTAACTATTGGAAAGTTCTTCATAAGATTCCAATGAAGACAGGGTATCAACAAAATTGAATTTTATTAAGATTCGAACTACAATTCAATTTCGTTTCGATCTGATGGAAGGTTCAAACGTGTAAATGAAATGTGTCTGGAAGAAAGTGCAGTTTTTGAGATACTGTTGGTAGATAATATTTCTCATGCAGCTTTGAGTTCATTTTCTGGCGCCAGTCTATCCCTCGGGAGCTCCCTAATACGCTGCTATTTGCTGAATCACCGCAGCTTAATAGAGTGTAAACTTATTTATATCCACCTTGGTTTTGCATGACTCTCCTTATTTGGTGTTAATGTTTTCATTTCATTAAGATTTGGGGGAATGCTTGGAAATTATGACTGTGTGCAATGGTTATTAGATAATTGATATTTTGTAGCTTCTTAAGGCGGGAAAACTGAATGTTCTTTGGTGTATTTTCCATAATGATATGATTGTAATGATTTATTTAATTATTAAGTGCCTGATTATAGCGTTATTTGCATATTTTTTATTGTATATTTTATTTACTATCATGGTTTTGCTATATCAAAAAGAGTTTAGCAAAAATAAATTATCAGTGACTTAAGTTTCTTAACTTCAACTTTAACGTCGCTCATGACAATAAAGACAAAATTTTGAATTCGAGTGTTTTGCTGAGTGTTCATTAATACTGTTGAGAGTTACAGGTACACATCACTGGCTAATATTTTATTTATTTGACAAATATTTCATCTTATTATTATCTTAAACTATTTCATGTACAAGATGTAAGCTAAAGATTGGGTTAACAATTACTAAAATATGTAAGAGGAAAAGAAAAACCTACGTTTCGCTGCATTAATTTTTAGCAGCGACAAATTTTGTGCAGCAAAGTTTTAAACTACCATTTCTTTTAAAGTTATCAACGTCCCGTTTAAACAAAGTGTTCTTTAATCGTCTCTAAATTCATATCAAACCCGCGATAATAGATGTTAGATACTCGTTTACCTCCACATGAAAATCAAAGAGAGCGCCTTAATGCATCGCGCGAGCATTTTCAAAATCGAGGGGTGCATAATTTATTATCTGTAGCTTACCTTTATATCTGAAGCTATTTTTATTACATCACACGTTTCTGTGAAGAATGAATTTCAAATGGTGCACGAAGTTTGTGTAGGGGAGCAGATCTGGAAACTTTACCATGGAACGGCAGTTTAGTTCGAGTTTTGTGTGAGTTTAGTCGATTACGGTAATGTCGAGTTAGTCGGAGACAAACTAGTGCAGTGATGGACTTTGCGATATTGTTGGCAGGTGCAACTTTGATGCAAATGCTGCTGAATATACAGATTTTCGTGATCCAGCTCAGGCTTCTTAAATTAGAATACTTTAATTTTAATGTAATGCACCTTTCTTGGTACCTCGGGTGAGGTTTGGCAAAATAAAATTAAAGCTGAGAAAGAGTGTTGTATTATAAAGCAAAACTTAAGGCAAAGGCATTTCTAATAATGTTTTTAAGTTTCTGCATTTATAATGCTCAATTATTCTTAAATAACCGAAAAAATGTGATAAATAAATATTACCCGGCCAGGACTCGAACCTGGGACCCCTCGTTTGCCGGACGAGTGCTCTTCCACAGCTACCGGGGCCTGGCGGTACGCCTCGAAATTACTTACTATATTTTTATTTTTACGTTATATTGCTAACGTAGCTCCATCTTTTCCAGTTAAGACCACTCGTCCGGCAAACCAGGGGTCCCAGGTTCGAGTCTTGGCCGGGTAATTTTTATTTATCACATTTTTTCGGTTATTAAAGGCATTTCTATTCAACGTTGGACGAAATTGTGTTTTGCTATGTTTTTTTGTACCACTCATACATGCTTATCCAGGGGCGTTACGGCTTTTTAGGCCAACCCGAAGCGGCTACGTATAATATGTCATTCTTCTATGTAGTTTAGTTTGAGTGTACCTACACCTGGACCTGCATGGTAAAGGATTAAAAGGACAATCATCCTGATGATGATTTAATATTGCTATTATTATTATCTTATAAATATAGAATACTTTATATTTTTTTTTTACGAAATGGACAGTTTTCGAATTTTGTATACTTTTATAAATGGCTAATTTTTTTCTAATTTATTTTATTTCAAAAATGATTGTATTCAGTGTACATAAATTGGCAGAAAAAATACCGTGTAGTAAATTATTTTTTATCTAATTATCGAGTTACAATAGTACAGAACAAAATATACAATATTTTGAAAACGAGAAGATATACGATCTGGATTGACTTTGTTAAATGAGGAAGTAGGTACGTTTAATAAAACTATTAAGCAGCCAAGTATAAAAAGCAGCCCTTTCTAAGAGTATAATATTGTTCAGAGACATACTCAATTTATCACTACAATTGTGAAATGTTTTGGTCCCTATCCTGACAGTTATATTTTCCGTATTTTTCTATAATAACAAGCTATTTCTGGTTCATATTTAGAGCCGGAAGTTATGCAGAAGCGACTGGAATTGCTATGAGGGAGGTTCACAGTAAACATTGCTTGTAACGGCGTTTTTCAGATATTTTTTTCAATGAAAGAAAGATTTTTGTTCAGGTATATAGTTATGTAATAGTTTTGTGGTGAGTCTTCAAGATTGATAATACTAAATTAGGACGTTTTTAAATCAATATTCTTCATTAAAGGTTGAAAATGTTATTATTATATTATGTCATTGTGTGTGTATTCTACTTATACTTGCATTTTACGGTTCCCAACTGTCATTTAACAATATATATATATAAGTCGTGATAATACCGCCAATTATTACTACAACTGTTAACTTTGTAAAGTACTAGAATATACGAGCAGTAAAAATTTGGGAAATCATAGAATTTCAGCTTAGAAAAGTTGTAAATAATAGCTACAGTAGATTTTGAAGGTCTAGATTTAAGTAAACCTAGACTACAAAGGCTTTATAACAAGTTACACCTACAATTTACATATAAGCAAAGTAATTTCAGTGTACCCATCTAAACAATCATGATTGTATGCAATATGTCACGAATCACGCTTCACCAAGACTTTAAACACTGTGGAGTATGAGTGAATCGTGTGTCTGCGAGGATGTCTGGGTTTCGTAATGGTAATGCATTGTTATTGAGTATCTAGGTATAGTTCATTTGGTTCTGTTGCTTTAGAAAGGAAGGTGAGATCGTGTGTGGCGTGTATCATTTGTTTATAAGACGTCAATGTTGGTGATGGCTTGCATGAGCGCTGAGTAAGATGGGATTCGTGGTGTAGAGATAAGATCGCTGACGTCTGTTTAGAAATTTTGGTTTAGTTTCGGCAAAGGGGAATATTTTATTGATGAGCATAGATATTTGTTCTCAAGTCTTTTTTTGTTTATCAGTGATTTAATTAAACCTGATAGTAAGTGACGATGAAAGCGGAATTGAAAGATTAGAAAATAAAAGCTCGAAAATATCGCTGCGGGTTTGTCGATCGACAGATTTTATATGAAGGGTGATTGCAAGCCAGGCAGGCCTAAAGACTAAACTGGCCATTAATAGGGTCACTCAGATAAGTGTATCACATCACAGTAAACATATCCATGACCAGTAGGGCTTTTAAGCCTATCATATTCAATCAGCTGTATTTATTCATTACAAAGTATCCATTATACAAAAGTCACATTTACAGTTTCAGTTTGAACATAAAATGAAATCGCTTCTATTAGCCAGCTTTAAAGGGAGACAAAGAAACATTAATTTAATATGTTTGGGAAAAAACTATCCCTATATTTACACCATGCGAAACAATGCACACCCCAATTTTTTCCCCAGATTTCTTTAACTTCCGCGGAGATGATGATGTTCGCCCCTCCGTTGGTGGATATTAATTACGTTGAGCGATTGCAACTAATGAGGCGCACACTCTTGTCTTGAATTAGTCGGCGGCCGGCGGTTGTTAAATTATACAGATCATAACAATGTGTTGAGACTACGTCCGAATTGACGAGTTTACATTTAAAATTGGTTGATCCATTTTAATTAATATTAGCACTTGTGCACAGTTTCATCCGCTAGTTTTTTAATTCCCTAAATTTTTTTATAGTATCTAGTAAAAAAAAACCGGACAATCACCAACTATATGGCTCCAAACTAGAATATAAAAACATGTACTTATTGATAAAAATATATATACGTACGTACATTTTTTTAACCAGCGATCTCACATTAAGTAGTTGTGACCTCTACTCCTTCGCCTCAGAGGTCTCTCCGTCAGGTATGTTCTACATTCTACATTCGATATCTATATGAATTTACTGCTTAATTATATTTATTTATTTTTTGCCGAATCTCTAACTGTTCCGTGCGTGCGTTTGTGCTTAACGACATTTTCTATTTCCTTATAGATTTATTTACTCAAATTGATGGTATACGCAGAAAGATCATCGCGTTTATTTATTTACAGATTTTTATCGCCATTTTGTCAACTATCAATGCTTAATCACAGGTTTACAATACACATACATAATATGCTCGATACCTGGTTCGCCGGCTAGATTGATTTACATCTGCACGCATCTGAGTGTCAGGTGTTGGCATCGGACTCAAGCCCTTTGAGTTGTAATGACGGAGACAGCCGCACCCACTGTGCTTGAGTAGCGACAATGAGTCAGGTGAAATGGAAGAGACAAATAAAATGGTTCAAAACCCGACTACTAAAAACACACTCTAAAAAGTTGGAAACAAGTAATGGTCTCCGCTGAAATAGAGAATACTGATAGAGATATGTTCAAAGGGTATGTTCTCCGTAATCATAATATTGTTCTCAAAAATTTGAAATTTTTCATAAGTACTCTATCGACTTTGATTAAATTTATATGGGACCAACTCTGAAGTATCCTCTATCATATTAAATATGAATATTTCTGTGCCTCCTGTGAAAAGTGATATAAGACGGCATATACCCTTTTTGCATTTTAATAGCGTGATGATAATAAGAAAAAAAAACCTTTTTTTGGTCTAACTCGCGTTCTTCTATCTGCCATAGTTTCGGAGATAATTTTGTGTAAAGTAATACAAGTGCGCACTATTTCGGCAAAAAAAATAGTGCATATTGATATATATCGACTTGTAACTACAGTTGTGCTCGATGTCATAGCAAATTTTCGTGATTCATGGTATAATTGGACTTGAATCTAGTTTCCTGTAAAGTGACTTATATCACTTATCACATGAGACACAGATTTCAAATCAATTCATAATCTTTCAAAAATCGAGTAACAAAGACACAAAAAAGAACATACACTCGAATTGAGACCCTCCTCATTTTGGAAGTCGGTTGAAAAGTTATTTTCAAGAACTTTATTATTTTCTTTAATTTGTACCTTTTTTTAGGAAACTAATTGCATACTAAGAAGAAAAGGTTTGTTTAAAAGAAATATACTACGTTAAAAATCATAATAAGTAAATATAAGTCAGCTGTTTAAGTGGTAGTTTGGCTCAGGTACAAACAGAAATACATTTCAAGTCTCTTTCAGTAATTATATCCTCCACAAACAGCTAGACAAATTCACCCTCAAACATTGTCTCTTTGATCTCGCCGTGTTGTGGTACACCCACCGGAGGGTTGAATCGATGCTGGTTTCCAATTGAAGCCTTTTTCACTGCAGATTAATTTCTGAAACACCCTATACCTATGTACGACTTTTTAGTATAGACTGCGAGAGTACTTTTTGGTGGGTTGCAGTAGGTACTTTGTAAAAGCAATGTGTATTTGACTGTACATTTTTAATACAAAGGGTGCTTGCTTTTATGGTCTTAGTATTAATAAACTTCATATATGAATTAAGTAACCTTATTATTATTTTTATTAATAAGGCCCGCGTTGCATGTTTTTTTTATAGGAATTTAATTTATAACTTCTATAAGAAGGACTTGTGAACGGGGTTGTAATATGAGCAATGGTATGTAAAGTTATTCAAACAAAAGGGCAATGTTATGTTAAACCTAGGGTTGATAACGCATTCGTTGACCTTAGAGGAAAGTTCATTTTATAGAATAAAAATACACTTGTGTATAGTTCATTCATATGGATTTTTGTTAATGTCTGAGGAGCAGTTTTTTAGTTTTTTTTTTTTTTTTTTTTTTTTGTTTTTCCGCCACAGAAAATTTTGGGCACCCCCTAAAACAAGCTTTAACCAGTAAAGCAAGCTTTAGCGGGAGGAGGATGAATCCTATTACGGACGAATGGGCATTCTATAAGCTGTTAACCCCAGTGGCTAACGGCAAATAGAATGCCCAGACAGTGTGGAGACTCACTCAGTGAAGCCGAGCATACCCACTAAACATCCCCCTTTACTGACTCACCTTGATTGAGGCCATTAGTCTTCATCGGAGCGACAGCCAATTGGAGAGAGAGGCTGCGCAGTGAGCGGCATCCAGACGGCTGCCACCAAAAGGAACTGAAAGTGAGAAAAAAACAAAGCTAAGATTAGCAGAAATGACAAAGCTGAAACTAAGATATTATCTAGAGTGATCAGACTCACTCTGAGATAGGAATGCTGGAAAGAAGGACTACGTTTAGAAACGTTGAGCTTGCTGGAGTTTCCTGATAAGGGGAGCGAACTTGGTTAGGACCGGAAGAGCACCGTTGAAACCCTCTGGGCTGGCGTCGAGAGCGGCGCCGAAAGCCAGGATCTCGTCGATGGGAGCGAGCTGGATCCAGAACGCCATGCGGTCTTGAGACCCTTTTGCGTTCTGGCACTGGGAAGCCGATTTGGCGGCCGGTTGCGATTGAGTCGCAACCCGGCTGCGCTGACCTGAAACGATAGGAGTAAAGGCCTTGGGAACCTTTGAACTGACTGGAGGAGCGTCCGAGCTAGGCTGCGGTCGCTCTCTCCAGTTCTCGATGGGCTTCACGGTAGCCCTGGCAGCACGCGGTGCCTTGGGGCAGCCGCGAAAGTTTGCTGTGTGGCCTGACTGGCCGCACAAGACGCAGGACGGAGCGGTGGGCGATTCGGGAGTGCGAGAGCACTCCTTAGTCCCATGCGGTTCTAGGCACTTGACGCACCTAGGGGAAGCAAAACAGTTTGCCGCCGCATGACCATACAATTGGCAGCGGTGGCACTGACCTGGGAAACCACGCTTGTGTGGAGCTTCGACTCGGATGTTGGAGAGACCGCACACGGTGAGCTTGCCTCTGAAAATGGACTGCCCTTGCGGGCTCTTCGCTAGGATTACTAGCGCAAGTGGGAACTGCTTGCCTCGGCGGCTGTGCATTTTGTGCACAGATTCGACGGGGAAGCCTTGAGAAGACAGGTCCTCTTGGATTTGCTCGTTCGAGAGCTCGAACGGCACGTTCCTGAGGACGGCACGAATCTTACGCTCCTCAGGGAGGGCGTAAGTGTGGTACTCGAGCTTCTTGTCAGCAAGAAGCCGAGTGAAATTCCTGAAATCAGAAATTGAGCAGACAACGACCTTAATAGAGTCACCCACATTGGATGCCTTACTATACTGGATCTTCGGGGAGTGCGTTCCGCAGAGAGCTGAGACCTCGGTCCAGCGGCTCTTGTCCCGTAGGAAGACGGGGGGCGGAGACTTGACTTTCGGCGGAGCCGAATCTGATTGCGACGCAGGCTGTGACGCCGGGAACGCTGAAACAAAAGGCGCAGGAGCAGACGCCGGTGCGACATTTTGCGGAGCAGGAACAGCGGCTGGAGCAGCTGAAACGGATGAAGATAAAGTCGAAGAAGCATCTTGCTTCTTCTTCTTAGACTTGGATTTTTTGCGAACCTCGGTGAACGGAGCAGGAGATTCTGGAACTAAAGGAGCGGAGTCGGAATCACTACCCGGCGGGGTAGTTTTCCGTTTGCATGCGGTGGAATCTACCGACATGCAATCTGGAAAAGGATAGACGTACTCAGAAGGATCTGGAGACGCCGGAGAATCGGTTTGGAACCCCTGTGAACAAGAGGCGACCTGAGGACGAGCTGACGATTGCTTTCGCATGGACTCGATTTGAGCGAGAAGAGCTTCCTTCTCGGCTGCGTATTGAGCTTCCAGTGATTGTTTTTCGCTGGACATCTGGCTGAAATCTGTGGACGAGGGACGAGAGGATAATTCCTCCTGCAAGGAAGTGATCTGAGCCTGAAGCTCAGCAATCATCTTCCTGTCATGCTTGAATATGTGTTCATGGGAGTCAATGAGGCCTTTCTTATCTTCTTGAAGATTACGGATGCGACGACGATTGATTTCGCATTGATGCTCGGTACACTCAGGGTGACGAGGCATAATGCTGGGCTGGAAGAAAGTCTATCGGAGACAAACTGCGCTGTAAGAAAAACGACCTAGTACGGACCTATTGCCGGTGAACGGCGGACGATCAGGCTTAGTTGTCACGGTTACGTATCCACCTGACCAGCGATGCTTCGGCCGGCAGCAGTCGGGTCCGCCCTGAAAAGGGCAGATGAATTAGCCCCGACACCACACAGCCTCCACAAGAGAAAACTTTCCGAAAGAGCTTAACTTGGCACCTGACCCGCACGAGTGCGGGGGAGGGAACAAGGGCAGCGCAATACGAACACTCGGGAGCGGCCGCAGACACGACCGTTCGGGAGCGAACGCAAACGGGGATTGTTTGTTTAGTTTTTTAATGCTTTTGATAATTTATAACTAACTGAAGTGTTGATACATGTTGAACATACAATGATTTTGATTTTGACATTTTGACATTTAAATATTTTCACGACTAAAAAATATTACTATTTATATACAACAGGTTATGAACGAAATCTCAATAAAAGTATTAAAAATAGGAAGTTTAAAATAAATTTTAGGTATAAGTGCTAAAAATATTCCCTTTGGAATAAATCATTAAGAATAACTAATCAAATCATTTTGATGAAATAATTTTTGACCTTTTCTAAGTTAAAGCACATTTGAAACAAAAAACCAATCTCAATAATAAAAATCATGCTATTTTGTTTCAGAAAACGTACAACTTTTTTAAATATTGAACACCCTTTATTTCGATTTAAAAAATTGTATTAGCAGGAACAAAACCAGATAAACATCCGAATGGCGCGGTGGTAACGTAGACCGAGCCAGTGACGCATGATGCTGAGTGATGAATGTCTGCGTTGAAGAGCTGTTGACTGATCAGAATATAATGATGTATTTTGGTTTTAATTTATATGGATCATAATCTTAAAAAAAACACACACATTTTAAGCGGGCTTATCACAAATGATTATATACAGGGTCTGCATATAATAGTCAATTATATTTTAATAGCAGATTAGGTATGATGAGAGGGTCTGAAATCCGAAAAAAAAAAAATATTTTTTTTCAATATTTTTCATAAATTAAAATTACAAAATTGTTCTCTGTGAGTAAAATTTAAGATGAATCTAGATTTTATGACTATACACAATTAGATGGACACGTTTTTATCACTTGTTGTGAAGTCACAAACTACAGATCAAAATTAAATTTTTATCACGTAGAAGAATTTTGAAACTTTAATTTATGAAAAATATTTTCAAAAAATATTTTATTTTTCGTAATTATGACCCACTCATCAGTCTTAATCTGCTGTTAAAATATTATTGACTATTATATGGCGACCCTATATATAATTTAAGAACTGAGCTCGGCGTTTCGTTACATAACAGACTAGTCGCACGTGATGGTGTCTGGTATTTACATTTTCTAATATTTTCCTATTACCTATTATTAAAATTTACCTATTAGCCTTTTTCAAATACAATTTCCCGAAAAAATCTTATCTGTTACTGATAAATCCGAAAAATAACAATTTTATTTCATACTAAGTATGTAGTTAAAATAACTTAATCAACTTTGCAAAACGTATACGATTCTGATAAAAAACCTTGTTAATATAATGATAAGTGATACTTAAGGTATGTTAAGTCCAAAAAGATTTTTTTCCGTACCAACATTTCAAAATTAAAAATATTGCTACAGATCGGAATTAAGTCGGAATAAAACAAAATGTTTATAATACATTTATTATGTTAGCATAAGCGTTATTTAAAGTAAAAAAATAAAAGAATCTCTTGTTTAAGAGATCATGTTATTTATCATGGTTTTAATAAACAAGAATAACAATAGCATAATTCGTATTCTATTTGGTACAAATATGTTAATAACCAAATAACACAGTAATGTATACGGGATAAACCTATTTAAAATAGATTGTCGAACCGACCATAATATATTTTTTAATAAAATAGAAAGTCAGAACCTTTTCGTGTCTTTGGATTTGTTGTATTCCACTTTTACCACGACTTTTATCGTGTAGAGCCGTATAAACGGGGAAGTCGGGATGAAAGTGTTATTTCAACGTGTTATTCCAGGCTTTGACTACCTGTGTGAGTTTAGATCAATCCGCTTAGCCGTGGTAGAAAAACATCCATCTAGCCTTACAAAACATTAACTTTATTAAATACGCTTAACTTGGAAACTACTAGTGTGATAAGAAAATATATCTTGAATTTAATAACTCTTCACTTGAGGAAGGTTATGTTTAACGCTAAAATTCATAACAGCGCATAAAAGATGAATTAATTTGTGAAGGAATAAAGTTACTGAACGCGCTTTTATAACAAAACTGGTGTCTACTTAGTGGTGAGGCGTGCATCCTTGGCTTTTAATGAATCCTTTCAACATTTTCAGTTCTCACGTTTTCTTGTACTAACTAACCCAGTTTATTGTAAACGTAAAATTCAAGATACTATCAGCTTGTTCATATCAGAAATATCATAGACTAAGAAACAGATGGCGATGCTTATTGATAACGTTGTAGCTGACAACCTGCTGCCTGCCATCTCAGTCACTTGTTTCCCCGGGGTCAAAAAGTCACCGAAACTGAAAATATAAAATCCTGCCAAAAACTTTTTTCTTTTCAACATAATTTTTCTCCTTAACTTTATATTCTTTAAATCTTAAATAATTCTCATCATGCCCATTACAAAATTTTATTTAACAATTTAAATATCTCATAAGGGCCTTAATATCTGTTTCCAAGGATACCATTACAGCAGGTGATTGCGTAAACCGATTCAGGAGATGGGTGTGAATGTTTTTCATTTGATTTCACATCCAATTTGCGTGCCCGCGCCCGCTCCCGCGCCCGCGCGCCAGAAGCGCTCGAGCCTCGAACGGACGAATTACAAGAATTATTGCATTTGCTGCTACACGACCGATGTCGTGAATAAATTTCGCATCAAGAAAAAGTTGCCTGGTAACTTGTGAGAAATTAATCGTTTAGTGTGTAAATAGATGGGAATTTGCGGTTTGCGAAGTAGATGTGATTTGAGTTTAGTTTGCAATCCGGTTGGCATTTTTATATTTTTTTGCATACGTTTACTTTCATTAAATAATAATGGACAAATAATAATAATAGTCCCTGGTAGAAATAACCTTGTAATAAATTGACCTTATAAAGCTCTTATTGCGAGTCAATGTGATTGGGCATATTTAAAATTCAAGTAAAAAGGCAGAAAGGGTGTGGAAAAGAAGTAAATGAGTAATAATGGTCGAATTTACACCATTAGGTGACAACTTTCCAATTAACATATGGAGTCCGTTGGGTCCACTGAAGATGAATGTACTAATTGTAAGAATCTCAGTTTTATAATGTTCCAAGGTGTGTAAGTACTTGGGAAACTGGCTTTTAAGCCATGGACCCTCCATGGCTTAATAATTAGCTTGACTGAGGCTTTAAAAGATTGTCACAGGTGATTTGTTTAATCTTATCTTTGTATGATTTAACATAATATAATCAACGAATGCAGAGCATTAAAAAAACCGACTTCACGTCAAAACTTTGGCCGACTTATAATGTCATCCACGTAAACATTCTCTGAAATCATACATATTGTTTCAATAATTTGAAATTCTCAATGAAGTACTCAATCGATTTCGATGAAATTTATATAGGACTAACTATGAAGTATTTTCTATCATATGAAACAAGAATTTTGAAAATCGATTCATAATTGTCCGAAATATCGTGTAACAAAGGCACAAAACAAAAAAAACAAGAACATACAACCCAATTGAGAACCTCCTCATTTTTTGGATTTCGGTTGAAAATTAATTGAAATGTAAATTTGTGCAGTTTTCCTTGCGTATGCGTAACTTAAAATCCCGAGAATTTCTTGGTTTAGTATGCCTTTAAAGGTTATTTCAAAGGTAAGCAAAACCTTCAAACAAAAAGCCAATCCATCTACATACTTTATCTTGAAAATTTAACATGAACTATATTCATCTTATTTTTTTTTTAACAGAAGATACGTATATTATTAGGTAAATATACTTGGCTCCCTCCCCCAGCTAAGTAAGGTTCAGGTGCATCACCCACTGCAATAATAGGGTGACAACTATTCCCGTCATCAATGTGCACATGTGCCTTAATCTCTTGACAAATAGCGGCGCTAATGAGAGCATGTCTTGAACTGTATCTTTAGAAATGCTACATTTCATTCAAATTTGAATAGCTGGATAATGTGAGCGGAAATTGTTTATAAGCAGCTTTGCACAGTTTTACCTTTATGACTCTTGAAAATACAAAATTTTCTTGGAAGCTTCATCTTAAGTTGAGCTATTAAATGTAAAAAGAACTTAATATTGACTTACGTCTTCACGATTTATTATCTTAATATATGTATAAAACTGTTCCGTTACTGACTGAGTGACTGACAGACAACGTACAGCCATAACCACAGGGCGTAGAGAGCTGGAATTTTGAATATATTTTTCTTAGGGAGTGTAGAGAAGCACTAAAGAAGGAATTCCCGAAATTCCCACGGGAACGGGAAATATAATACTTTGTAATTTGTATAAAAAATCTTATTTCTTGAGTGCACCGTGATGTGAAACTTGGTAAAATGGTTCTTCAATGTATATCTGGATGCATTATGGAAGAAATTCCCGAAATTTCTACGGGGTCGGGAAAAATAAGACTTTTGTGTTTATACGCGTACGAAGATGCAGGAAAAAGCTCGTATTAAATAAAATTTTATTTAATAATAATAGTTTATTACCCATTGAACTATGATCTCCGCACTAGGCTTGGCCTGTATCGCGGGGATCATACATGTTTTGACATACATTTTTAGTAAAAACTAAAAACTATTCGTTGAAATTTATATACAGAGAAGGGTTTACTAAACTTACAAACAAAAATCTAACGAATAAACTTTTTAAACTTAGAAATTAATTATTAACATAATTAATATATGGTTCCTTTGAACTAAAATAAACAGAAGATTTATTTTTCGCAATAAGCAAATTGAATATTAAGAGTTATCTTGATTTTGTGCAACCGTTCACCTTTTAGATTTTTTAAAACTTCTGTATTTCAAAATGTCACAGACCTACAAACAAACAGAGCTGCCACAAAGATCGATTTTTCTGAGCCAATTAGGTAATAGAACACTTTAAATTACGAAACAAAAATGAATAAAAGCAAATCAAAGTATAAATTTACTACAGTAAATACATAAGTAGGTAATTTAAAAGTAGTCACAATAGCTAGATTTGGTTATTAAATTTCAAAACTCCAATAATTAGCTAAATACCTCTGAAAAATAAATTTCGAAAACGAAAATGTCCCATCAATTAATTACCTTCTATTAAATCAAACAAAATATTAACTTGATTCAAAATTCTCAATAAAGTGATGTAATAACCATTTTCGTAATCCTTTAATAATGAGGGGTTTCAATAAATCAGGAACCCTTTTCAAGCGTTAATGATTCAAAGTCTCAAAGGGTTGCCGAACCGTGGGGAATATGGAAAGTGTCTTTTATGAATATCAGGAAAGCCACCGGTGACGTTTTCCATGACGTTTTCCATGTCTGGGATTAACGGCCAATTGAAAACGTGTTGTATGCCTTGTTTTTGGTTTTCCAATTAATTCAATATCAAAGGTTATGGGGTGTGCTAAACAAAACAAATAGACATAAGCTCGGTTGTAAAACGGTTATATGGAAATTCTTTTTTTAAATAGTTTTTTAAATCTAATTTATTAAAAAGTAATCTTAGATTATAACTAGAGAAAGAACATAAAATATACTTAGTAAGATAAGGTACCACGCATCTTCTTTTTGGGAACATTCCTCTCACTATTCAGTCAAATCGGAATGACGGACGCTTACCTATTAAAATAACTTAGTTTCAATTATTTATAAAATAATATATTGTGTTTAGTACAGCTTTTCTTATCATTTATAAAAAATAAAGTGGTATGAAATAAAATATGAATATATTGCTATTAGTAGTACAGTAGTAGCATTCGCAATCAATTATTCCTTTTCAGTATACTCATTTAAAATTTCTTTTGAACAGCAATGTTCTTCAAAGAGTACAATAGAGCAAAACGAAAGGGAATTATTTACAATTTATTAAATTACTGCTGTACCTACACAAATAACTTTCTGCACTCTTTCATATGAAAAATCTCACACTTCTCTGAGTGCGCAATGTGTTTCAAAAGGTTAAGGTTCTTAAAAAAACAGTTCAAATCTTTTTTTGGTTTTAAGTTTTAACGGAATTAAAATTTACGCTTATGAACCACTCGAAGCTGCTATTTATAAAAACAATCGTACTTAAAACTTATAATTTAGAGAAAAAGAATTGTCTTAAAGTTTCTCGCTTAACATAAAACAAAATAATGATTTATCATTTTCTTCCTATCAATCTGGCGCATGTCACTACAGCTGTTACTCTGTTATGATAGATGCCGAAAAGAGAAGTGACTCGATGAAGCCGGTTTGAAAAGTGTTTTATTTAAATAAAAAAACCCTATTAAACATAACGAAAATTATAAAATAATTTCACTTTACCATCAAAACAAAGGCTATACTTCAGACCTACTGACACAATCACCGTTCACATCGGAATAACATTTCTTTCACAAAAGGTCGTTGTTTATAATTTTTAATGGGGGCCCTTCACGCAATGCGTGTTCGTGTGTTTGTATGTTTGTGCCGCGATAGCACAGTGACAGAGCGGCCTGTGTGCCGAGTATGGCAGGTGCGACCTACTATAATGACGGTTTTTTTATGTATTTACTTTTCGTCAGGATATAATGGAGTGGATATGTTTTTAACTAAGCATTAAGGCAACAAAAAAATAGTTTTTACAGAAAAATAACAATTTGTATACTAAATTATAATTAACTACGTATTCATTTACTGGACTGGGAGCGAAAGAAAAACATAGTATGTGCCAGCTGCTTCTCCCGGGCATACTGTAAAAGTCAGTTGAGGGACGGAGGATTTATTGACATTTTTGTGGGCGATCCCCACTATGCGGCTGACTGCAATAGTCTCTCTCCATCATTATAATGCCTCCGAATTTGTCAAACGTGACATCAGATGGTTTTACAGCGTCTGTTGTTCTGCGTAGACCCTATAAGGGACACAAGCGTAAAGTTATGTTATATGTATGTCATTTAGTATGAAATCAATGAGTACATACTTCATGCTTAATTTCTTCAGAGCAACACTAAGAAGATTTCTATTCAATATTTATCGACTCACACGTGGTTGGTATTTAATTTGGGTTCATGTTTGATAAGCTTCCTTTTATTGTGAACTAAACCCGTTTTTGTCTTGAATTACACTCGGTAGGACCTAAGTGGCAATGAGTTCGAAGATGTAATAACGGGCTCATGATAAAAAACTGATACTGAATGAAAATATTATGAAAGATGTGAAAAGGTGCATTCTAAAGCGATGTTAGGTGTAACAAAGTTCACTGTTATTAGTTGATTGCTTAACAGAACCAAGTAGATAGAGGACTATTCATAATATTGTATTCATATTATATTGTATGTAGTTTGGTTTTCAAATGAAAAAATCAACGACTACCGCTATATTTGAGTTTGTTAGTCTGATAACAAGAAACGTAAATGACAGAAAAAAATTGAATTGAAAACGTTGAAATTCAATCCATTGACATTAAATCTGAAATTATTACTCAAAGATCTTCAGTAACAGAAATGGGGTTTGGTGTGCCACAAGGAAGTGTGCTTGGTCCAATATTTTTTTTTTATTTATATTCGATATTGGTTGAATGTGAAAATAATGAATTGCGTGAAGTGGAGCATACGAAATTCCTTAGATTAAATGTCCATAAACAATTAAATTGGAAACATATAGATGTAGTATGTAACAATGTGAATAGCAATGAATATTTTTTTAGTCGACTTCGAAAGACATGCTCTCAATCAACTGTGCTAACTGCATACCACGGCTATGGGGCCTCTACTTTACGGTACGGGTTATTAATTTGGGGAAGTTCTACTGACTTCAACAAAAGTTTCGCTGTGCAAAAAAGTGAATAGGAGTAATAGGGGCAACGGAAAGGAACCGGGCGAACCTTGCAAACCTTTTTTCGAATGATTGAATATCACCATTGCCTTGTATGTACATTTTGGAAGCGGCCATGTTCGTTAAATATGACAGTCATTATTTTGTTCATGCAAGAGATGTCTCGGAAGCAACTCGCCATGGAGACAGGCTAATTTAAAGTAAATTGCCTCGTCTACAACTGTATCACAATCAATGTAGTGCAAGATGTGTAATATTGTTTAATTCATTAACAAAACAATTAAAAAAGTTATCAAAAATAAACTTCAAAAGAGTTGTCTAATTGGATGAAGAAAAAATGTTTTATTTCAATCACATACTTTTTAACCAAATTCAAAAAAAGGAGGTGTATTATGACGACATTATTGTTATGTGTTTAAATATAATTGACTTATTGTAATATATTAATAACAGTTGCAGTTGCATGCTGGTTACAGCTTTGTATGTGAAACTCAACTTTTGTATCACCTTTATTGTACAGAAGGAAGCAGGTCAAGCGTTACAACCTGTTAAAACTTCATGTCAAAGGATTCTATGCCTTCAGATTCAATTTCATTTTTATGTACCATACAAAACGCAAGACAATGATTTGATTTGATTGATAGATGGCGTTGCACCTAACTCTGTGAATTACATTTTAAAACCTCTGGCGTTGTTTGAACTATTAAGGGGTGAACGATTTACGTATGTTCAACTATCTGCTTGATCGAGTGTACTTATTTCAGCTGACTTTACATTGGACACTACCTTTACCAGCCTGTTTAATTATAAATTCATTTTCAACCTTTAACTCTTATATCTTTAACTGCATCATCACTTACCGTAACAACTTATCAGGTAAGATTAAATCCAAACGCGGAGTAAGTTAATCGAGAATGAAGATTAGCTGTTATCAAATATCAATAATTTAATTAATCAAAACATTTTTTGTTTAGAAATTTACTATTTTTATTACACGTCAGTAAAGATAAAAAAACGTCTGGCCAGGCGACATTTGTGCATCTGTCTGCCTTTCTATTCGGGTTTATACAAATATTTAAATTTTATAAAAAATATGTCTGCGCACCCTCTATCTACCGATTGGCTGTCGCTCCGATTATGACCAAGGCGGATCATTAAAGGGGGATTTTAGTGGGTATACTCAGGCGTTCTGAGTAGCCTCGTGGCCGCTTTTGCGGTCCCCACACGTCTGGGTACTCTATATCTGTTAGCCACTGGGGCTAGCAGTACTTAAGAATTCCCTTTCGTCCGTAATAAGATTCATCCTCCTCCTACTAGAGCTTGCTGTAGTGGGTGCCAAACCTTTCCCTAATAAACAAGCGGATAAACAAACAGAAAACAAACAAAAAATACAAATATTTATATTATTTACTCAACACCATTTTGTCCAAATTAAGTTTTTTTCGATTTTTTTGTTAGGAATGGAGAGATAACAGATAAATAAATGTATAAAAATCTGCGGTATAATTGATAAATTAATTGGTCCCATCGTTTGAGCCCTTCCGCAAATTGGGGGTACCTTTCACCATTTTGTTGTGTTATGGAATTTTTCCGCAAAGCTGATATTGAGAGAGATACTCGTCGATTCATCACGTGTTTTATCTGTCGATTTGGTTTATTTAGAGTCGTGCGTGAATGGATGAATTTGTTATAAATCTGTGGATTTTAGTGTGAATGTAACATCGGATTTACTTCTATTAATTTTTGCATAAAATATCGTAGCAAATTAAACTTTGTCAAAAGAGCATATAACGTTACAGTATAAAATTATATGGATATCTTTTATGTGATTTTAAAGCGCTTCATTACCTACATTTTAACAAGATTTGAAGATAAAATGCGAACGTGATTTTTCATAAAAAGTCGTGAAAATCTGCAAATTGTTTTTCTAACTGATAATGAAATTAATCCATGAGGAAATTAAGATAGTTCAAATGCTACAAGTGAAACAAAGAGACAAATTTAATACATCCTGTATTTTCTTTCCTATCCGTACTTATCTCTTTGAAAGACCACTTCATGTAGTGTGTTGTCATTAAAAAGTAAAAATCTACTTTTTCTGCACACTATTATTGCCACCGTTTGAACACATAATAACGTAACATTTTGTTCAAATAAATAAATAAAATCCCCAGACAATCTAACCAACTACATGGGCCCAAACTATGTAGAGCTTGTGATATGGCATACCATGTAGCGAACTAGGGGGAACCTAGTATATAAATACAGATATAATTAATCGAATTAACGGCAATAATGGATTTTTTTTTCTTGTTCCGTGCGTAAATCGAACCCGCGACCACTGGCGTCCGAGGCAGACAGTGTTTGTAACCCCAACGCCAAAGTGGTCAGCTATCTGTAAATGTGACATCGTGTAATTTTATTGCGCCGATCGTTAGGGTCAATAATAAAGAATGAAATCTCTCTAACACACTAGGTTTATTTAATTTTAAAACTTCTAACATACTAGGTTAATTTAATGAAAGGAAAACCATGAAAACTTCTTTTTTAGATTTTAGTTGGGTGAAGCAATCGAATTTTCGAAAAAGGTTTTTTTTTCCAAAATAAAGGAATGTTTGTTTGGAGTAAAATTTGCTATCTCTATTATTTATTGTACTTTCCCTCCAGGTGGCGTTCAAACATTCCACCATGTAGGTATATCAGGCTCAGTAGCGAAGGCTTAGAGCCCTACTGCCGCTGGATAAGCGTATAACCTCGTCAAAATAATAGCCTCGACCCTAAGGGTTCGGTTGGCTAATGATATATCCAGCCAATAGCTAGCGAAATATCATAGGTCACAAAATTATCAAAGCTACGGCTGTAGTGTGCTCCGGAAATGTATTATGAAGAGCCAATTTTTTCTAAACCTGTGTATCATTATCTTCAATTTCATCTTTACTTACCGATGAGACAGAGAACAGTCATATGGTTAGTCACCTTTAATCAATAGTTTCTACTTGACTTTAAAAATGATTTGTGAGTCATATATTATACTATTTTACAAATATTGTAATCTTATACTCAATATTATAAATGTGGAAGTTTGGATGTATGGATGTTTGTTCCACAATCACGGTAGAACAGCTCGACGGATTTGGATGATATTTGGCATAGTGATAGGGTACAGTCTGGAATAGTACTACTGGAGTAGAATAGGAATGGCTACTTTTTATATAGTTGTTTATAATATGGCTTTTGCTCTCAGTTATTGTCGGAGGTGTCCAACTAGTTTCGGACTGACAGTGCGAGGCGAGACACAGCCGCTTCTGCTCTCACCCCTGAGGAACGACTCCATAAGAGTTCGAAACTAGTCGGGCACCTCCCGACAGTAAGTGTGAGTAAAAACCGCGTATATCAATCGTATAATGGTTTCTAAAATGAAAATGAGCGACAAAATGTCCATTATATCGTTCATTATTTGCCTAAAGCGTAACTTTGAGATGTAAATCGGTCCTTCCCCCAGGTGTGGCCATTTCAATAAATAACAAACACATGAGATAGACGGATTGTCATCAGCGGTCCAATTATACGGATAATCCAAGGGTGTATTTAAAACCAATGAATATTCCAATGATCGGGTAGGTCAGACTGAAGCGGGTAATCCACGCTATAGTGCGGGGGTGTTTGGACACCTGCTAGAGGTATTTAAATTTTGAGTAAATAAAGGTTAGAAGTAATGTGTTTGTAATGTAATGACGGGCTTCGTGGCTTAGTGGACATAAAGCCAGATGCTATGTGAGATGTAGCGGGTTTTATCCCCGCAGCATGTCAAAAGTTTATATCATCATTCAGCCAGGAGACGTCCACATATATGCCCAAAAGTTAATATGATCTGCAGTTATTTTTTATGGGTCTCTTTAGACTGTTTGCGCGTGTGAAGGGCTCCCGCAGAGCGGGCGCTGGAGCGCGCAGGACGGGCACGCGGGTTGGGCATGTAGATTTCTTTACTTGCAATTTAAAACTCAAATCAATATACAACAAATTGCAAAGCGAGTTAGGCGCGCGATATAGGCTTGGCCTGTCATCTGAACGTGGCCTTACGGTTTCAACAAATATTGTTTAATAGAAATAAAATTCAATAAGCAATTAAATAACTGAAAAGATAAGCTAAATAAAAAGGGCCCGGTAGTTCAGTGGAAGAGCACTCGTCCGGCAAACAAGAGGTCCCAGGTTCGAGTCCTGGTCGGGTGATTTTTATTTAGCATAGATATCTTTTCAGTAATTTAAGAATAATTTAGCAATATTAAATGCAAAAACTTAAAAATATTTTTCAAGGTTTGTATCCTTTGCATACTTTTACTAGGTAGGTACGTATTTGCAAAAAATATCTAAAATAGCATTAAATAGGATTAGATTTCATTAAAGATGTTTTTTTTTTTTAATTAAAACCGTATGAACTCCTAAAGCAATAAAAATCGGAACCTAAAAGTTCTGATCTCCACCGCAGAGTCGTAAACTGATCAACAATACCTAAACGTACGAGCAGACTATAAAACGCAAAGCTTTCAACTTAGATTAATTTACGTCTAACTCAAGCTATTAACTTCAACAGCTCAATGGAACATGGTTAAGTCTAAAATCACTGACGTTGTTATAAATAAGAAAGTCTTTTTATTTAATATAAACAAACTGGCTTTTAAGTCAACTTCGATTCTGTATTTAACATATATGTTGGTATTTTTGCGTATTTCCAAAAAACTTAAACTACACACTTTTTAACCTGTTAAATTCAAGAACGTGATAGTTTGAGATCATACACGAAGAGAAAAAATATAATAAAAAATAATACATACGTAAATAACATCACGCCTGTATCCCTTATGGGGTACAGTTTCCTCATGTAGACCTCAGTCGCTCGTGACCACGGGGTCTGCAAAGACACCAAAACGTCGAGTTAAAATTTAAAATGTAAATATACGCGATAAATCCGGTTAAAAAGTGTTTTATTTAATAGTATGAATCGCGAAAACTTAAGACAATATTATGGGTAAGTTTAATACTTTTGTAGGACGGATATTACTCTTTAGACATAAACAATAGAACTTGTCATTAAATAACCAACATCCACTAACTGAATATCTGCGTTTACGTCTGTATGTATTATTTTTCCCATTTTGAAACATCATGCCAGTTTGCTTTGAAGATATATTGAGTTTACCCGTATTGCCAAAACTTCTGCCATAACTCGAATGGGGATTTCGAATCAGGGCAGGTTCAGATACTGCACAGAGATAGCATACTTTTTATCTTGTTGCACTGTGTAAATTGAATGAGTTTAATTAGAATTCTAAGTGATTCATTCTATTAATTTTATTATTTATGATCAAAATAGATTGTTTCTGAAAAACTGATATATTATTTTAAGTGTACTTCGTGCTGTACTAACATTCAACTTTAATATTTTATAATAAAACAAAGTCTAAAGTCCGTTCACAGTTAGTTTCCCTCCAGCTGTTAAGTTGGCTTTCATGAGTCTTGGGTTGCCATATTAAATTTCTATAACAAAATGCCGTTTTTATTACTAACTAGCTTTATCCCGCAACTTCGTATGCGCTTAACTACCCTTCTCGTGGAAATTTCAGAAACTATACAACCAGACACCCACTGAAAGAACCTTTATACCAAGTATCACACCTATGCACTCAAGGAATAAGTATTTTTCATACAAACTAAAAATCATATATTTCCCGTGCCCGTGGGAATTTTGGTAATTTTTTTCGTAGCACAACCAGTCACTCTTTGAAGAACCTTCATGCCAAGTATCACATCCTCACTCAAGGAATAAAAATTTTCATACAAACTAAAAAGTCCAACCCCTTCCCGTGGGAATTTCGGGAATTCTTTCCATAATACAAACAGACACTTATTGAGGAACCTTTATATCAAGTATCACCATGCACTCAAGGGATGGGATTTTTTCATACAAACTAAAACATCATATATTTCCCGTTCCCGTGGGAATTTCGGGAATTCCTTTCATAGCACAACCACACACACATTGAAAAACCCTTACACGAAGTTTCACATCGGTGCACCCAAGGAATAAGATTTTTCATACAAACTAAAAAGTCCTATATTTCCCGTTCCCGTGGGAATTTCGGGAATTCCTTCCTTAGTGCACCCCTACGTCCCCCAAAGAATGTATGTTTCAAATTTCAGCTCTCTACGCCCAGTAGTTACGGCTGTACGTTGTCTGTCAGTCACTCAGTCACTGAGTACCTCAGTCACTCAGTCAGTAACGGAACAGTTTTATATATATATTTTTTGTATATTGATTGATAATGCATGTACCTATATTTTTGAATGTCTAGTACATAATATTATTTTCACATATAATATGTAAACCGAAAACCTGCGGTGAGATAATTTCCCACAATGTAGTACGACCTCCCGAAAATTTAAATCAATTCTTTTTCCCTAATGTCGGTATCTCCTTCTCACGTGTTTGTATTTTATTTCGCCCTACACACAGATTGAAATCGTCATAGATGATTTTTTATCTTACTGGAGTTTTTTTCTTGTTGTGGATTTTTTTTGTGATGTGAAGCTGCGACTACGCTTTCCTTTGCCTGAACAAGAAAAAAAGCCAAATACTTTCTATTCAATTCTTTAGCGATGTGGAATTTGCCTGAAATACGGTACATGTTATATGCGGGAAACCCCAATTTTCTTTTTGACGAACATTTCTAAATGGAGTTATAGGCCCATTGTTGTCTTTTTCTTTTCCACCAAAAATTCGCACTGATAATACGATGTTTCTTTTACTACTTTGAATCCTTTTCGGCACGATTAAAATTAAATTTAACCCAAAAATAATAGAAAAACGCGGACAAATCACAAAAATTGTTATGATGACTTTCGGGAAAACTGGACCAGCCGCGTCTGTCTTTGAAAACGACTGCACCGATTGTTATATGGAGTTCTAGATCAAGGAGGTTTTTTAACCACAAAGAAAACATGAAATTCTGCTGATTGTTTAAAGATAAGGAGATACCTGTTATGCATACTAAATATTTTCTCATTACGTTTAACTATAAATTTCAAAAGTATTTGACTAGCTTTTTGTTACAGAATTTACACTAGTAAACTTCGTTAAAATTGACAACGTTACCGTATTAATGTTTTTAAGTTTTTGCATTTATATTTCTTAAATAACTGAAAAAATGTGATAAATAAAAATTACCCGGCCATGACTCGAACCTGGGACCCCTCGTTTGCCGGACGAGTGCTCTTCCACTGAGCTACCGGGGCCTGGCGGTACCTACGCCTCGAAATTACTTACCACATTTTTATTTTTAC
This sequence comes from Stenoptilia bipunctidactyla, assembly GCA_944452665.1. Classification (NCBI taxonomy): domain Eukaryota; kingdom Metazoa; phylum Arthropoda; class Insecta; order Lepidoptera; family Pterophoridae; genus Stenoptilia; species Stenoptilia bipunctidactyla. The sequence goes on from OX101731.1 coordinate 27,380,795, forward strand.
GTTATATTGCCAACGTAGCTCCATCTAATGGTAAAGCTTTTCAGCTAAGACCACCCGAGACCAATTTCTTTTCAGAAATTGTGAATCCTAGTTAAAGTGAAGCATTGCAACACACACACACACACACACAACTTCACGCCTGTATCCCGTATGGGGTAGGCAGAACACCAGAGGTAATAAAACCATCTGATGTCACGTTTGACAAATTAGGAGGCATTATAATAGTGAAGAGAGACTATTGCAGTGACAGGGGGTCAGCCTATCGCCCACAAAAAGCCTCCCATAACACCTCGGTCCCTTAACTGACCTTTACAGTATGCCCGGGAAGAGAAGCAGCTGGCACATTCTATGTTTTTCTTTCGCTCCCAGTCCAGCATAGAAGCATTGCAACAATGCTCAATTATTCTTAAATAACCAAAAAAACGTTACCGTATCTTTTTAACTACCACTTATGATCTTAAAACAAATCAAACACAACACATACAGATATCTCAAGATCGAACAATAAAGGACAAACCTGGCGGGGTTCCTAATAAATAAAATTTGAAATATCGCCGTACACAGCCTGCAATCAAAGCGGCCTCTAGTGGACAAAGGCAGTAATATTGTTCGTCGCAGGGTGTCCGGTACAAGTGCAGTGTCTACACGCCCTCGGCATTGGGGGTAGGTTTCAATGAGGGTTTGTGCACTCACCCTACTACGATCTGTGATCTGATAAAATTATTGTTTGATTAATTTTCATTTTGTTATTGCGAAGTGATAAATATTTGGAGGGAGGTTTCTTTTAGTTTATGTATATAGATGTTCATAAATAACTGATCAATACGCTTAGTTAAAATTCAATAAAGTTTTTTGTTATATTACGATCACGACCGCAGTTCCATACATATCACAAGTTCATTAAAACCAAATACCTATATATTTTTAACTAACGTATTGCTAACATAATCTGTATAAGCATTTTGTATTCTAACATAAATGGACATAAGTAGGCAGAAATAAAAGAGTTTGATGTAGTTATCTTAAGTTTCTATGATTTTAGATTTCAAATTTGAATGTAACAACATGTCGGTGTTTTCTTTCGGTTGAAAAATTTTGTTATTTCAAATTCGAAGAATAAAATCGTCTACTCGTGGTACTGTAAAAGCTCCACGCAGATATAGTGTTTGAACGTAAGTGTCGTGACAGACGTAACATAGGTAATTTGTGAACCTTCATGTATCAACGATTGCTGACCAGAGAGAAACAAAACTCTTCGCTGGAATGAATAGAGCATCATTTTAATTGAACTTCTGTTCCTATATCATGTGAGTTTATACGTTTGTTTATCTTAACGGGTGGAATTTATTAATTGAAATAGTAAGTTGCGTGAATGATCAAAGTATCAGATATTTTATCTTTTTTGCTACAAAAGTGTTCATAAGATATTTTTTCATTATATTCTATATTGATCTTTAGTTTGTTGCGTAGCGTATGTAACGATTTAACGCCCGAAGGCGTACTTGCGTGCCCGCTATGACGTTGCAGTTTTTATTTGGATTTTTTTTATCGATAGTAATTTGCAGATATCTCCAAGATATTTTTGCTTTCGTTAGAACTGAAACCAGGTCAAAGTTACAAATAGAAATATTTCCAGCATTAAAATAACATATCTTCTTGTATATAACCTTCTGGGGTAAAAAAATCTACATATCATATTTTATTTAATATTAGAAAAATATTGGCATTAACGGATAAAACAACATTTAGCCAAAGACGTAAAAAAAAATATTAAAAATATTTTATCGTGCCGAAACGTTTATTTAATTTCTGTAAACATCTAAAGTATGAAAATTAATCAACAGAGTGAGAAAATACGGAAAAAAATCATGAAATCTTCGGAAAATATTTTTCCCTTTTACAACCAAAGCTACCAGGATCTCACACAGCGCAAGGAGATTGAAACAAGGCTCGTTGTATCAACTCGCAATAAGTCACAACTATTAATCAAACGCAGCGGAGGGAGAATAGTAAGACGTCGGCACATAATTTTTCAATTTGCCCAGTTAAAACGTGTTTAGGAGATTGATAAATAAATCTTCACTGCCTAGGGGACGACTAGGGGAGACTTATCAAGTTAGCGTTCCTCTAGACCCCTCTGTGATCTCATACTTTGGCGCGTGAACGGGATTAATTTTAAGTGTGACTGAGTTTTTTTGATAAGTAACCTTCATGCAAAATAGTTTATTGTTAAGTGAAGGCGTGTGGAAATGATAAGGTTAACGACTTTTAACAAAAAATTTAAGTTATTAAATTTCTATTCAATTTTATTTTGGTTATATTGAGGCTTCATAGTTATTTTTTTATAAAAGCAGCTCTGCCCCAGGGATTTGTCATGTCGCCCGTACCCGCGCCGCCGCCCTCATTCAGCGTTTGACGTTCACAAAGTGTATAAGTATAGTTTAAGTATAAGTTTTCATTTTCAGCAATTTTAACGATAATGCTATCTTTAGCTTTCATTGGAGACTCGCCGTTACTGTGTAAAAATATTGTCTACTATGACCGAGCGCGGTATTGCTTGATCAGTTTTGAATACCATAGAAATCTGGATACAAAATCGCAAATAAAAATTCCTAAGAGCTGAGCTACCAATTATTATGAGCTTTTTTTAATTCGACAGTCAGATTTTGAGATAATCGCGTTCAAATAGTATAAATTTATTTTACATTTAATATACTGAAACGACAATTTGAAGCCTTAAAACCTTAGCATGATTATTTAACTGCTCATTCCATTTTTGTTTCCAAACTTAAATCTTCAAATCTACCCACAATTTCGTCGTTACTCGTGCATCCTACAACTTTCAAAGCTCTCAAACTTCCCACCACTTTCGTACCCTCATGCCCTTTACTAGCCCCCGCCGTAAGCAAAGGCGCGAGCGACTAATTCACGACATTGTTTAATTATATCAAGTTTGTCTTGTTGATTGCTCGCAGAGTGGTCGCGGATTCAGTGTGTGCTTGACGTTTGTTTATTTTGAATTATTTGATTGATTTATGGGTTTAAGACGTGGGGGGTGGTTTAGACATTTTGTAGGTTACATAACTCTAAAATTTAATATTCTAATCTAATAAAAGTATTATTTGATACATACATTTCCGTGATTTTTTTTATGAATTGAAAAAAAAATAATTAGTATATTTAAGCATATATATCGTTACTTCCCAAGGAAACTTGAGAGTTTATGCATGTTTTATATATTTGTGTATGTAATAATAAATGATATTAGTCTTATATAGCAATTAATTTAAATTAATTTTAATACGACAAATTTAACACAACTTTTAAACATTACTATTTCGTGTTAAATTCACATATCTGCAATAATACGCTTTTCACTCATTAATTCATCTTAATACTTCCAACAAATTACTTGTATTTTTATATACTTATACAAAGACCTCCTAATAAGAAGCACTTAATATCCTCTTAGCCGCACAAGGCATCTCCGATATTTTCCTTACTGCTCAAGAAATTAGGTAGAGCAAATATTATGAAGCGCTCTTAGCGAGCACAAGTTACCGAAAACTTCCTAATCTGAGGAACAAAAATAATCTATAAGAACTCATAATGTGTACAATCATCTGTTTCCCTAATGTGGGGAGTAAGTTACAGCTTTCGTGTAAATCTGCTGAACTAAGTGATTACTTAAGTTCTTTGTATCGTAAATTACGATGGTATGGATATAAATTAAGTAATGGATGATAGTTTTTCTAAAGAAGTTGTTTCGTCTAGTGGAAGAAGTATGCAATTCACAAAAGCTTTAAAACACTTTACACTATATTTACCTGCCACTAAAAATATACGTTTTGCAGACAATTTGAGTCACTTTATACTTCGCTCAAAATATGAATAAAAAGAAATCTATGATTTCTATGGAATAAAAAAAATTAATTGAAATTTTTCATGAAGTACTCAATCGATTTCTATGATATTTATATAGAACTAAATGGAAAGGGGGTGTAAGGGGCCAAACCACCACCTTCTTGGCCCAAGCCAACCTCACCTGCCCGCGGTGCACCCTGCCAAACAGCAAACGAGGCTCTGGCGATCGCCAACACGCATTTGCCCAGCGCGGCGATTAAGGGCAAATCCTCCCAAAATGGAAAGTCCCGTCCCCGATCGGCCCCCAGTTCCCGGTAGTTCCATTATTCCTAGCCAAGGTAGCGGCTTAGGTAACGGTGGAACAGGGGGTGCTAAGAATCCCCGGGCTACGGCAGGCTACCAAAAACAACTGACCCTGGCGACGTACAACGGACGAACATTGAGGCTCGACGCTAGTGTAACGGAACTCGAAGTAGAACTGGAAAAGATTCGGTGGCACATACTTGGGTTATGTGAAGTCCGAAGAGAGGGCGAGGATACCATAACTCTGCCATCGGGTCATGTTCTCTACTTTCGAGAGGGCGACCAACTCTCCCAAGGCGGTGTCGGTTTCCTCATCAACAAATCTCTCGCTGACAACATCGTAGAAATCTCGAGCGTGTCGAACAGGGTCGCGTATCTTGTACTTAAGCTCACCAAAAGGTACAACCTTAAGGTTGTACAAGTATACGCACCGACCTCGACATCCTCAGATGATGACGTAGAATTGCTCTACGAAGATATCGTTAAGGCACTGCACAACACCACAAGGGCTCACTACAGTGTTGTCATGGGAGATTTCAATGCCAAAGTAGGAGTACACAGTCACACCGAATCTAGTATGGGATCCTTCGGATATGGAAGCAGAAACCAGAGGGGGCAGATGCTAGTAAACTTTCTGGAGAGCGAAGGATTGTATTTGATGAATTCCTTCTTCAAAAAGAAGCCTCACAGAAAGTGGACTTGGCAGAGCCCGGACGGTGTAACACGGAACGAGATCGACTTCATTCTTACGGACAAAAAGCATATATTCAGGGATGTCACCGTGGTTAACAGGTTTAATACCGGAAGTGACCACCGCCTCGTCCGCGGCACCCTGAATATCGATTTTAAGCTTGAACGTGCCAAACTAATGAAGCCGATACTCCGCCCGTCTGCTTTCCAAAGTTCCTTGGGATCCGTAAGATTCCAACTGGAACTAAGTAATAGATTCGGTGCATTGGAAACTACTGGCAACATCGATGAGGATTACCAAAATGTAGTTAACACCATACGGGAAGTGGGTATGAAAATCTGCCAGGGACGGCAAACGGGCCGTAAGGGCAAACTCTCGGATGAGACCTTGGAGGCCATGAGGGTTAGACGGGAAACACACTCTGCCACGTTGTTGGAGCGCCGAGTGCTGAACAAACAGATCAGGAAACTGATCCGACGCGACCTTCGGAGGTTCAATACGACTCTCATCGAGGAGACTATTGAGAAGAACCGAGGGTCGAAAGTGTTTGCTCAGCAGCTCGGCAAAAGCGCTCTGACAACTCTCAAAACATCACAAGGCACGACCGTCACCTCTAGACCTGAAGTCCTCTCCGAGATAGAGCAGTTCTACGGCAAACTGTATGCTTCCCAGCAATCACGGCAGGTGCCCACAATCACAGACCCCCGTGCTACATTGACCCGCCACTACACCGACGAACTCCCCGTCGTCAGTTTAGACGAGATGCGTTTGGCTCTCAAACAGCTTAAGAATGGAAAAGCCCCAGGGGATGACGGAATCACAGCAGAACTTCTCAAAGCCGGTAATACACCGATACTGATCGAGCTACAAAAGCTCTTCGATTCCGCCATTCACAACGGGAGAACTCCAATGGCGTGGAGTCAGAGCGACGTCGTCCTATTCTTCAAGAAAGGTGACAAAACCCTATTGAAGAATTATCGACCAATTTCGCTCCTAAGCCACGTATACAAGCTGTTCTCGAGAGTCATCACAAATCGTCTAGCGAGAAGACTCGATGACTTCCAACCTCCAGAGCAGGCCGGGTTTCGGTCGGGTTACAGCACCATGGACCACATCCACACGCTGAGGCAGATTATCCAAAAAACCAACGAGTATAATCTGCCTATGTGCGTAGCATTTGTGGACTATGAGAAGGCTTTTGACACGATCGAGACCTGGGCTGTGCTGGAGTCCTTACAGCGATGTCAAGTTGACTGGCGATACATAGATGTTTTGAGATGCCTGTACGAGAACGCCACAATGTCCGTCCAAGTACAGAATCAGCGATCGTGTCCTATCCAATTGCGAAGAGGAGTGAGGCAGGGTGATATTATTTCACCGAAGCTGTTCACTAACGCATTGGAGGACGCATTTAAGACGCTCAGCTGGAACGGACGTGGCATCAACATCAACGGCGAACGCATCTCATATCTCCGCTTCGCGGATGATATTGTCGTTTTGGCAGAATCGCTGGAGGATCTCCAAGAAATGCTGCACGATTTAGCTGTGTCTTCTCGGCTTCAATGCTTGGGAATGAACTTAGATAAAACAAAAATCATGTTTAACAAACATATTACCCCAATGCCGATAACCGTCGCAGATACGCCTCTCGAAGTTGTTACCGAATACACCTATTTAGGGCAGATTATACATCTGGGTAAAAACAGCTTCGAGAGGGAAATCGACAGGAGGATACAGTTGGGGTGGGCAGCATTTCGGAAGTTACGTCACGTCTTCTCGTCGCCTATTCCGCAAAACCTGAAGACCAAAGTCTTCAATCAGTGCGTCCTGCCTGTGCTCACGTATGGAGCCGAGACGTGGACCCTAACAGTAGGGCTAGTTCACCGACTTAAAGTCACACAGCGCGCTATGGAAAGAGCTATGTTAGGTGTTTCTCTGAGAGACCGGATCAGAAACGAGGTTATCCGACAGAAAACAAAAATAATCGACATAGCTCACCGGATCAGCACGCTAAAGTGGCAGTGGGCTGGTCATATATGTCGAAGAACTGACAATCGTTGGGGTCCAAAGGTTCTCGAATGGAGGCCACGTCAAGGCAAGCGTAGTGTGGGACGCCCCCCGGCACGTTGGGAAGACGATTTGCGGAAGACGGCTGGATGCGCAGCGCTAGAGACCGAATTCGGTGGCGCGCGTTGGGAGAGGCCTACGTCCAGCAGTGGACTAGCGCGGGCTGAGATGATGATGAAATGGAAAGTATTCTCTATCATATGAAACAAGAACCATCAAAATCGATGTACCCAATCGAAGGTTATGAGGTAACAAACATAAAAAATTAAAAAAATATAGACGAATTGAGTACCTCCTTCTTTTTTTGAAGTCCATTGAAAATACGATTAGTTTGTAATACGTATTAACTTACGATGCAAGGAAGGGATGTTATGTTTTATATGTGTATCTGGGAAGGCCTATGTCCAGCAGTGGGTGCCACCAGGCTGATGATGATGATCTATGTAAGTTATCACGATTACTCTGGTGGAGAAAGTAAATATTTAAAACGATGGTATTAGAAAGTTCTCTATGATTTTGAGGCTCTATTAATATAAGGCTTTTCTAACTGTACTTTGATATGATTGTTTTTTTTTATATCTTTATTGCTTTGTACAATGAAGTATAAATATATAGATAATATCATCTAATATTTCAGTGTACTTCTCCATAATCCGAATTAGCTCAACAACTCCCAGACGTTCTAAGCCTTTTCCACTTTATGATATTTCAGCCGGCTTCAGGTTTAAGGCTTCAGTAACCACAACTACCTTGTTGATGTAATAAGTTTTCACTGAAAAATGTATTGTAGTTTTAGATGACAATTATATAGAAGAATATTTTTGTTCAAACTTTTTTATGTTATTTTTCTACAGAAAGTATATTTTGTTGTAAAACTGTCAGGTTTTTAGAGGTTTAGAAAAGTAGATTGAATACATAGAATCAATAGACTATTTCGTAAATCCTTTGTAAGATTATCAGGACTCCCGATTAACTGGCAGTTTTTTTTAATAAACTCTGTTTTTCATGAACCCCTTTCAGGATTCACTTTATGATTGTCCAGTTGAAAAGTGAATATTTTACAAATAGATTCAGACATCAAGTATTATCGCTTCAGCGTGCATGCTAGGAATGTAATCCTTTTAAGCCCCAAGATGATATACCATCAAATCAACGAATTGCCAGCGTCTGTTTATCTTGCCTTTAATGTTCTGTTACTTTTAGCACCTTAGTCCACATGTTCATTTTCCAACTGGTGACATGAAAAACAAACGTCTCAGACTCAGAGTTTTAGCGTCCCAGATTATCTACCCATAAGCATGCAATATTAGCATGCAATATGAAATAAATTGTAGTTAATAATAGTAGTTGTTTAATAAGTATTTTTGTCAGTGCTGTACTGAGTTGTAAGCAAATTAATTTGTGTCTACTAGCTACCTTTTCATAATAACTTAGAGAAGGCTTTTTCTGGGGACAGGGGACTAGGCCCTTAGAACAAACTATATTGAATAATTAGTAGCACTGTATTTAAAAAGCATTTGGCCTTTAGAAACTTTTAAATTCAATATTAACACAAAATCTGTGGAAATCTGTGGCAAATGTGCCTAACAAAGTTATATTATAATAGTTGATAAATTATTATATTAAGAATTATTATAGTATTGGTAAGTACCTGAAGCCAAATTTTGTTTTAAACACACGATCGCATAGCGTGCTGTGAAGTTCCAAAGTTTCAAAATTTGGCTTCGCAAGTCACGTTTGGGCACATGAGCGAAGACAGAATCATCGAGCACCTGAAAATGTGGGCGTTATCTGTAACACCACTGGGCTTAAATGTGATCCAGCCGTAGCGGGTGAGTGGATCTGCTGCGGCTAATTTGGCTATGAAGTTGATTGCTGTTGAGTTTCTTGCCACTTCTTCTTAGCAGATTGACTTTCCGAAGTGGTGGTAAATTCAGTTCAATTTGTAAATTGTTTGACTTATTTCAAATGTATTTAAATATTTACGAAATAAAGATTCTTTTGACTTTGACTTTATGCGCTCGGCTCACAATCCGCCGGAGCTCGCGGGTAATGCGAATGGCGGTATCGTGAGTTACATCTATCGCGGATGAGGTACACTTGGAGGTTTTTAGTAGGTAGGTCCGGCCTTCTGCCGAATCATCCCCACATACCCCACCGTTTCCCCTTGGGCGGTAGGGGACGTGATTTCACGTTTTACTCCAGTAAAAAAAGGCTTAAATGTGATTATAGTGTCTAAAATTTTAAGGTCATACCCACCTAGACGCTAACAGAAAGTTCTACTAGTTCTAAAAGTAACTCATCAATTTATTTCCGCAACTCATTCTATTAATTTCTTTCTGGCTGCCAATTCTCTCTGCGCAGTAATAAATCAAAACTACGAGATTTCACCTTCCCCAGTATAGTTGTTTGGATGTTGTCTATCACGTTAGACAGTTTGCGAAGTTTCGTGGTTCCTGGATGCAGTAATACGGTTAGAGTGAGTTAGCTAAAAGGTAAGTGGTATCTTGTATGTTGTTACACTGAAAATCGTGTCGTTTGTCTAACGATTCGCTTTTGCCGAAATTTGAAGACGCTTTTGATGAAACTTTAAGTTTGTGTGGACGTTTTATGTGATTACATGTTAAAATTTATCATATGCTTTCCTGCTTTTACTTGGAAACAAATCTAATCTAATATAACACGGCCGAAGAGGTTTTTTGTGTTTTTAATGGCGCTAAACTTTGAAATCATCTACATGCTCAGTAACTGCCTAAGCAATTCTTCTGAATTCCTGAAGACTATATTTTTTTTTAAATTTCCAGTCATTTCTATGATCTTTCCTCGTCACAATATAGGTTTGAAACAAAACTTTAAACAGATGTGCAATCGCTTTTTTCCGAAACAAAACTAGAGTTACTACAATTAATAATTCAATCAAGCACCCACTTTACAGCTATTCAAAATATTAAACGTATTCCATTGGCCGCAATCCATGAAGTAGCCTTTAAAATAGGAACGATTAAAGCAGCTACCAAATGAAATCAGTTCAAATGAAATCTAATCAAAAAATACTTCACCACTAATAACTTTAAACGTTTTCTAAATGATTCAACTTTACTTATTTACTAAGCTTTTAATTGCTGGTGCTTTTATCCTATTTCCCCTGTTTAGATTATTATGTAAATATGTGTTCACTCTACAACATTTAACACCACGTGGGTGTATATTATTTACGTTTAAACAGTAGCCCACGCTTGTGTACGGTATGATGATATTTGATTAGCTCATTAAGCTTCTATTTAGAATGCTTTCATAATGAAAATCAAATACTGTATCGGAAAACGATTGATTATTTAGAAGGGTTTGTTTAAATATCGTATTCGGTTTTATTATATTGAATTCAATTTAGAAGTGATTTTTAATTTATATATGACCTTTCGGAAGTGACAATTAGATTGAAAATGGAGTATGGGGATCTAGTTGAGAACTGTCTGAAAAAAAAAACAATATACTAAATGAATTCCATGCCCATAGCCAAGACCCCGCAACATGGTTAGCACTTTAACGAAAGACCCAATAAACATTATGAATTCGAGTCACAGCCAGGACCCGGTAGCTCACTTGGATGAGAGCCCGGCCCGGTGCCTGTCGGGATTCTTATCAGATTATTAAAATGCCGTAAATTTTAAAAAAAATTGCGGAGTGTGTTCATGAGAACCACTGTCCTGCTTATTTCCAACCCAAATAGTTTTGGGTTGTGTCCCGGAAAGGCAGTGTAATTACTGGCAACGGTACTCATCGAACATCCTAGACTCAATACACTTCTGATAGGTGATAAGAAAACGCTGACTGTGACAAGAAAATCGTTAAATTTGGTTAATGGTTAATTATTTCTATTATCGATAAACGTGAGTTTACTAATGATATTGTTGTTATAGTAGTAGAAAATTTAATTAAATTAACTATTTATTCTACAAATAGCTAATGATGGTTCCTATTTATATTAAATATGGTCTCTTACAGCAGTAAACTTTGAATTCCCGAACAGAGCACTTAAATAATGAAAACGAAGCCTTACTGTCGTTAAAGTAGAATGCCTTTCTGGGTGCTTTGCTCATAAAGTTCAAAGAGTAACGAATAATAGTGTTGAATAGAAGAGCTCTTAATTGTACACCACATACAACAACTCAAAAGAAAAAAATAACATGACAAGATAGAGTTCAATATCTCAAAAAGTGTTTACTTTATTATACACAACTTTTTTTAACAGTCGTAATTTTATTGTTTATGAAATAGAATATTGGGTTCAATACTTGTATTACAAAGTCACCATAATTAACACAACTCTTTGTAACTCGCCCACTGCAGGGCTATGAGTCTCTCCCCTGGGTCACGAGGAGGTTTAGGCCGCGAACCTCCAAGCTGTCCCAGTGCTGTTTAGTGGATGTAAGAGTTTTCAACCCCAACAACTATTATATTCAAGTATACAGCACCCGGGGGCCGTGAGAAATGAATGGTCGGCGGTCACACATTCTAGTACCGACCGCGCTGTGCGTTGGCCTGCAATAGCGATTGATATACCTACACAAGAGCCACTGGGCCAGGACGACTTCTTATAATACAAGGACCTCATATTGATTTGGAAGTTAATTTTAAAAGAACAAATCGCAGTTCACACTATACTTTACAATTACATATATTGACTTATAACTAAATAAGATACAGGATTCTTTTGTGTCTGCCTTGCTTTAAAACAATTTTATGTAGAAGAGGAAATATCCTCCGACCTTTTTAAATAATGTAAAAGAATCGTTTACTTTATTAAAATTCAACAGTTAATTAACTAATTATTTTTCTGATTCTCATCTACCAAAGTACCTGTTCTTTGCGCGAGTGACCAACAGCAGCATAATGCTCGTATCATCCATCTTTCATGACGTCATAAACTCGCACATAAACCCGCACTTTTCACACGATATGGATTTTCATAATAAAATATAAAATAAAAGAAAAAACTGTTTGGTGTATGTTACCTACTCAAGTAAATTAAAGGAAAATTAATAGGCTTTCTGAAGTGTGAGTTGATTATGAGTTTACAAATACTTATTTATTTACGGATACAAGCAAATGACGTAAATAACTGTATAAAATTTTTATTATCATAATATTTTTAAGCGAATACGTACCAAAATTTTGAAAACTTTTACTGGATACCTCAATACCACGAATTAATAAGTAATATAAAATTGCTTTAATAATGACGAATATAACGAGTATTGTAAAGACCATGTAACCATGTTTCAAATCCCATTGAAGTTTTAGCTGAATTTCACAAATAGGATTATTAATCTATCTAATCTAATTCACACTTAACCGCCAAAAAAATACAAAAAACAAAAGGAAAATATAATGAACTTTTGGACACTGTGGGCGGCCTTATCACTTCAAGCGATTTCTTCCAGGAAATCCGTTCACAAAAATCAGGATAATGTAAATTATTATATAGAAAAACGAGGGCTGCGCCTTAGAGAAAAGTAAAATAGTTAATTATAAATAGGTTTTTATAAATTTATATGCAGATTTTTGTGGCAAATAAATTTGTTTTACCACAACACTTCTATTCTTTCCGGTCGTGTCTCGTAATATAAAGAATTACTTAAAAAATACTGCAGCACCGCTGCCTGGTGAGGGTTGATTACTTACGTACTGTGACATACAGTCAGTAAGCATGTTAGGTCCTAGCCAAGATCGCATTGCTTCTTTATTTCGATTGCTGAGATCTGCATTTTATTTAAATCTGTTGTATTAGAAAGAAGACATACTGAGTTATTTGTTTATTTATTTATATTAATTTACTAATTTCTACACGATGATCCATTAAAAGTGACAACTTTCTCATCATAATCCAATTAAGAATAATTTAAGTTATATTATAAAAATAATAAAATAACGAAACGGTTTCATGCATATATATTATAATTTGACTAAGTATTTAAGAATGAAAAGTAAAAAGAAAAGTTGAAATTATATAAGGATTCTACAAAATTCTGCTTGTTCTTTGAATAAATGGAATGTTTTACAAGATAACTTTAAAGGCGTGAGTTATATTTACTACATTTTTATCTTAAATTTGTTTAATTTTGCCCCGTCGGCTACTTACGGCTTCTGTAATGATGTTGTTTTTTATTTTATTTTGTCCTTAAAGAACTCTTACTATAATACTTTGCACCACACACTTTACCAAACTAACAAATATTAAAAAACTCAGATTCACCCAAAACTATAAAAAACATCATAAAATAACCTTTCGCATATAACTTCATCAAAACACCATATCCATACTTAAAAACGGCCATAATCTATTAAAAAGCTCATAAAGTCCGTGAGTCCATAAACTGAGGGTGGGGGTAGCACCTTTCTGGAGACATAAAATCTGGGTACAAACTCCAGGGGGCGCCGCTGTGAATCAAGGTTGCATAGAAGATTAATACATTACTTCCATTGTATTTGTCGACACAAGTAAATCCAGAGGGTGCGTTTCCGCCTACCCTACAGTATGACAACGCATTATTTTGAAAGATTATTGGCACTAAAGGTGTTTTGGGACTCGATTCTTTTAATATAAACATATAAACGGAGAGCTAAGAAAGGACTCGGCGAAGTCTTTCATGAAGTTCGATTATGTTGAGAATCGCGTTGCAGTATAGTTGTTCAAATTTTAATTAATCGTATGACGTAAATATTTTTAAAGATTTTGTTTTGGGATGTCTGAGGGATTGATTTTATTTAGTGTTTTTACCTAAAAACTTGTTTCTAGTATTTTAAAGTCTTCATTGTACTAAGACAAGTTTAACACATTTTACTAAGCTCTTAACATATATTACCATACAGTTTAAATTAATCGACGCTTTGACGCAATGTTCTTTCATCGCATTATATAAAATTATTATTGTTATATATTTTGTTCTTCGGATAATATCGCACAAAAATATTTGATTTCGAATATAATGTTCCAAACTATTGTTTTAGAAAGAGATTTAATTGAAATAAATTATTTATGATCTTAAAAATGATACTAAAGCACTAACTTTCTTCCTAAGCCCGTATCTTAGACCTCATCTTTACTAACTATCAGGTGAGATTGAATTTAAACGAGGGCTTAGCCTCCAACCTACCAGCATTGGGCCAGCTTGGTGGATTATGGCATAAACCTCCTCGTCACCCAGAGGACTACTAACCCTGCAGTGGAATCCTTACACGGAGTTGTGATGATGATTAGCCTCCACTAAAAAAATGCAATTTTGTGGTTTTTCACCGACATTATTTCTGATTTCTTTGGAATTTATTTTTGTAATGAAGCATTTTAATGGCAAAGGAATTTTTAAAATCAATTTAGTACTTTTTTACTTTAGACATTACCAAAAAAATCAACAAAATACGTAATATTTTTCCTCCATAATATAAAGACTAATTTAATATGATCATAATAAGATATAGAAATACTAACTTCATAGTGCGAAAGGCCTCTACATTACTATGAGTAGTTCAGCCACTGTCAGTAAGTGTCACTTAAGTTTATTAAGAGCTGCTTTGTTCCTCACTTTACCTGATGACTCTCATATTACATACCTTTTTAGTTAAAAGCTCTTACCTTCACACAAAGTTTGATGAATTTAAAGGTTAAAAGGTGAAGTAACGATTTAAAACTAATTATTATCTTTATAATGGCTATATAAAGATCCAGGGGTATTTGAACTTTATCTGTCCACTATGTACACACATCAAAAAAAGTTTGAGATCAATTTGATAAAACGACCTCGTTTTTGTCACGTTAGCATAAAACTTTTTTATTTATTTTCTAAGATTCTTCATTTAAAAATCAAATCTTTTAATAAGAAAAGAATTTAAAATTATATCAATTGTTCTTCTGTATAAAAAGAGATTAAATCCTTGTTTACACTCATTCAGAAATTTGACCAAGTTTTTTCTGATTTTCGAAGAAGGAGTTCATTCAAAAAGATGCCGAGGGTATCAGCAGTTTTACGAGCAATAAGTGAGGGACGAAGGACATTCTACGCGAGTGGCTGTATCCCAATCCTGTGTCCTGAACACGATACGGAAGTATCGCGGCGTGGATAACTTTGCTGATCGACCTCGCAGTGGTCGGCCAACTGTTTTTACTGCTGCTCAAAAGCGTTACATCAGATTGCTGACTGCCCGAGACCCAACAATCAATGCCACTTAAATAAAAGCTGAGTTGCCGGCTGCTACTGGACTACAAATTAGCACTCAAACCATCAGGAATTGCTTACAGCAGGTTGGATTACGAGCGAGGAGATCCTGGCGACCACCCCTGAACTCACAGCAAAGACAGCGCCGCAGATTGCAGTGGGCTAGACTCCGCCAAAATGAAGAAAACGACGAGAAAAACATTTGGCGGAATTGTCTCTTCGTTGACGAGTCCAGAATTAGTACTCATCCAGACAACCGAAGTCGTCGTGTCTGGAGAAGACGTGGGGACGCTGAAAGACAATGAACTTCCACTGGAACCGTTCAACAAGGTGGGAAATCGGTATCTTTTTGGGGCGGTATAATGAATGGTGCTAGAACGCCGTTGATCCCGTATTGTGGATCCCGTAGCAGCTTTATAAAAAACCATTGCCATTGATGGGATTGTCAGGCCATTTAGAATAAACCACGGCCCCCGATTCGTAATGGTTAACGATAATTTCTCTTTTATTAATAGTTAATTTATTTATAAATGGTATAAATATACTATAAATAATTTAGCTTTATATTCTTTAAAAGATTTAAAATTGCAAGTTTTAAGAAATAAATAAAAATTTATTAAGGCGTAAATTTTTTTTAATTTTTAATTTTGAAGATTAATAGTTTTTTTAACTTAAACCTTAAATTAAAAAAAATATTGTCCGTATATCGAACTCAACGAATCAACGCTGCTCTACGTGAATACGACATTACCAGGTTAAACTGGCCTGCCGGCTCGCCTGACTTTAAGACGCCGATTGAGCACGCGTGGATGCTGTCAAGCGAGCTGTTTAGAACTGTCAGCCACCTCCATAGACAGTGCCAGAGATCAGAGAAGCAGTAATTCAAGAATGGGCAGGTTGCCGCAAGAAATGCTGGATAACTTTATTCTCAGCATGCCAAGAAGGATTGCCACATGTGTTCGAGCTAGGGAAGGAGTTATATTGTACTTAATAAAAATAATTTCATAATAAATGTTGTCAATATTTAGTTAAACCCTCTTTTTATTTTAATAATGTACTATCTTTTTTGATGTGTGTATACCGAAGACTGTATGAATTTTGCAAGAATTCTGTTACGGGATCAAAAGTAGATCAAAAGTTCCCTAAATCCCCTTTTTTGTCAGTAAAGATTTTGTAATCGAAAATCCATCGAGATGTTTGTTAGCTATATTTTGCGAAACAAAATTTATTGGTCCCCAAGACATATGCAGCGCGATAGACCTAAGGCCAAAATCTTAGCCAATATTGCTCTAGGGATTTTCAATTCACTTTGTAAAATAGATGCACTGCTATTACTTAAGAAGTTAGCTTTAAGATTTAAAAGTAATCGGTACTTAGACGTAAAATGTGTTCATTTTTAATTGTTAATAAATTAAAAAAGAAGTCCATCTTTGACCCCGACAACAATTTATTAACATTAGGTGTGAATGTGAATGAGTCAGAAGAAAAAAGATTTTCTCTTTTTTCACTTTGGTGTAGTCCTAAAGATGGCTCCCTAAAACCAACTTAAATAGCAAATGAATGACATGGTAGATGGAAAGTAATATTTCATGAATAATGATTGATGCTGACTGAGCGGGCGGTTGAGGAGCGCGTGGGTTTGGTTTCGAATCAATCAATTTGTTCGATGTCTGGTCCTTTGGTTTAGAAACCGTGCAATGGGAACTCTAAATGCGTAGCGAAGCTACAATTTTAACGGTTTTCTATCTTTAAATACCTGTATCTAAATAATCTTTAAGTAGAAATTTAACAAAAAACGAACTTTAATACAATTCCAAGTCATTTGTATCTTTGGCAGAACCACAAACCACAACATATGGATTGAAACCTTTTTCGAAAAGCGTACATTTATTTGGCCGTACCTTTGAACTTGAAAGTATAAGACATTGAAGTATCTCCTCCCAAAAAATCGAACCATCCAAACCATTTATATTGACCAAATCTTTAAATATGTTTTAGTGTAAATATTTATGTCCTCGCTATTTCATCATAATCTTACCATTTGATACAATTTTGGCGTGGAAAAATATGATATTGTGCTTTATATGTAAGAACAACGCAAACTTTTCGATACGTACTGTTAATTCATAATAATGATGAAGAATATTTCCAAGTACAAAGCAAAAGAAAATCTTTGAAATACTTCACATCTCACAGATTTTGAGTCTTTTGTACTTTGAAACACAATAAAGCGGCTTTGCAAAGATTATAAGATCCTTTTGAGATTTTTTCTTAAAATTCTTTTTTCTTTTCAATATTAGCTTTACATTTATAATACTTTATGAATATTTTATTATTATTCTCATAGACATTATACTTATATAATGTTCTTTTTTTTTAAAGATAAATTGTTTGTATTGATGTGACATTAAAGTAATCATAAAATTTTAGAAAACTAATATAAAATTGAATGAAAAATGAAAGTTCTCATTAGAAAAAATGATCGGATTTCTGTCAATATCAAGACTAAGTATAAAAAAATGGTTGTTTGTTTAATATAAATATCATTATCATTATGTCAATATATTATCAGTAGGTATCATTACGATCATCTTAAGCGACTATAAAATTTGGCAGGATTTTTTAAATTCTTATTGAAGTAACTTTATTCTTCGTCTTAATGTAACTTTATTCTTGAAGAACTGGCTAAAACTCAAGTTTAAAAATGTCTAAAATGTCCAAAACGCGATTGAAGATCGTTTTGTATGTACATAGTTTACTCGCGGTTATGTCCTTTTATCTTCTATATCTTCTTCTATACTTATAATAAATCTGTAGAGAGGTCAATTCTGTACATGAAATATTTTTTCAAAATAACTATCAGGGGGTGATTAGTGATCGATACTGATGCCAAAAATGCAATCAGTAAATTTTTTGTCTGTCTGTCTGTCTGTATGTTCCTTATAGAAACAAAAACTACTCGACGGATTTTAACGAAACATGGTAAAATTATTCTTCATACTCCTGGGCAGGTTATAGTATACTCATTATCACGCTACAATCAATAAGAGCAGAGCAGTGAAGGGAAATGTTGGAAAAACGGGAGAAGTTACTTCATTTTTTAAGCTTCCGTCGCGTGTGCAGCCTTAATGGTTAAAGCTACATAGAAATCATGTATGACAGAAATATTCTTCATAAAATTATATGAAAAATATCCCACAACAGTATATATCTATATTTTATGGTTGACTCACAATAACACGTGTAAATCCCGATAGCTTAGCAGTTCAGAGCTTTCTGATTATATTTGTTTACTCTTACGTTTATAATACTCTCACTCATACCTAATTAAAAAGAATTTACATTATTACCTATTCAATAAAAAAAGAATCATAGAAATCGGTATAGAAACACCAAACTTATACATGAAATACGCTAATAACCCATCGCGCGTGAATACTGAATGATATAAGGATTATTTTTGCGTAACGGTTGCCGCGCTCGACGCGGCTCGCGGCGGTAGGGTATAAAAAGGCGGGAGGCGAGCGCAAGCTTTTGCGCGATTTGATATAGGTAGGTACAGAAGGAACAAGCGTTACATTACCTGTCAAATTTCCCCAACCAATTTTAACTTATTATCGAGGGCATAGAGTTCAAATTCAAGTAAAAAATTTTGACAGATTGCGCTTGATGTACTGCCTTCTGTACATACAGAGATAAAATGGAAATCAAGGTTTTGTTTATTTCATGATCGTTTCTGCCTCTTGGAAGTCAGAAACCGTAGATTTCTTCGGAATAAAATGTAACGTATGTGTTAACTACTATTCCAAATTACATTAATATTGGCTTAGCCGTTTGGCAGTGAAAAGCAGCCATACATAACTATAGGTAGTATTGTATGTACACCGATAATGGCTGGATGGATGGATTTTTGCTATTCTTTAACGCAAAAACTACTTAGCTTTACCTAGAATAACAATAAGCTAAGTATAATTAATGAAGATATTGCATGAATTAAGTAAAATTGAAGGCATTAAATAAAACACTTTTTAACCGGATTAATGGCGTATAATTTATATTTTACATTTTAACTCGACGTTTCGGTGTCTTTGCAGACCCCGTGGTCACGAGCGACTGTTAAAATTTAAAATGTAAATATACGCGATAAATCCGGTTAAAAAGTGTTTTATTTAATAGTCATACATAATAGTTATCGCGAAAACTTGAGACAATATTAAAATTTAAGGCACTTTGGCACCCTATTTGTTTATAACGCTATGTGCCTTTGTAATGTACCTAATAGATAGTTACCTAACTATGTTTTTGGTAAGGAGTTATACATATTGTATGGGCGAAGATTCTTCATTTTTATTTTTGTTATTAAAGATAGTTAGGACCTTGGAGAAGAAAATAACCTACTCGAAATACTAATTCAATACAGACGAAGTCGCGGGCATCATCTATGTAATATACCTACCTACCTATACTTTTTCACAAAACCTAGGTGAAACTGCGGATCACTGCTTTGTTGTAACAGTTTTTGAAGTAATTCTGTCTGTTTATCTATCAGTAACGCTTTCACAGCTAAACTACTGAGTCGATTTTGACGAAATTTAGAATAAGGTAAGTTTTAACCTCAAGGAGGATATAATAATAGTATTTATCCAACTCTAATAAACGGTATCGACGCGGACGAAGTCGCGGGTCACAGCTAGTGGCTAAATAAAGCTTCAGTGCGGCATCTAATATAGGTCGTATGATGAGTGTCAACTAAATGTTCAACGAGACACACAGATGTCACCGACAAACAACATCGTCAAAGTCAAAAAACAATTCGAAAAAGGTTCTTGATCTCGTTCCGAAATTAAAATATTTCTGTCTAGCATAAAATGAGTATTTAATATAGCTTCGAAATTTTATGAACTCTTTTGTTTTAAATTACTTAGTCCTTTTTGGATTCTATTGTGAATTTGGGTACAACGACATTTTGAAGCATTAATAACTGTCACTTTTATGGTTGTGCTTCTGCTATTTGAAGTATCTTCTGATATTTTTTTAATTTATCTATATATACCTAATGCTCTTTTGGAGGGCACATTAGGCCTTTATGTACCTATATAATAACAGTTATTGGTTGCTTCGATGCTAGGCTATGGCCTGGTGAAGCAACCAATAGATAGTTAAGGCTTTTTATCCGACTGCGGCACGCAAAGGAGGGTTATGTTTTCACCGCCTATGAATGTATATATGTCTCTTTCTTGTTGCTTCATTACTACTGAGCGGATAGATGGACTTATACAAATGAGGTGTCACTGGATTTGTATTAACTGCATGAGTAACAATGGCTATAGCGACTGCCAGGTTAAGGGGGTATAACAACAAATGATTTTCGGTCTTAGCAATATGGGTATCAAATGAAAGCTTATGATCAGCCAATTCTACATATATTCTAATATGTATACTTTAAATTTAAAACAATCACTGAAAAAAAAAAACAAAAAAGCGCAAATTTTTTGTTTTCGATGAAATCGATTATTAAGAACCACACATATATTGTGAAATCAATTTCCTAACAGACATAATACTCGTGGACTGAATCTAGCGGCGACCTTCCTTGACGCTTGGCAGTCAAATCTAATCTGGTAATCTGTGGCAGTCCCTATAGTTTTTGCATTTGTGTTAAATTGACTTTTCAAATTACATAAAATATATTATTAAACTAAAATCGTCGACCAATTTGGCGATGGGGTAAACTTGTCTGCCTCAGACGCCAGTGGTTGCGGGTTCGATTCCCGCACGGAACAACAAAAAAAAATGTTCCGTGTCTGGGTGTTTATCTATTTATGTATTCACCTAGTTCGCTACATGGTATACCATAACACAAGCTATGCTTACTTTGGGGCCATGTAGTTGGTGTGCTTGTCTGGGGATTTTATCATTATTATTATTAAAATCACTATCAGCAGCAGGCCTATTACGGTTCTTTCATGACATGACATAATAAACAAGATTTCTATGATACAATGATCAACAATTGTGACATAAAGAATAAACGAAGTCCCTTTACATTTGCATGCAAGAGGCGTTGCATTACCTTTTAAAATTCAATCATCAATCAAGTTTCAATCATCGTCTATGACTTAAAAACGTCAATTGAAAAAGGTGAGATCGCACCCACCTCTATGATATGTTGGTTTCTTGATTTCATTTGTGCTCATCCATTTCGTTTGCTTTCATAAATAAATACTTAATTATTATATATGGGAGTTATTTTATTCAATTTACATGGTATACCAAATAATGATCGTATGATAAGTTTTAAGGCCGCTCCACATTCTCGCGAGAATCTCGCGAGTCGTTAATATAATTATCTTCATACATTGAATATAAAGCCTTGAGATCAATATGTTTTTATCACAATTTATCTTTATTTGTTAGTAAATAAAACATATTAAATATAAATTTTTATCTTCCTGGACCATTTTCAATACTAACAATATAAAAAAATTAACAAAAACTCTATCTATCTAAAAAGTCTATTACGAGTTACTTCAAAACTCTCTCTCTCTAAAGGGAGTTATGCGGGTGAAACAGCGGACACAAGCTGCCTGTCAATGCATTCAGTCTAACCATTCTAATGCTTTCTTTCAAGGTCAGTCGGCTATATTGAGGTTAACCATCGTTAGTAATAACGAATATTAGAAGTATCATTCGACTCAGGACGTTTGTATATTACTATCGTTCAAGTCAAATATTCAAGTTAGTATTAGTAGTTTATTCGACTGATATGATAATTCGCAGACGCCCATCGCTGAGATATACTCTGCGATGTAACCGTTTAAATCGGCGGCTCGCTTGTTACTGAGAAACATGCCATCGTGACTCCTACACAAAACTCCAAACTCCCCACAAACCCCAAAACCCACAAAAAGTAGAGAAAAATGAGAGAAATTGAGTAGAATACGAGTATGGCTTTCTCGGGAGATTCTCGCGAGAATGTTGAGCGGCCTTAACGTCAAAACTATTTCATATCATCGCATGGTTTTGAGATCCATAATAGGCCTGCAGAATCTAGCTTGTTTCAATAGAAATGCCAATGATTGAATAATCAATATTGTAATCGTAACTGCAAATTATCTCACCTATCTCTATGAAGGTAGCTTTCTACCTAATCTAGCCTATAATTAGAAAAGATAAATCCTATCATGTCTTTTCCTTACAATACTTTTAAGTGAAAGTTTAAGAAAAACTACTATTTTGTAAAATAACCACCCAATGGATAAGGGAGGACGTCATTTGACAGTCCGTTTCTTGGATAACACATTGAATAAGTACTTTTTATCCTGATAATATGTGCCCTCAGAACTTCGAAGAGTTGCCAAGCAAAACAGCGGGACCTTAATAAATGGCAAAAACAAAAAGCACTTCCATAAAAGGACGAGGTTCTTAATTCGTCTGTATGTTTTTTTGTGTCTTTGTAACACGATATTTCGGACAATTATGAATTGATTTTGAAAATTGTTGTTTCATATGATAGAGGATGCTTCATAGTTGGTACCATTTGAATTTCCATCGATATCGGTTGAGCATTTTATTGAAAATTTCAAACTTTTGAAAAAATATGTATGATTTCGGAGAATGTTTACGTTGATGACATTCTCAACTCAGTCAAAATTTTGACGTGAATTCGGTTTTTTTAAGGCTCTGCATTCGTTGATTATTACTTCTAAAAAAACTCACCCCTGAATAAAAGTCATAAGAAGCGACTTATGAAAGCAACCTAGAAGTGGTGGATCTCATTGAGGGTTTGCTTGGCTAGGATCCATCCTTCACATATGTAAAGTCTGCCGCCAAATATGACGGTGTGTGCTCCAGCAATGATTTATACATATAGTCTCTTCCTAAACCCCTATTCTGTCATTTTTGCCGTTATCTTCGCTTAACCATCATTGGAAATAAAATAAAAAAGGTGGCCAATTTAAGATTGTCATTAAATCCCCGGCTAGCCGTCCAACCCGGCTCTGTCTCACACGGGTCGGTACACACGGCGACGATGTTATCGCGCGCCGCTCGCGGCGTCTTTCTGAATGCTAACTGCGTGTTGAATAGCAAGCCTCTATCCTCCATCTGTGCCCCATGTCATGCAGACCCCACTTTGATACAACCCCTGGCCTGCAGCTATTTTTCTCAACCATTTAGATTACCGTCTAGCCTCTTAGTGCTTAACAAAGGACCTGCAATTGGGCCGTTTCGATTTGCTGACTGCAGGGATTCGCTTGTTGGGGTAATTGAGTGGAAGTATTGTTAATTGTGGGTGTTTTGAGGTAGATAGGCTTTTTAGTTCTTGCAATGTTATAAAGTTAAATATTTTCTAAACTACGATATCTGTGAAGAAGCTAAAACGTTGGGTTAAAATGTATAATGTAATTTTTAAATTACATGTTAATGTCCATTTAAAAAGGATTTAATGGAATACACCACAATAGTTCGAGACGAGACATTTACAAGTGACCACAGGGACTGTAAATATACAGAAATATCGAAACTAAATGGAGGTATTTGCTATGATATTTGGATTTTAGGTCCTTAAGTTCAAAGAATAAGACAAGTGTCACATAGTTGAACTTTCCTTACAAACTATTTCCATCAGAATAATTTCAAAAAGGTAACTATGAACTGTGGTTCAAGAAAAAAAAAATCTAAAAGATATTGTTTTGTTTAATATAACCATTCTAATCATTACCCATTTTCACACCTCAGTAAAATACTCAATTTTACACACAATGAGCGTGAAAAAAAATATCTCTAACTTCTAATAAGCACTATCGAAATCTAGATTTAAGGTCTATCTCGAATCCCAAAGGAGACCTACACGCAAATACTAATAGGTGTTGTACCAACAATAGTGATTATAGCAGAAGTAAACTGGTATAATTGAGCCGAGACCTCCTACAAATATGGCAGAGGAGGGAGGGAGGGAGAGAGTAAATACGGAGGCTCTCAAATCCTCACAAGAGGACTGGACAGTGGCCCTTGAATTTTAAAAAGGCTTCGAGGGAATATTCTGTAGGGCGGGTAATGCTCTAGAGGTCGTTGTTACTGCTAGCTGGGATTGTATTTAGGTATGTTTTTGTGCGTTTTGTAAATATGAGATACAATAGAAGACAGAATAATTTATTATACATCGTATATGATAACTCGAAAGAAAGCTAACAAAAGAAGATATAATAGAGATCTCTGCCAGAAAACTTATCCTGAAGTCAGAGAGGATGGAAAAATCATTAAGACACATGAAAATAAACACGCGAATAGAATAATAAAAAATAACAGGCAAGCAACGTAAAGCATAACTTAATTAATTAATTTATTTATATGTTCACAAAATCTACAGCTCTTAATATTAATTAAAACATAAAATATAAAGAATAATTCTTATAGCCAATTACGGATTTACATTATTTTTGTGTTTCTTCTAGACAAAAAAATATAAGATCTTAACAGACAGACTTGGAAACCAAATAGTGGAAGTAGGGGGTAACCTAGTGTACACCCGAACCCGAGCCAGTATATAAAAAGTCGATTCCTAAACTGGCTGGGACTCGAAGCCAGGACCTCTACAACTACAACTGAACACTCAACCACTGCGCAACTGAGGCCATCTATTTTTTGATCGTCAATATTTCTAGACTTTTTTCTATTTTTAATTTTTAATATGTAAGTTGCTCTATAAAGTTTCCATAACAAAATATCATCGTGAAACTTGATTTGAACTAAGTGAATAAAGAAAAAACTTTGAAAATATAATATTTATTATACACAAATATCAAAAATACATGCCAAACATTTGAAGGATTATTATGGCCAAGTGAGTCATTCAGATTTGCCTCCGGGGGTGACTATTTAAAGCCTAGTCTACACGGCCGGAAAATATCCTTTCAAAAATTTATATGATTTGATTTGAGTTTTCAATCTGATTTAATGTCAATAAATAAATTTTTATGCGGATTTCATCGGGTATAATTGTATTTTACACTTTAAATGTGGTATGGATACTAGATGACGGATAATAAATATACAAACATACATATTGAATATTTAATAATAATATTTTAGTAGAAAATAAACTGAAATAAACATACCTATAAACATCCATGACTCGACGGCTTATATCTGTGTTCATCACACAAATATCCGCCGCCGCCGGAATTTGAACCCAGGACCTCTGGCATAGAAGGCAATGTATATTACCACTACACAGGCGATCGTCAAATATAATAATAATAATAATAATAAAACCCATTCAAAAACCAAATTATTAAATACAACAAATCGGGCAAACTAAACACAACAACAATAGAAAATCCCACATAAATACTTAATTCATATCTAAACAGTTGCCGTGTGAAGCCTGGGGGGTCCCCCAACATCCGACGCTGTCAATATTTGCGTCGATTCAAACGATGCAAACAAATTGTAGACAGACTGCGATTCCTTTGTGGATTTTAGATGCAAGTTATCTTCATTAGGACGGGAATATAGAAATATAGAATTATATATTCAAATGACAATGAGTTTATTAGATTTTCTAGATTTTTGGATTTAGACTCGTGTCAAGTAGCTATATTTAATACCGTTTTTTTCTTGTATAATATATTGTGTCAGTTTTGTTTAAGATATTACTTTAATCACGACGACGTCAAAAAGGCATGTTTTAGTATAATTTGTCTAAGAGAGTGTCTTTGTCATTGCAGAAGTTTTAGCTCTTAAACGGAGATAGCGATTTGAGTGCAGTTTTTTGAAACGGTCGTCCTGTTGGTCAAGAAAGTTTCTTAGCTGCAAGTAGTAAACATCAATATTGTGGTCTCCAAGACTTTCAGTTTCTATTGGAACTACGAGACAGGATTTTAACCAATTTTACAAGCTACTACTTAATTTAACATCTTTTATTAAGTTGTTCAAAGTTTTATCTGATTTTGTCCTATGAATACGCTGTGGGTTTGAATTTCAATCTGATATTCTGATAGATAGGCCTGGTAGATTGATTGTAATTAAAGATTCTAAAAGCTAAAATATTTTATTACTTTCATTCAAATACTGCAAAGAATTAAAATAAAAGATCGTACAACAACAATACATGTTTTATTTACCTGTACTCCAAACTACACGTCCATTAACTAAAAGACCAGTACATACAGTTTTTGAAATGTTGACACACGATTTCGATAAAATTGTCCGATACAAAAACCGTCAATCGGTTGTATCTATCGGACTTCGGAAAAACAAAACCGATTTTTTCGACGCTTGTAAAACGTTTGCAATATAACTTTCGTTGCAGCTATTGTTTTTGGATGTTCGGTTAGAATTTTTGGCAATATATTGCAATTCTTTTATTTTGTCGTTTACGTAACAAAAAGTTAAGCTTTCTTTTTGTTTTGATCGGATGATTTTAGGTTTTAAAAAGTAATAGTCTAACGGCCGGTCTCAATAACTTACCAAAAAGTTAAAGTAAAGATGCAAATTCCTATACTATCTTGAGTTCAAGCACAGTACAAATATTCACAAGTAATTCAACTCGGCCGCATCTTTGAAATAAATGCCTACTGCGCCGCGGTCCGTTCACATGTGGTAGGGCTGCCCGCCTACAGCATTTAAACTACATTTGCCTACTTTGTGTTTACTTCCATTTAGTTTTGTGACTGTAAATATTTTTTTTTACATAAAAAAATAAAATATTTTGTGAATTGAATAGGAAGTGTTCAACAAAAATATGTTTTATGTCAAAAAAGCATGTTTACATTTGAATAACAAATCAGTCTTATAAATTAGCGACCAAAAAATACTTGCGCCTCGACTGAAACGCACGAAAAGAGTTATTATTTTTCAAAGTATAAACAATCCGCACATTAACGTAAAGCTCAATCAACAATTGTTTCGGTATGCAGACACTTGCGACTGGCCGCATGCTGAGATCGAGCCGCGTAGGTATAGCTCGCGTTTCGTCCGTTTATATGAAGTTAAACTACTGTAGATATCTATACTGTGCTTCAAGTGACAGATCTGTGTCAGGTTTGACACGAGACATTATGGGAAATTCTACCTTTATTTCTACTTTAACTCTCTGCTAAGTTAAAGTTATTGAAATCGGCTATTAGTCTTACACACAAAATATAATCTAGGTTTGGTGTTCACATTAACGCTCGTTTTCTGTATTCACAGACATACATCTACATAGACAACGCAAATGCAAGTACTTCGCGTGCCCGAACTCCGACTACGCGTCAAAGTTGGTCGCCGCTAGATTCAGTCGCGCGGTTGTATGTCTGTTAAAAAATTGATATCGTTCTTAATAACTGAATTCATTGGCGGCATCGGTGGCTTCGAATCGGTTTGTATTTCAAAATATTAGTTGTGACGTCACAGTAGGTGTTAAAAAGTCGGCACGCTTGGTTTCAATACAAATCGTGACACTTGCGTCATCTGTGTAGATGTATGTCTGTGACTGTAGTGTATTTTTAAACTTGGAGCAAGGATTGAGTTTTAATATACAGACTTAAAATTAGCGGATCTTATATCGAAACAAGCCCATAAATCTAATTTCCCGTATCTTCGGAGCATGGTGAAGTCTTAAGTCTGTAGGAAAGAAGAATTATACAAGGTAATCGGGACTTAAAAGTCGACTTATAGATGAAATATGCGTCTGCGGTTTGTTGAAGCTCATATTGTTTAGATTTCACGCCGATCCTATTGCGTGCAATTTTTCGAGCATGTGATGTACAGGGTTAATTTTAATTAACGCATCACCTCTTGCAGGCAGCCTCTCCACATCAATCCCAACAACATTTGTTCTACGACTTTTTAAAATTTTAGTTTTCCCATATAAAAATATTTATAGTCTCTGTTTAGAGGCGTAACTCTATTTACTGTGAGCGTAGGATTGCCTCGACCCTTGCGCAGTAAAATATCGCTTCATAATAATAATAGGCACTTGTTATAAAATGTAGAGTAGGGAGCAAAATTTTTTGTTGTTTTTATTTTTTGTGTTATTTTTCAAGATTTGTAAAAAGTCGTAGAACAAATGTTGTTGGGATTGATGTGGAGAGAATGCCCGCAAGAGGTGTTGTGTTAACTAATATGAACCCTGTATAAACAAAAAAATATGTATGCAAAAGTAATTGCTTAAAGTTAAGTGAGAAACGAGGGTTTATTGTGGCGTTGCATATAACAAGCAGCTTCAATCGCTAACATTTTGTTTACGAAATAAAAAACTTCAACTTAATGGATCCAAACTAAAAAAAGATTGTCTGATAGAATGTCATGTAGCGAGCTGGCGGGGCCTAGAATAAAATATAAATAATAATATAAATAAAATCCCCAGACAATCAAACCAACTACATGGCACCAAAGTAAGCATAGCTTGTGTTATGGGATACCATGTAGCGAACTAGGGGGAGCCTAGAATATAAATACATAAATAGATAAATACCCAGACACGGAACATTTTTTTTTCTTGTTCCGTTCGTGAATCGAACCCGCAACCACTGGCGTCTGAGGCAGACAGGTTGTGGTCGTCAAATATAAATACTTTCTTAAAAGTATAGATAAACATCCTGTCTCGGAAGATTTTCTTTCTCGCTCCGCACTGAACCCGCGACCTCACGTATTTATTCTTCATTACTCCAAGGAGCGGAGGTCGACAAAATATAAACTGAGTAGTCCACAGCTTCCCTCAAGAGATGGACCATCCAATGCAAAAATATTTTTATAATCCGACTGGTTCCAAATATTATCGAAATCAAAAAAAAAACAAACTCTTCAGCTTTGTTCTATTAGTATAAAGTTTCATAAAGTATTGTTTGAATGTACTTAGTTTATCTAATTGCGAGACTCCGGCTCGTATAGAGGATAGTCGAACGTGCATCGCATCAAATAATACGATAACACAATATTTCAATTAACATACCTCACCGGCGGGGTTCAGACATAAATTATACGAATTCTTCATAGGTACTCGGGCCGAAACAGGAATTATTAAATTGAAGGATTTAGCTGAAATTGTGTGTGGCAAAAACGAGTACAAAACATAAACTTAACTTTAAAACATATTCAAATAAAAATTATGCTGACTTGTTAAATACAAGCAGGTACAAACGAAAAGTGACGTTTTGGAACATTTGTAGGAGTCGATATTATTGTTTCAGAAATTAATGTTATTTCATGTTTGAAGAAAAAAATGCTCTATATTAATTCCCTGGCATTACAGTGGATATTTTGAGAAATAGTGACTTTATTATCAACTACTTACATAAAATTATTTAAATGACTAGCTGCTGCCCGCGACGTCGTCTGCGTGAACGCTATGCAGCACCAAACGCACCTACGATTATAACACTGCTAGCGTGATAATATGTAGCCTATATGTTGACCCGACTTCTTAACTATCTTCATGCCAAATTTGAAGTAAATCCATGCAGTACTTTTTGAGTTTATTCCGGAAAGACAAACAGACAAACAGACAAAAATTCTAAAAACTATATTTTTTGTTTCTGTTTCGATTGTAGATCATACCCCAAGTATTCTTTTAAAAAAATATTCAATGTACAGTTTTGACTTTCCTACCATTTTATTATATGTATAGATAATAATATATTAAGTAACACTTCGGTATAGTGTAGCCTCTGCCTCATATAGAACAAGTATTGCATAATAATTCAATAACGGATAATTAAAACTACATTCTGTGCAAGTATTCAAAAATATTTTTTGTGTTCAAAGCAAATACAAACGATGATAATTTATTGTGTTTTTTGCATGTAAGTCACGCTTTACTTGCAATTACTTTGTTAAAAATATATGTACCTATATTTTATGTGATCTTATGACATACTCAACTTGAAGTTATGTATGTATGTATCAAATATTATTTTACACTTTTTCACATACAAATTCGAAATTTAATCTAACTTTTCCATTGCCCACAGGTTAAAGCAACGGTACCGAAGATGGACCGGAACGGCTATTTCTTCTACGTCACCGCGACGGCGAAAAAAAAGAAAATAAGTCTAATGCAACCTCGACCTCCACGGGTAGCTTTCACCGAGGAAAAGCGGCGGCCGGGGGTGGCTGAGAGAGTTTATCAACAGAGCAGTGTGGCTCCAACCACCGTGGAGTACGGACGTGTGGACTCCATGTCGCAGCGAGGCATATCGTCCGCGCCTCGCGCGCGCTTGTACACGCAACTTGAAAGTTATCAGCCGCGTTATCATACTTTAAGGGAGAGCAGTGATAAGAGAGTGGATAGTGAGTGTAGAAGGAAGAAAAAGGAGCAAAGGATACCTGTGCAGGCACAAGGAGTTTTAAGGTTTGTTGTTCTTTTTATTATTCTGTGTAAAGTACGAAGTTTAAGGCTCTTATTATGAAAAGCTTATTGACTCTTCTAAAGTACTTATATATTTTTTTTAATTATCTATAGAGAATTGCAATGGATCTTAGCTTAGAACAACACTTATAGTATCACAAAAAATTATAAACAATTTTTTTTGAAGATTGTTTTGGCTGTTCTTGAAAACTACTTCTTTTATCAATTAATTAAAATTTATGTTTTTATATTTCTAAAAAAGGTTTTGTTTACAAAGGTTATTTCTTAAGAAAATAAAATAAGTATCAAATAGGGGAACCGACAAATTTTCACTAAAGCTATATTTTTGAAGGTTTATGTAAATCCAGTTGACTGTCTTAATTGGTACCGAAACAAATTCAATTATCACAGAAAATTCACTATGAATAAATCATGAACAAAATAGGTAGGTGTTTATTTAATTTCTCTAACCCATATTTTTAAAGAACTCAGTGTTCGATTGCTTAATTTTCGAATTTAAATTCAAATATCAAATAAATTTAAGGCATACTCATGATCACTATTTGCTTCCATTTCCTCCAAAATGACACAGCAGTACGGACCTTATGAATTACATGGTGTCGTGATAGTAGAACCTTAGAGGTTGTCTTAGTTCGCTATATACCGCGTCGTTCCATGGAGTTGGATATCTTGGCTGTAAAATCAGAGGGTATATGATTTCAATGAAACAAATTTATTACCTACTATTTTTTTTTTAATTAAAAGGAATATGAACTAATAAATATTTCATCTTGATTTTGGCTAAGTTGAATAAGTTATTTTCATTTATATTTAGAGTTACCTTCATTATGGAATATTATATTAATTTGCATACCTAAACAATATACCGCTAAAAAAAAACAGAATTAAAATTTAGAATGTTACATTTTGATTGTTTAATATCAGGCACAAGAAAACTTAAGCCCTAGCATTATTTAAATCGGAACATTGTTAATAAAGTATTAAAATTCCCATCATTTGCAAATTTTCTGTAACGGAACTCCTATCCCAAAACAAAGTTATAGCTTTAATTAAATAACGAAGTCCTTAACTTTTACGGACTTGTTAACATATCCAAAAAAGTTTTAGTCTAAAGATGATAACGTCTTCAAAAGAGTGAGCAGGTTGATGTAAACTTTGTTCGCTACAGGCAGATTGTTTTATCATTAATATTAAAAGTTTAAATATTAATATTATATAAAAAAATAACAGACGAACGTATTTGTTTATAAATAGGTCGAAAATATACGAAAAAAAGGACGTGGCGTATAGCTTTTGCTGTTATTTTTTTGTGCGCACGTTGGGTCAGCTAGAAACAGCCCTATCGCGCCTAAGTGTAAAAGCGACTAAATCGAGTGGTTCCCGCTTTGTGGAAGGATCCCGTCAGGATCCGCCTGGCTAGTGAGCACTTTTCATATAAAATCTGTTGCTAAGTGTCACACCGCTGTGTTTAGGCAATAAAGAAGAGCTAGTTTTTCCATAAACCCGAGTGCTGTCATCTGCGACCTCATCGTCACTTACAATCTGGTGAGATTGAGGTAAAACTCGGGCAGAGTCACCAAGAATAATAGGAAATTTAATCCCATATTTTTTTTAAAAACCACAACATGAGAAATTTACCGTATTTTATAGAGCCACTCATAACTACGGGGTCTCTTAAAACACCGAAACGTACAATACAAAGACACTTTGTTGCCAGAATAAACAGAAGACAAACATATTAAAATATTGAATATACAAGGAAAACTGGATTCAACACAATTTAGGCGGCCTTATCACTCATGAGTGATCTCTTCCAGGCAACCTTTATTTACAAAAAACATACTAAAAATAATAATTTGGTAGGGTTTACACTGCCATTATAATAATAAAATGATATATATACAATATTAATTATTTTTAACGTATTTGCCGTTAAACCTGTCAAAAGTCTTTCAATTAATATAATGCATCGTGAAAGCTTAAGGCACCAATTACTTTACTTCAATGTTACTTTAAATAAAACCATACTATTGCAGGTACAATATAATTCAACACTCCTTGAATAAAATAATACACTTTGTCGTAACGTACAAGTCGCAGTTCCCAGTAGAATACGTGGTTACGACGCGGTTCGTTGTACGAGCGACAATTAACCAACCCTCAGTTATATACAAAAGACCTAGACTTACTTAGAAAGATTAAGTATAATATTGTCTTAAGTTTTCGCGATTCATACTATTAAATAAAACACTTTTTAACCGGATTTATCGCGTATATTTACATTTTAAATTTTGACTCGACGTTTCGGTGTCTTTTCAGACCCCGTGGTCTGGAGTCGCTCGTGACCACGGGGTCTGAAAAGACACCGAAACGTCGAGTCAAAATTTAAAATGTAAATATACGCGATAAATCCGGTTAAAAAGTGTTTTATTTAATAGTATGAATCGCGAAAACTTAAGACCCTAGAGCGTCGTCGTAAGGTTGCTTGTTAACGTTTAACCGTGTGTCTACAGGAAATATTTTGGTGAGTGCGCGAGTGCTCTGTTTGAACATATTGAACCCTTACCTTTTTACCATCGGACTACTAGACGCAGACAGAACTTCCATCCGTTTGTGGTTGATATTCCGAAAAGTCGAACTAAGCGCTTTGAGAGTTCCTTTTTGATACGGGTCGCCAAGGTTTGGAATGAACTGCCTGCGTCCATTTTCCCTGACCAGTATAGTCCTAGTACTTTTAAGCGTCGAGTGAATAGTTTTCTCGTGGATAGACGAGTACCACCTTAGTGTTCATGTCCACTTAACATCAGGTGGAAGACAAACGTCCCATATATATTATATAAAAAAAAATGTGCATTTGTGCAATTGGACATTATGTGCTTATGGACCACACACCTACCGGCAGCGATACTGAACAGATCCTACCTCCTAGCGGGGTTATCTTTCGTAGTAGCTTCTTACGACTACCTTATCCAGGGGTGTTAGAAGTCTAACAAATAAATTTTTACTGAGGTTCAAAAATAAATAATAAGTTGAAATTTATTTGATTAAATACAATAACATCCAGCCAGAGTAAAAATGTTTGTTATTTGAGAAAAAAGTTTGCCTTACATTTTTCTTATACGAAGCAAGAAGGAAACATGTCGTGTGTGAGTACTGAAGTAGTCCATTGTTCCAACAACGTCACTTAATTTAAATTAAATTTTCAAGACTAATTTCAAAAGCTCTTTTCCCATCACTGCGCTTACTTAACACAACAAGCCAGACCTAGTAAGCATAATTGCGACCAAGTATAGTCCCGCACTATTAGAGCATACAACAGAAGCCATATAAGGAAATGATTTATTGTGATCCTTCCATCCATACATGGACAGTGAACTTTCAGTATCTGGGAATCAGTAAAAGCTTTGTCATAGATAGCTTACCATTAGCAACGATTATTGATGGACAGTGGTAATTGTGATTAAGCGATTTACATGAGGACTACTTAGGAGTAATGTTGAGTGAATTGAATAAATGTTTTGCAATAGGGTAAACTAAGAAGTAGCCCTTTTATGCTTGTCTGCTATAGGTACCCAGTTATATAACAGAAATCTCAACAAGCGTCTAGTTAATTTTTAAATTTAAATTAATGCCATTATTCTTTTTTTTTCAAATAAGAGTCGTTTTTACTATGGATATTATTGTTTATAATTAAATAAATTTCAACTCAATATACCTATAGAGCTACACTCGTTTAGATTCCTTTAAAATAAACTTAACTAAAATACCGGTAAAAATCTAGTAGTTTTTTTTTTGAACCGTCATTTAAAATAGTCAGGGGTCAATAGCTACGTAATTGTAACAAGTCATACTCAACAAAGTTTTTTTATTACACTGATATTTCCCAAATTATCTACAGATTATAGCTCAGTAGTTTCTTTGAGCCTGAAGAGCAGCCTGGGAATTTCCCTACCGCGTCCTTGGATAAGCATATCGCAAAACGCTGCTTATTCTAGAAATTTATACAATTGCTAAATAGCTAAAAAAGCAGAAAATAAAACATTATTAATTATTTAGTTTTGTAACAGTACACCAGTTTGATCTATTCTACACACAAACCTACTTTAATGCTAAAATACCAATAGAAAATAACACCAATGTTTTGACTAATTCATCCATCGTGTTTATTCAGTCCCCTCAAATTTCAATTACTGCTATTTGCATTGAGGATTAGCGGTCACCAGTTGCCAAATATGCGCATACATTTGATTCAATCGATGTGAATTGAATCTGACAAAAAATAATTAAACCATCGCGCGATGGATGAATGTCACAGCCTTACGCTTTTATTGACATAAAAAATAAAACAAAAGATTTGGCGTGCTTAAGCTGCGTTCATGAAAATTTTAATTTTAGAACCAATTTGAAATAGTTGTTGCACTTTCATATATTTTTTTTTTCAGTTCATAATGTTTACCTGTGTACTGATTTAATAAAGCTACTTGATTTAAGGTTTTAGAGCGATACAACTATATGCCGTTGGATATGTTTTCTATGCTTTTGCATCAGATATATTTATTATTTCATTAAATAATAGTATTTTAATGAGGCTTTGTTAAGAAAATAAAAAGACGATCAGTCGTGATGTCTAAAAAGGCACCAAATCGTCGTCGAGTTAAAACTATATTATACCACATAATATAAGTAATACTTTTTTCACAATAGTTCTGCATTGGCCTTACTATTAGAGATGTAGAAGTAGGTATCATTAGTCAAAAGATATTTCGAGGCATAGTTCAATTAAGTGTGAAGCATCAAGTGTCATGCAAAAACCTATTACATACGTGTCATAGTTTTTAATTAGAAGAAGAGAAATGCGGCCAATACGCCACGTTTTTAGCTTCTAATTAGTCCGCTAAAAGTGATGAAACGAGCTTTTGATGAAATCGGATACGACCGCAGCAGTACGTAGACACTAGAATAAATGAATAGTAAAGCGAAAAAAGTATACGGCAGAAATAGTGTGCAAAAGTGTCAGTAGAATCTCCATATGGTAATTTTTGCTCAAACGCTATGCTTTATAGCCTGCATCATAATTAAAGCCCTTTTTAATGAGTGCCTACACTGCTAAGGCAAAAAAACTCGTTTAGGTGACGTTTTCACCGTCACCCACTAAGCTGACCCAGTGCTGTTTGGTAAATACACTTTGAAAGAGCTTTCGACAAACCCTTTGATACTGGTGGCGCCCTCTATTATGATTTAAGTGAACTATTTATAACTGTAAATTTTGCTACCTACTCACCTTCCCCCTTCCCAACCCTTGACACTTACGTTCGAGACCTCTCCGTGAACCGATCGCGTGAGCACAACGGCGTGGTGTCCTAATATAATTAAGCTACCGGAGCCGAGGAGGAAACAATATACCAAGAACCCACGAAGCTCATCAAAAAGAGGAAAAGCCGATAACCGACATCGGTTATCAGGTCGTATGATGTCTTCCTTCCATCTTTCCTCTTTGTCTGGTGAATAATTTTCAAATTTAACTTTTTTTTCTCTTGTCTTTTTTTGCGACAGTTAATTTGTACAGTCCACTTAATTATTAATAGATAGCGCCATCAGATACCGTATACAATATCTCATTAAATTTGCCCTCCGAAGCTCGTTGCACATTTTCCAATATGTATTTTCTTGATCAAATTCAAAGTTAAGCATATTATGATTCATCTATTAAATAACTTTAAACCATCTCGGTAGTTCATGAACACATAAACTTATTTGCCAGTATCAAAGCTAGTATAATCGTTACACTTTGGTCTCACGATAAAGTTACATACTGCGAAAAAGTTAGGGTATAAATTAATGTCAAAATGAATACTTTTAAGTTAACATAGGCAGGGCAGAAGGCATAACATAGTCATAGGCAAGCAACTATGAAGACTATGTTATTTAATTGAATTCACTTTCAAATTTAATTAGTACAGTATCCTCTGGATGCCTAATATATGAGCGCATAATAACTAGAGAGATGCAGTGTTAAAGGTTCTATTCAAGACACATAGGAATAGCAAAGTCTGATTAAGCACTTCGACAGTTCCTTTTTGGTACGGATAGCTAAGACGTGCAACGACCTGCCTCTTATTCGGTCTTGGTACTTTTAAGTGTCGGTTGACTAAATAGGTTTTACATGAATTGCAATTGCAGTCAACTAAGACATTTAATTTATTTATTTAGACACAATAAAATTATTGTTATGGTAGAATGTGACAGCAGAATATTTTTATTTAAGACCACTATGTTACCATATTTCTTGTAAATAAATTAAGTAATTTAAATTAGACTTTGACGGAATGACAGATCCTTCTATTACATGCAGAGATATAAGGTTGTAATAAAAATCTAATATATTGTTCTTAGTACCTTTATCATTTTTTTAGTGAAATTGTTGCATAATTGAAAATAATGAAATATTAAATCTGTACAACATTTTACACTTACTCGTGCAGTCACGCCATGCCACAATGCACTTCGTTGCTAACGTGGGCCCTAATAAATGTCATACGACTTAGATTAACTTACCACGGAGGGTAATTAGGAGTAAATAAATATCTTTACTGCGAGAGGGTTAAATAATATCAAATATGTATGATATTGATAACAAAATGTATGACTGTGATTTTTGTATAATGTAAATAATACAAACATCGAATTGAAAAGAATGTCAATACAATTTTTCTCTTCCATTTAGTTATCTATTACTTTTATGTAAAAAAAAATAAAAAAATAATAAGAACCCTATTACCAAGTGGGTGGTGTAAAAATATGTAGTTACTGAATTTTAACATACCACACCTGAATCAGTTTTTTTCAACTTATACGGTGTCTTCAAGGCTTAACTTGCCAAGTGTGAGTCGGGCTCGCGAACTGATGGTTTCGTACGTAAATAACACAGTTTTGAATTTTTCCTCTTATTGTCTCCTACTGGTATTTCTCACTTCTTTTCAAAATACATGCTTCTAGGTCAAAGATCCTATAACTAGGTTTTGATTTCCTAGCGCACATCAACATATGCGACTTTTGCATTAACTTAGAACTTTATTATTTTCTCAGCTTCCAGGAACTGCAGACTTGACTATTTAATATTAATTTCACCTCAATACCTGAGAAAGCCTTTGTTACACGAACGACATAGTGATTTTGCTTTTATTTTGAGTTAAGGAACCCCAAGAAAAGGAATTATTATGAAGCATTTATATGTCGTTTCTTGTATGTTTGAAAGTGTTTTATTACAAAGGTTAATGACTTAGGATAAGATGACAGTCCCAGAGGGGCGTAATGCCGTACAAAGGATTTCCTTAGTAATTGAAAAAAAGTTGGCGAAAATTTCAATAAAATCGGGATTTTCAACAATAAGTTGACTTTTAGAAAGGGTCTGGAGGTATTTTTTTCTCAAAAACGACCTTTGACTTAGGGCTGAGTTTTATCTTTAATAAGAGGGTCTATTCTTCTATAGAAAGAGATGTATTTTGAACAATCTTGCACATTTTTAATGCCAGAAAGGAGTTTAATGAGAATTTCGGAATACTTAGTAATTTTTGATGAAATTGCTTTGGTTTAATTTTCTAAAATCGGAACATAGTGAACTATATTGAGTCTAAATTACCAAGACAAGGTTCTTTGATGATAATAATAGGATTAAATTATTATGGCATATCGTTTTAAGTCTTAGATTTAGATTTGATAATGAAATTTCATTTTTGTAGAGAAGATAATAAATAAACTTATACTTTAACACGATAAATCTGACTTATTTGCTAGCTGTTTTCCTTGGCTTTGTCCGTGTTAATCTAGACCTTGTGGGGCTAGCATGCGACATTCGCAATGATAAATCGGGCCTTTTATCGAGATTTACTTAAAATATGGCATTTTTGGTACTGTGGGCATAATCATAGTATCATATCGAGTAATTCTTTCTATTATCGTGCGCACTTAAGCTAACAAAATAGGATAAAATAACAAAATAATATTTATCTTGTCGATTCGAGTATTTATCGATAGTTGCATGCTAGCCCTGCTGTTCATACATCAGTTTGAAAAGTATTCAAGACAAAAAAAGGGCTAAAATATCAAGATGATCAGCTTAATAATTTCAGTATTATTAATTAATAAGTAATTTTCAGGAAGAGAAATAATGAAGATATTATGAACGCGAATTCATTAAGTGCGCAATTATTATGAAACAGTAACAAGTTACTCTGTAAAATGCTTGTTTATTATCTGCAATTTGTTAACATGCCAAGAAAATCAAAAAATAAGTCTTGTTAAAAAAAAACTTTTAGCGCCGAAATCAAAGCCGTAAGCGGTTCTTAAGACCCATTAAAGTCAAGGTTTGTGCCAAAGCTTCTAGACATACATCTTATTATCTCTCGAAAATTACAGCTGCAGCACAATAAATTATCTGCAATCATGTCAGAAGTGTCGATTTATGAAGTCACCTCCACCGCTGGATATTTTACATAATTTGAAACTTTCATAAAAAGATAATTTGCGCGGAGCAGCGATAAATTATTTTTAATAACACGCTGAATGACACCTTTATTCTCTTTATGTAATATTTTATGAAGTCTAAAGCGTGTATTATAAATAAATAAATTACTACTTTGGTATTAAAATTAAACTTTATCATTTTCGAGGACCACTTTGGCGATGGAGTAAACCTGTCTGCCTCAGACGCCAGTGGTTGCGGGTTCGATTCCCGCACGGAACAAGAAAAAAGAAATGTTTCGGGTCTAGGCGTTTATCTATATGGGCATTTTTTATCCTCGATTCCCCCCAAGTTCAATACATGGTATTCATAGCGCAAGCTTGTATAAATATAATAATAAAAGCTTGCGTATTATTAAATAACAAAAAGCTTGTGTATTATAATTACTAAACGAGCGTTTGCCCGCGACTTCGTACACGCATAAACTCAAAAGTCCTATTTTCCGTTCCCGTGGGAATTCCGGGAATTCCTTCCATTATACAAACAGACACTTATTGAAAAACCTTTATACCAAGTATCACATCCGTGCACTCAAAGAATAAGATTTTATCATACAAACTAAAACATCATATATTTCCCGTTCCCGTGGGAATTTTATGAATTCCTTTCATAAGTAAAAAAAATAATTGAAAAATAATTGATATTTTCTTATACCTACTTCGATAGTTTAACAAAAATTTGGGTTTTAAAAATCCGTTATTCCATTACATGCAAATTAAAAATGCTATTAAGTTTGAGCTTTATTTTTAACGAAACTTGTCAAAGTGTTGACAGGGCGTCATCATTCTTTGAGACGAGGTTGAAGCTGTCGGGTAATACTTTATTCATTAGATAACCTTTATCTGACCATTCAAAAATCAGCTCTTAATAAAACTTTGATTTTGTAATTAATCGACAAGTAGAATTTGATTTTGCTTCCATGCTGGACTGGGAGCGAAAGAAAAACATAGAATGTACCAGCTGCTTCTCTGCCCGGGCATATTGTAAAAGCCAATTAAGGGATAGAAGTTTTATTGACGTTTTTGTGGACGATAGGCTGACCCTCTGTCACTGCAAAAGTCTCTATCCATCAAATACCTCCAAAGTCAAACGTGACCTCAGATGGTCTTATTATATTATTAACCTCTGGTGTTCTGCCTACCCCATAAGGGATACAGAATATGTATGTAGAATATGGTTTTTATTTGTTTGTGTTTATTTTAAAGATAAAATAATCAAGTCAAAAAAACCAGATGGATCATAAAAAATATTCCACATTTAGAAAGCTACATTATCCACTTACACAGAGTAGGTAACAGCCTGTAAGTATTTCATCTAGAAATTTCCAAGGCATTATGAGCTGTACAGGTGAAAGTTGAAACTACAAATATAGGTACTTAAAATTAATTGTATTGTATTTTCTAATTCGGCAAATTATATTATATTCAGGGAACTTTAAATACCAAACTTCTTTACTTCAGCTTAAACAACTACAAGCCTACCAAACAAAATTATAACTTCCCGAAACAAATTCGAAAATCTTAAAATTAATTTTCTGGCTTAAAATTAAGTAAGAATAAATCTATTAGCTTAAAATTTGGAAACAATCCTACATAATCCGCCTTAGGTCCAAGAAGTAATTAAAAAGTTTAATTGAATGTGTGATCAGGGCCTTTGGTCCTTCGGAAAACAATTTATTTGATGGTTATTTACACGATTTCGAGGTTTTCTGTTGTGTGTATTTATAGAACCACACACCTCAAAACTTAGAGTGTATACTAGTAATATAATATTGTGGATAATTGTTTACCCCTTTAATTAAGTTAATTCAAATATTGATGACCATAATAGTTTAGACATTACTACTCTATTTTATTGGAATTTACACAAATATTCTAAAGCTGAAAGATTTTATGCACGCGCTAATTCTACGCGCAGCCTGCACCACAAACTGGCTGTCGCTCCTTTCTTCGGTCGATTGTCTGTAGAAAGACAAAAGATCATTAAGGGGGAGTTTAGTAGAACGCGCTAACCCTGGAAACTACAAATCGGTTTTGAAGTCGCCTTATATTAACAAACCCCGAACCGTCTCTCTCTTCATATTCTACCAGATTTTAGAAGCCACAGGAATAATCCATCAACCGTCTAGATGATCAGGTGAATCTTGTTAGGTGTGCAGTTTAAATGATCTTGCCGGTTATTGACAAACTATGTAAAATCAAAATGTCTTTCACGTATAGGTATCTAACGTACTGGATTAAACGTGATATGATCGTTTGGGGTTGTCTGGTAGAGATCGCTCTGAAGCGATAAGGCCGCCCATTGTACCATTCTTAAGTTTGTCTTATTATTGTACTTTTTTTCTTCTTTTGTAATGTGTGCAATAAAATGTTAATCATCATCACAACTCTTTGTAATGAGCCCACTGCAGGGTATGAGTCTCTCCCCTGGGTGATGAGGAGGTTTAGGCCATAATCCACCAAGCTGGCCCAGTGCTGGGTGGTGGATGTCAGAATTTTCAGGGTGCCGATACGGCTTCTGACAAACTTTAAAGACTACTGTATACAAGTATACAGCAACCGGGACCGACTGCTTAACGTGCCCTCCGAAGCATGGATGTCGCCGTGAGAAATGAATGGTCGGCGGTCACCCATCCAAGTACCGACCGCGCCGAACGTTGCTTAACCTGTGATATCGTATGATACACACAGTAACCACGGCGCCACGACGACTTCCGAAATGTTAATAAATAAATAAAATAAATGATCCAGCTATAATAAGTTATCAGAAAATCATATACACTGCTAAGTGCCTACATAATCTGTCAAACTACCTACCTGTCTATTGATTTTAATAGCATGCATACTTAATTAGCTCGCGACCCGGCTCGACTTTGCATGGGTAATGGAGTAAGCTCTCAGTGTGGCCGCTGTGATTCATCCCATATCGTGAACAATGACATTTCAGTCAATTTAAACAAAATTATAATGGATTACTTACATTTACCTCTCTCATGAATGAATACGTGTATTGGTTGAAACTGTATGGAAATCGAGTCACCGTCCGATCCGAGTCCGTACGATCCTGAGCCAACGTCACAGTACCTAGTTTGCTTACCTATTTAACGCCTTAGACGTGACGATGTGGTGGAGGACTTGATGCATAGAATGTAAATGTAGATTTATGTATGTTTTCCATATGTATACTAGCTATAGCATCCCGCCCGGGTGCAACAACAACCGTGAAAACTCGTCTCGAAGGAAATATTTCGTTATGCTTTATACTCTATAGTTATTGACCCTTGAGAACTTCTTCTAGACCAGAACGTTATGTGTATTGTTGCACTTTAATGACTTTAAATACCATAATGTATAAAAACTTAGAGTGGTCAAAAACGTAACGAAATGGGCAATCGCCCGGGCATTTTACGATATATCCCACTCTACGACTACTGTCGACATACAGATACACACAGATTTTCATCCTTACAACCTTACAAAGCAATGATTGATAGCCGACCTGTCGTCCTAATTAAGAGGTGTATTATTGCGCCCGTGCTGCCATCTATCTCCGATTTTGATTGGCGTGACATGCTGCGTACAAGACAGGTCCTCGGAATACCACAATGATGTCATTCTCCTAAGTGGATAGGTCATGTAATAGAGATGACGTTTGCAATGCAATCTCTGTTTGGATGTTAATTAAATTGAACATCGGACATGAAAGCGATGAATAGATCAAAGGAGAAAATAGCGAACCGTATGTACGGGCATAGCCATAAAAATCACGTGAACAGAATAATGTTCTCTTAAGCTTTCACCATTCATGAAAATAAAATAATAGCATTTAAAAACTTTCAATTATAAGTAATTCAAGTTTCATTTAATTAAATTTTTACTTACATAACTTCACGCCTGTTTCCCTTTTGGGCTATCAAACCATCAGATGTCACTTTTGACGAATTTAGAGGTATTATATTATACTAGCTGCTGCCCGCGACGTCGTCTGCGTGAACGCTATGCAGCACCAAACGCACCTACGATTATAACCCTGCTAGCGTGATAATATGTAGCCTATATGTTGACCCGACTTCTTAACTATCTTCA
The DNA here is from genome assembly GCA_944452665.1 of Stenoptilia bipunctidactyla. Classification (NCBI taxonomy): domain Eukaryota; kingdom Metazoa; phylum Arthropoda; class Insecta; order Lepidoptera; family Pterophoridae; genus Stenoptilia; species Stenoptilia bipunctidactyla. The sequence continues at coordinate 27,423,894 of OX101731.1, forward strand.
TGCCAAATTTGAAGTAAATCCATGCAGTACTTTTTGAGTTTATCCCGGAAAGACAAACAGACAAACAGACAAACAGACAAACAGACAAAAATGCTAAAAACTATATTTTTTGTTTCTGTTTCGATTGTAGATCATACCCCAAGTATTCTTTTAAAAAAATATTCAATGTACAGTTTTGACTTTCCTACCATTTTATTATATTATATTATATTGGGTCAGCCTATCGCCCGTGAAAACGCTAACAAAACCTCTGTCCCTTAACTTACTTTTACAGTATGCCCGGGAAGAGAAGCAGCTATATTTTTCTTACGCTTCCAGTCCAGCATGGAACTTTTTTTTAACTTTTACCTGTCGCTCAAAACCACGACATCTGCAGACATCGAAACGTTGACTTAAAATGTAAAATCATATTAAATGCGAACAAATCTTTTTAAAAACGTCATTTATTGTATCTGTATGAAGCAGTTTCTCGTGACGTTATCAAAGTTCACGTTATTTACAAAAGAGTGCAAAGATATTTTTCCTTTTGGTCTACCTACCTCTTATTCGTACTTAACACATCAAATTTTGTCTGAGGTAGCACACTTTGATGTGTATTAGGGTGGTTACCATACCAATCGATCGACGATGTTAACACCCTTAAGTTCATTAGTAAAAGATGCTTTTTGTTTAAAGTGAAGCAAGAAATTAAACATTCGTATAAAAATCCATCAACCTTTTACTTCTTTTCACAGATATTTCTTAAAGAATACTCTCGATTTTCGAAATATATTACCACACAAAACGCCTACCTCTCGTCTTGCTATTGTCCGCTCATTATTTGTAAACTATAGAATCTATACATCACAGACTATACATAAACAAGATATGCCAGTTCTTTATTCCTTTCTAAATCCACAAAGGCTGAAGTAAATAGCTTGTATATGTAACTCGCGTATGCATGTTTAAGCTCACGTACCGTTGTGTATTCATGTCGGGAACAAGATTAGGATATACAACCAAGTTTTATTAGAAAGAGGAACTTACAAAACCCAATTTCGTCAAGTCTTACACAGTTCAATAACAACGGCCGAAAGAAACTAGTTCGGCAGCGAATTGAGCAAATACGTTTAACAAATTACGCTGTTTTAACTTAGGAATGAGTTTTATAAGTTGATCCGAAGTTAAGTTTGGAAGAAACAATTTGCCCAGTAGTAAATATGTATTTCTTTGGAAAGAAAGAAAATGAAATTTAGATTACATTTTATTTGTGAAAGATCACTTTACCTACCGTTCAATTTTACTCGGAATGATTTTGACTGTAGGCGTTTCACTTGTAAGCAGGGATGTCTATTAATAATTACTCTTATCGAAAGTATTCCTTTTTAATATTATAATTATGTATAAACAAATATTAAATAATATACATTTAATATTAATACTTTAATAATATTATTAAAATGAGTCTGAACAGTCTCTTATTTATTTACTCTTCATTGTACATATACAAAATAGAAAATGAAGAACATTAAAAAAGAAAACACAATATTACGGCGGCACAGCACAATACAATCTTGAAATCGACCAGCAGATATTAAGCCGCTGATCTGGCATGTCTAAATGCAATAAGGATTCAATGCGTTTCTGAATCTTTAATAAATAACTTCTTTATGTAATTTATTTACCAAGAACAAAAATATAGGGCACCCCTGTAGAAAAGCTATAATATAAATAAGATAGCTAAGCTCGACCTACTGCCGGCGGAAGATGCGCGCCTAAATATTTAATAGTTTCACTTAAACTAATGTTTCTGATGGAATAAATTATTCTTTTTATGCTCAGCTTATTCTCAGGGGAATAAAAAGAGAATACTACGATTGTCTTGAAAGTGATATGAAGAATTCTGTTTGAAATTATTCAGAAATCTTTTTATCTTTTACATACCTAATGACTTTTATGTAAAAAAGTCTTTGCTGAAGGTCTGAATTGATCATTATATGAACTAAATAATAAGGATCTAATTGAAACGAAGAACAGTGGCATACATGAATTTAATTGATGTTATTTTGTGGCGTTTAACAAAAAAAAACATATTAAACTATTCGGAATTTATTCCTGAGTAACTCAGTGCAAAAGCATTTTGAATATTATATGTTTTGTATGTCTTTGGAAATTTTATTTATTTTAAAAACGCTAAGTACTCCCTTTAATCCAATGTGTTGGAAATTCGTAGAAGAATAAGTTATTAAGATAAGTGATGATTAGATTTCTAAACGCTCATTAAATATAATACAAGTTATCTTAAGTTCTCATAAGTTAAAAATAATACTTCTATATCCTAAAATGTAATATAACTGTGTAATCGGTGATGAAACGTAAGTTAGCAACCAATCTTTTTCTACTACGCCAAAAGGATGTTAAATCATTAATAGTTTGTGCCTGACGCGTGTGCTGTCATCATCTTTAACCTCATTTTCACTTACCTTCAGGTGAGATTGAGGTCAAACATGGGTTCAGTCACCGATACAAAAAAAATACCTTCAAAGTGCACCCTGTCGCGGCGGAAAGTATATTTTACAATATGACGGCTGGCTGGCGTATTGGTTAACTTCATTGCTTTTAAATATTATTAAATACTAGCCACCGCGCGCGGTTTTACCCGCGTAACTTTTGATCCCGTAAGAATTTCGAGATAAAATATAGCCTATAACCTTCCTCAAGAGTTGGGCTATCAAATGCTAAAAGATTTTTTCAAATCCTACTTGTAGTTTCTGAGATTAGCGCGTTCAAACAAACAAACAAACTCTTCAGCTTTATATATTAGTATAGATTAGAATAAAAGGTCCTGTGTTCGAATCTAGGTGGGGTGGATATTTATGAGTTGAATACAGATAAGCCTTGATACAAGGACGATTATAAGTCTGTTTTAAATTGTTATATATACAGGGTGTCCCAAAAGGTGACGTAGCTGGGAAGGGGGGTGATAGGGGTGGTCACTAGGGTCACCAGAAAAATTAAAAAAATCCCCTCTAAAACTAAAAACTTTACACCTTGTGATTTGTTTTATTTTATATATAAGCTTGTATTTCCTTTTTACATTTGTGTTTTTATATACATGTTTACATTATATTTAATCTTATCTATTGGTTTTTAGCATGGTTAGTGTATATTTATTTTCAAAATCTTATTAAAGATTTTCTTTTTTTTTAATTGAAGATTTCCTCCTCCAAACATTGCCAAGTGACCCTATCTGGTGCCAGTCTGTACCATAAGTGTCCTATAGTATCAGCAATTTCATCACTCCATCTTTTAAATGGTCTGCCTTTCCTTCTTCTTTAGTCGCATGTGTACCAATGGTTGACTATCACATTTTGTTTTGTTTTTACGTTATATTGCTAACGTAGCTCCATCTTATGGTACAGCTTTGCAGCTAAGACCCCCGAGACCAATTTTTTTTCAGAAACTGTGAATCCCTGTTAAAGTGAAGCAGGTTTGAGTCCTGGTCGGGTGATTTTTATTTATCACATTTTTTTATTTATTTAAGAATAATTGACCATTTTAAATGCAAAAAACTTAAAAACAACATTTTCATTTCAGTTTTAGAACTTGTTTTACCACATCTCTTGCTTTGGTTCTTTTTTCTTATGTCTGAATTTATTACTCTATCTTTCAGTTTTATGTTCATTTAGCTCCTTTTTATTGCTCTTTGACAAACTTTTATCTAATTCAGGTTTGAAAGCTTCAGTGGTCAAGTTTGACATGCATAGGTTAAAACTGGAGTAAGACAGATGTACATCGCTTTGGTTTTTAAATTAGCGGGAATAGGACTTTTAAAAAATTCCTTCCAATTCCTTCAAATTCCAAGTATTTTTTACTCTACGGTCTATTTCTTTCTCTGTACATTATTTAAATGAGATGAGATGACCAAGGTAAATATAATCTTCAACATAAGATATAGGTTCTGCTTGTATGTTAATTGGTGTATGTTCAAGGTTTCTCATAACTTTAGTTTTATCCCGGTTTATCTGTAGCCCAACTACTGCACTTTCTTGGCTAAGCGACTCTATTGTGGATATGTTCGTGTGGTGAATAATTAAAACATCACTTACAGTTTTGTAAGGTTATAATGTCCACACAAACAAACAATAGAATAGAAGGCACACCGAAAATAGTCTATACAGAACGATAGCAACAGTCAAAGCAGAGGATATATAGAAAGTACAGGCACAAGCACAAGATAAATTATAGTTCAGGATACAAATATTAAACAGCGGCAACAAAGAAAACGTAAGCGGCATATGTGTGTGGAAGTGTAATATATAAATATTAATATATTATACTTATGATAAATATATGAATAAATAAAAATATCAAGACTATATCGTCCGCGAATCTGAAATTTGACAGGCATTTTCCATTGATTTTCATCCCTAGTTCGTTTCACTCAAGCTTTTGGAAGACGCATTCTAGAACTGCGATAAAAAGTTTTGGGGAGAGTGGATCACCTTGCTTTACACCTCTCTCTACTCGGTACGTTGGTCCCTTATAGTTAAGTTATAAGTATACGATGAAAGAGCTTGGTAAGTGGCTTAATTAATTTCTCTTTGGCAGTTTTGATCATATCGTTTGTCAGGCCCAGGACTCTTTCCAGACTTTAGCATTTTTTTTGAAAACTCTACTTCACTCTCTAGAAACGGTTCTACTGATTCTCCGTCTAAGGTTGGCTGGACCAATGTTGACTTATTTTGGTTTTTGTTTTCTAATGGGTATACATTTTTGTAAAACTGGATTGCTATTTTCATTAAATCTGATCTATGTGTTACAGTGGCTCCTGAAATACTCTGAAGTTGTGTCATAATAGGCTTGGTATTCTCTAATTTTTTGCTTTATTTATTCTGCCAATTTTTTCAATGAATTTGCTAATTAAACAAAGAAATTCGCTCCTGACATAAACATGTCGAGCTTTCGATGACGACTACTAGTGCTTGTGGTGACAATACAGCGTTGTTCTCACACGTGCCTACTGTTCCCACTTGGTTATGCGTGTCTATACTTTCTATGTATAATGTCTATACGACTTTAAGCTTATTTTGTAAATGGTCAAATGTAACAACGTTGCCTAGCAACCCATTACAGTCAAACAGTTCGTAAGCAGCGGTTTAGATGTCAAGATTTGGAATATAGAAAGGCATTTTGTAGTGAATTCTATTGTTAATAGGCAAAACGAACAGTTTTAATAATATTGAAACCCGCCAATAAAGTACTTTTCAGAACTACTAGACAGATTTAAATATGTTTTAAACATATTTAAATCTACAACATAAAGGCTCTAAAGGTGTATGACCCGAGATATCAAGATTTTTATTAATGACGTCACTGAAAATATCGATTTAAAAAAACTTCAACTACAAAAAAAAACATAAAGCGAAGCAACTAGTGACTCTACAAACAACCATTTAAAACAACATTTTCCACTCAATTAAGTTTACTTTCATAACTATTTCATTGAATACCGCCCTAATGACATTTAACCTATAGAAGCGTTGTTGTTATTATACCTCCACATAGTATCGCAGACTTCAAAGCTATGACGCGGCGGCTCGCCGGGGAACTTTCCCAGGGTTATATTAAAAATATTTTCAATTTTCCAAGTTAGCTCCAGGTCTCGAGGAAATTAATGTTTAACAACATGGCTACTGTAGTTTACTGAAAGATTGGGAGCTTTATAATTCAATTCGACGATCTCGGTGGCGTATGAGTCGCCAGCGGCGTTGGAAGTCGGCGCTTTCATTCCCAGGCGGGACAGTTTGGAACTTTTCTGTTGTGGCTTGTACTATGTGGTCTTTATGAAATAAGCTTATTTAAGCATGCTGTGTGTACTAACGAGTGGCTTAACTAGTAAAGGTTTTAAGTACTTTATTGAGTTTGTTGCAAGATCAATTTCAAATAGCCCTGCGCGCGCTTGATAACGCGTTATTAACGCGTGATAACGAGTTATCATAATAATTTTTTGTCAAGAAAAGGGTGAAAATATATATTAATATATAAAAACTGCCAAGAAACCAAAGAAGAAAGAACTCCAAGCCGTGCGGAGCCAGGTACTAAAGCTAGTCTTTTCGTAAAAAAGCTTTCACTTGCCATCATTAACGATTTTTCCAAGAACCCATTATCACATCCTTGGCTTTCCGTCTTAATAATTTAAAAATAGAAATAAATCAAAAGAAATGTCGTTATTTCTCGGAACATATTCGGCCCTTTTGTGATTTATCAAACTGCTTCCTCAAGTTTTATCGCGGGACCGTAAAGTGAAAGCTTCCTTTTTATATTTCAGATTATTTTATCGTGTGTGAAAAGCGTCAGTATTGTTATTAGGACTGTGTATTTCAAGAAAAGTATAACCCATTGTGTTCTGTGTTCTGTGTTCATACTGACCGCTACGCTCGGAGACTGAGAAACAGATAGAGGTGATGATTAATGACTTTTGTAACTGTCAATCTGACGTTTGTCATCTTACGTCACTTGTGACCGAAGAAAATCGAATAAAATATTATTATTTTTGAAGACAATTTTATAATATCCATCCCAAAATTGCCTTCTCTGACTTAGAAACATAAAATTAGAAACATTCTTATGATAAAATTTTAGGAAAGTGATGCTGGACTGGGAGCAAAAGAAAAACATAGAATGTGCCAGCTGCTTCTCTTCCCGGGCATACTGTAAAAGTCAGTTAAGGGATGGAGGTTTTATTGACGTTTTTGTAGGCAATAGGCTGACCCCCTATCACTGCAAGTCTCTCTCCATCATTATAATACCTCCAAGTTTTTCAAAAGTGACATCAGATCGTTTATTGCCTCTGATGTTCTGCCTACCCCATAAGTGATAAAGGCGTGACGTTGTGTATGTATGTATGTATGTATAGGAAAGTGAATAAAAAAACGGTTTTTCATATCCCCATATTTCAAATCAGTTTAAGAACAAGGAATTCGAATTTCAATGTAGTTCTCAAAAGGAGGTTTAGTCAGGATTCGCCCCGTGTATTTGTAAGCTTGTAAAAGTAGGTTCTAGATTCTCCCGTATGTTTATAAGCTTATACGATCTAGATGTGGTAAGAAACAGTTGTAACAAATTGAAGATCAATTATGTAACTTTGCATCTTTTAAATTATATCACTACTTATAAATTATCATGTATCACACACCCAGGGTTGCCTGTAAGAGATCATCTTTCGTTGATAAGGCCGCCTATTGTGCTCTGTATCTTAAAAATTGTTCTGTATAATTCCTTATCTTTGTGTACAATGAAAAATAAATAAATAAATAAAAATGTGTGTGTGTGTGTAATAATTAGTTTTTGATAGCTCTAAAGTAAATTTTATGAAGTTCTAATGTTTAGGTATAATTTATTTAGCGGCTGATTTTCCTAACAGTAACTCCTTGTATGTATTGTACCTTTTTATAATACAATACTAAAGAATAAAAGCAAAAGTGCTGTTTTTGAAAGTCATAGTACATTTGGTTTAGCTCAGACGTCACTACACTTTTTGTGCTCCTACTTCTTCAACAAGGTTTAAAACTTGATTTATACCACGCACTCACTTTACTAGACAAAGGTTGCCAGGACAAAAAACGATGAAACTAATTAATTACAACTTCAGCTAAACGAAACGAATATGGCAATTACTCGCATAGTTTTTACATGCCAACAGATGGCGGTGCGGTGCGCGCGATAAATCTGCTACTTCCCTCTTTTATAGCGCAGTTTTTGTTCGATAGACGATATTTTGAACAGGACATTTCGTTTATGAGTAGCTGGGATTAACACATGCGTGTCGGTGGCAGTTGGAAGTTATAATTAATAAAAAATAAGCTTTACTGATTGTTTTATTGTGCGCCTGATTAAATAGCACTTCGAGTCACGAGCTTGAAATTTAAATTTTATGTTACTTACGTGCTGAATTTATATAACTTGTATTGTCTTCTAAAGAAGAAATGGTAATATTGTAGAAACACTGTTACCTATAGTTCTTTTATTTGAATGTAATGTGAGTTTTATGAAGAGAAGATCCTTTCAAACTTGCATGCTCAACCTGTCATATTTGAAAATCATGTGACATGTAGATCAAACAAGATTTGCCTCACTAAATTATAAATATAGAACCGATTAACTTTTCTGTCAGAATCTGCAGCAGAATCTGATGTGCAGGGAGTCAATAGATGTCTATTAAAGGTTAACGCTGATTTACGCGAGTCTACGCGCGGCCGTAAGTTAAATCGTACGCGCGTGATGCAATGGGGTAGAAAACTGCCTACTTTTTCCACTAGAGGCGCTAATTACGTTTGACTCATAACAACTGTCAAATACCATAGTAAAATTAATAATAATAATATAATATAATAATAATAATACCATAGTAAAAATAATTTCATACTGTTTTTTTTATCAAAAAATAGAAATGTATCATTGCTTAGTCTTAAGTTTTATAGAAAATGGATACAGTTTTTCTGAGGATATACACATGTGGATGTTGTGATGTATTTGATTTGAACTTTTATGGAAATGCACATATTACGGGCCATATTTTCAACATTTTCATACAGAAAAACAAAAGATTTACCCCAAAAAAAGAACAGTGAACAAGCAATTTCGATAACAACTTGTTCATTTGACTATTTGTTATAGGTCAAGCGTATGAAGCGACATCTATTTAGAGATTTCGTTTTCTTCTCCATTTCTCTTGTAAAATTTCATTAGTTTTCTTGACAGTCGTGTCCACAAAGCAGATACATAGTAGAGCTGCTGTAAGCAAAGTTGCACAGCTTCAATTTGGGTTGTCCTGACGTCACAGCCTTTAGTGCAAGCTATTCCTCGCTAGAGGCTCTGGCGTCAGTTCGTCGCTGACTTTTGTGAAGTATGTACACGCGTACATATTAAAAAAAATTAAATCCTCCATTTATTTTTCGATGTAAAATTTTGTTTCCTATACTTTTATAAAGGAATTACATTGACAATCCAAATAAAATTAACTTACCACGAAGATAATTTCATTCATAATTATTTTTTACAAATTGTTTGTTTTCCAATTATTTGTGTCCAAAATTTCAGATTGTTATTTGTTGCCTAGGTAATTTTTATGCCGCGAAAAAAGGTTGCGTTATCTTCCGTCAAGTAGAAATAATTTTATTTCGCGGTTTTTTCTGACAGATTTGGAACGTATGAAATTTCGTTAAAAAACTAGAGCCACCTAGTAAAGTATAGCTGAACTTTTTTGATGATCATGTGAATATTTTAACCTTATGTTTCAACCGGTTTTTACTACTCGCTACTAGGTGACTAATGCAATCGCCTGTCTGGCTATGATTGGCCATAACCCACCGCTTACCCCTCCCGCACCCCGCGCGTAAGCTTCACTTGAGTCCCTAGAAAAAACCGGATAGGGCAGCTCCTCTATATATTTCCTCCATGGTCGTGTCAATGGAATACTTGACCTCTTAATATTTGGTTAAACTTCAATTAAAATCGTAAAACGATGTACATGTGTAGTGCAAGCGGGAGCTGAATATGCGCGTTGACACGCATGACGCAGCCTTGGCCCTAATATAGTGTGATAGGTACTTGTAACGGATGTGAGCGATTTTTTAACAAGACTACACTTCTACATATAAGAATAATATTTAAAAAAGTAAAAAAAAAAACCTCTGTCCCTTAACTGACTTTTACAGTATGCCCGGGAAGAGAAGCAGGTGGCACATTCTGCGTTTTCCTTTCGCTCCCAGTCCAGCATGGAAAAGTATTAAGTAAAAATTTATAGGCGTTTTTGTGGGCGATAGGCTGACCCCCTGTCACTACAATAGTCTCTCTCCATCTTTATAATACCTCCAAATTTGTCAAACGTGACATCAGATGGTCTTGTAACCTCTGGTGTTCTGCCTACCCAATAAGGGATACAGGCGTGAAGTTATGTATGTATGTTGAAAAAGTTACTTAATTTGTAACTGTATAAAAATCCGTATCTCACGGATAAAATTAACTGAAATTGCGTGATAAACTGCGGACCGATCATACTGCGATGGCTACATCAAAAAACAACTTCACCATGCCATGACGACTTTCTCATACGTACATTTAAATCTTATATAAATTTTTAACAAGCAACCCAAGGCGCAGGTAGAGATCCAGTAATAACAATAAATCACAAAGCTATTTCTTCGATTTATGCCGCGGCCATAACATAATCCAGGGCTAAGCTCGAATCGATTCTATATTTCAATGCAGTCCCGTATCTGTACGGGTATTTTATTGCATGTATGTAATTTGTCAAGGAACAATGAATGATTTTTCGCTCGAAGCTAAATGCAATGACGGCGAGGCTGGCAAGTCAAGCTGGTATGTTGTTTGGTGCAAACCATGAGCGAAGGTAGGAATGCTGCTCAGTGCCTGAAACTTTAAGTATCAGTCAGCCAGCGGAAACTTTAACAAGATGAAGATTTTGTCTATTTTTTATGTAAAATGGAGTATTAATATGTTTAGTTCACAAATAAAGTTAAATAAAACCTGAACCTGAATCTAGAAAGCTTCGTCTCCTGATGGACATCAGTAAGTGTCGCTATTTTTATCGGTGATTGAATCACCCCAATCTTACTTGATGTGATGTGTTCTATACCAATCGAAAGCTATAAGATTTTTAATTCTTTATTTACGTCAGTATAATTTTCTGACAATGTGATTTTACTTACTTATATAATATAAACAGTTAGTGGCAGTGTTTTTTTTAATAAATAGGGAAACAATGCTTTGGTGTTTGATCACGATAAAAGTCAGTAAATAGGAATCTTTTGAAGGTCACAAAAGTTATCTTGTGTTAATAAAACGAGTTTTAAAAGATACTATAATCAACGAATGCAGAGTATTAAAAACCGAACTTTGGCTGAAGTATAAAGTCGTCAAGGTAAACGATCTCCCACGATTCATGAAGTACCCAACTCTATCCTCTATCATATAAAATAAGAATCATCAAAATCAGTTCAACCAGTCAAAAGTTAACTTTATTAAGGACAACCTTAATAAAGTAGTAATAAACCATAGTCTAGTAAACTCCTCTAGTCCTATCAACTCAGACCACCGGCCAGGTGTGGAGCTAACACGGACGCATCCAGATACCATCGCGTATCGCGTGCTATTCCATCTAATCGTCTATTGTCTGCCGATAGCGATCGCTAAGCATCCGCCGAGTTCCACAGGGTTCCCACATTGGCCCGGGATAAGCTAAATACCAAATGTGAACTCGCTAACTTCAGTCGCTTCGAAGCTTAAGAAACTAGTTAAGTTAAATTAAAGCTGTTTTTAGTTTGTATAATTACTTAGGTATAAATAATATTTTAACTGGTATTAAAGAATGTAATATTAAATTATACTGTACAATTCACCTCGATTATTTCTAAATCTTGTAATCGGTTTAGCTTGATACTTTTTGATAGATTCGCGGTTTTATCTATACCTACTAATATGCTTTATATATATATATATATAAAGCTGAAGAGTTTGTTATTTTGTTTGTTTGTTTGAACGCGCTAATCTCAGAAACTACAAGTGGGATTTGAAAAATTATTTTTGCATTTGTTAGCCCAACTCTTGAGGAAGGTTATATTTTATATTTTATCCCGAAACCCCCACGGGATCAAAAGTTACGCGGGTAAAACCGCGCGCGGTGGCTAGTAATGATATAAAAGTAACACACTAAATCACAACTAACAATGATAAGTTTCTCAGGGGTGGACGTGTACCACCATGGCTTCCGTGCTCACTTTCCATCAGATAGCATGAAACAGAACATCCATTCATGATTAGTTCTGTATTTTATGTCTGTTTAAGCGCGCTGATCTCAAAAATTCAGAAAAATCAGTCGTTTGGTAGCCGTGCTCTTGCTTTATTATACTTGGGTATATTGTTCTAATGAGATCAACAATTACACAAAAAAAAACACATACAAAGCTACAAGTTCTTATATTTGTACATAGGTATATACTTTCATTCAACATGTAAAGAAACTCATATAAAACATAAAAACATTTTTTGGCGAGACAGTTAACCTCCACACTCATACATAGAAATCAATCAAAAATTATTTGAACCTGACTTTGACTTTCACGAAACTTTCAACCAAAATGTCAAAATCAAAATGTGCACCTATTTGTCGTGTCATCATGACTTAGGTATGGACTTCGTGTGAAATGATCTGGCAACTTAACACTAATGATTTCGCGTCTAACATCAAAATTCTTTTACTTATTCAAGTACTCATTACTTTCTCTTAAGATTGTAGAAGACTAAGTTAATGACTTAACACTTTTGGGCAACACGAAAATTCTCAAATAAAAGTCTTACGAACCCGTTAGTTGAATTTCATTGTACTTTTTGAAGTCGCATTTTCAGTTAGCTCAACTGTCCTCACGGGGACCGAGGTCATAAGTGCATTAGGTGACATGGACGTCCTGTTGACGGTTACAACACCACGGTTATTGATAATAATATAATAAAATCCCCAGACAATCACACCAACTACATGGCACCAAAGTAAGCATAGCTTGTGTTATGGGATACCATGTAGCGAACTAGGGGAGAATATAAATACATAAATAGATAAACACCCAGGCACGGAACATTTTTTTTTCTTGATCACAGAGTTGTCACTTCTGTTTGTTTCTCAGCCCAAGTTCAGGATTAACACAAATTGTGTTTACAGTTCCTCGCTCCTGGTATGTAATTATTATTATTTTATAATTTTTAAGATTTACTCTGCCTATTTTTTGGTCTTATAAACATTCCAAGATTTAGACTTCCGCAAGAGCTACGCTAAGATTGTTTTAATCTAACGTGAGCTTGTAAGGTGATGGCTTTTAAACAAACAACCCTTTCAGCTTTGTTATATTAGTATAGTAGCTTTATTTTTATTAAGGCGTGATCTACACGTAGTCATGTTTTTTGTGGTTTGAAAACCAAGTTTAGCCAATCTTAAATTTCACCTCGCCTTAAATAAACACTTTACTACATCTTTGCTGTGTAATTTGTAGTAATACGACACATTTCTTATTATACTAGGTGACTCGGCGAGTTATTTATAACACTTTCTATTTTTAAACATTTTTTTTAAACAAAACGTCTGGTGTTAATGTCTGCACAGTCATTCTGTGGCACACTTTGATCTCACTTATTATCTATCTAGTGACGACATATTACAAGACGGCGCTGGTGTCAACCTTGAATATAAGTTGATAAAATAACGAGCTATTTGGTTTTAGTCAATATAGGTAAGCTAAGGAGCTTATTTTCTTATATCTGAAATTACCTTATAATTGGATTAAAGGTAGTTTTTATTGTTTTGTTTTTCGGCCAAGGAAAGTCTTTGGCACCCACTAAAGCAAGCTCTAGCAGGAGGAGGATGAATCCTGTTACGGATGAAAGGGAATTCTAAAGAGCTGCTAACTCTTGTGTTAGCTGATATAGATTACTCAGACAGTGTGGGGACTGCAAGAGTGGCCACAAGACTCCTCAGGAAACCTGAGTATACCCACTAAACATCCCCCTTTAATGATTAGCCTTGACAAGGGCCATGGATTAAAATAATTGCACTTTGTTACTTATTGCTTACATTTGCTTGGTGGTAGGATCCCTTCTGGGTCCGCCTGGCTAGCGACCACCCTTTATATAAAGTCTGCCGCCAAATGTTACCGCTCCGGCGGTAATGTGTTCCGGCAATATTGTATAAAGAGCCAGTTCCTTCCTAAACCCGTGTGCTTTCATCTTCGACCTCATCGTCACTTACCATCAGGTGAGATTGAGGTCAAACGCGGGTTTAGTCACTTATAAAAAAAAAAAAATGTATACGCAATGTTTCGTACTTTCGGGTACTATCAAGAAATTCGTACAGAATACAGTCAAGCGAGACAAGCTAATCAAAGCTGCCAGTTATTTGTAAACTAGAAGCGTCATACGGTTTTCTTCGCGTCATTTTAGACTCTGGGGTAGTATAAACTACAAGACTAGGCTAGCACATGCAAAAAGGTTTTTACTAAACCAGTGCAATCACAGGATTACACTCTTCAGATTTAATTGTTAACAGTAGATACTTATTTAAAAAAGTATTTACGGACATGAAGTACGTGGACTAAAGTATAGTTTCTTTTCTCTATTTATTTTTCTTATAAAGGTAGAAACATTATCCATTTTATATTACAGACAACAAACAAACAAACATAACTTCTTGTATTATATGACGACGTTATAATGTCGTTGTGTGTCACGGACAATCGTCAACCTTCATCTCTAAATTCTTACTGATTCTTATAACAACATTAATACCGTTATAAACCATGCTTACAAACAATTTATCGACTTAATGCCGATAATATTCCCTTATACTATCTACTCTATCTACGAGTATAATTTAACCTTTGCAATGCCAAGGTATAAGTTACCCATTATTATAGCCTCCAAGTTCGTTCTTAAGGAGCTACAAGTAGTGAAATTCTAGATTGCTCTTAACTTAGTATATAACAGGAGCTTTCGCTAAATTATGTACAATCTCAATAGGTACCTTAATCGCATTAAATATGAAACGTCTGCTATAAAAATGACAGGAGAATAGATTGAACTTTACTTAAGCTACTTAAGCTGGATGGCTAAAGTGGAAAGGTTATAGCCAAGTCTTGATCAAGTTCGTTACGGTAGCTTTGTTAGAAGATTGATAATAAAAAATAATCTGCAGTGGATGCTGCATTCTTCTTGAATTAGAAAAGAGGATTTTAAAGTAAAATAGAATTTGAGATATTGCATTTTGTGTCGTAGTTCAATATTTATAGGTTTAGTTTTTCTCTTTTTATTAATGAAATTACTTATCTATGCTATTTCTTATAGAGAAAAGTGTGTTCTTTTCAACTTGCTGATCTATTAAATTATTTTTTTTAGCGTTTGATAACCAAACTCTTGAATAAGGTTATATGTAGGTAACTTACTACATGACCATCTTTTACCAAAACATGATTGAAGTTTATTTGGGTAAAAGCAGGAGAAAGGTGCCAGTGTGATATGCTGATAGTCTCAGATCTTCTGCTTATTTAGGTTTGGTGCAGACTTAAGGCCCAGTTCTCACGGGCCTTTACATAAGGTGAAATTAAATAAAGGTCAAAAGCAATTATTGTCACGGATAAAGAAGTAGCTCCTAGGTCATAGTAGGTTTGCAGTCTCCTAAGCATGAGCTTATTAAGTGCTAGATTTAGGCTATAGAGCTGGCTTGTCAGTTTGGGTGATTTCTGATGGTTTTTTTTACGATAAATGTAGGTTTTCATGATAAATAGTAGATATTAAACATACGTAAGACATTTTAAATTGATTTAATTACAGATATTTGAAATTCGTCGAAACTGCGAGTAAAAATTTACGAGTAGTAAAATAAAAGTAAATAGGTACGTTATTTAAACAAACTTTTCAGTGTATGTTCGAAACACGAAAATTAAAAAACAGTTATTTCGACGTTCCATAATAGTTTCAAACTATACAAAATTACAAACATAACTCTTTGTTATATATTTTTAAGGATAAAAAGTGTACAGTTTGCCTTTAGGGTCACAATGGACTATATAATGTAGAAGCTCGCTTGCTGCGCGCCACACTACCTGTAAATATTTTATGACCCTGGGGAACGCCGTTGTTGTAGAGAGACTATATTATTTATAATGAAAGAACATAATGTGATTTCTTTTAAAGTCTCAATTTACCTTATTGACCTTTGGTTAGAATTAGATTTTTGTATCAAACAATGATTGGAGTGTTCAAATGTCCCTTTAACACCGACCCCTTTAACGGGTCGGGAGGCTTTCTGGACTGGGACCGCGCCGCGGTCCGTAAAGCCCCTTTGAAAAAAAATATTAATTTCGAGGGTCATTCGGGACCACAACTCAAATAAAGAAGTTTTTGCTTTGGAAAGTAGAGTCAACAAAAAAGACACGGTGAATAAAATAAAATTATATTTGTCAAACAATAAATGGCAGACGCCTAGTACTTCTGTATAAAACATCTTCTGTGCTATATTAAATATTGAACATAATATTGTGGTCCCGTATGACCCTCTAAATTAATATTTTTATTCAAAGGGGCTTTCCGGACCGAGGTCCCGGTCCAGAAAACCTCATGACCCATTTTAGGGTCTAGGTAATTCTATTTTTTTTGTTTGGTTTTACAGGATTTTTTAACTAGGAATCTTTGACGGTAGACTTTATATAAAGGGTGCTCGTTAGCTAGACATACCCTGAGGTATGAGGTATGAGGTATAATACCTATAATCTCATCGATATAAAAATAAGACGTTATGAGCTGACTTCAAATCACGTCAGACATTCAATGGTAACCAAGCTGTACGTATGTAAGTAAATATACCGAAGCGTCGAGTCAAAATGTTAAATATAATCAAAACGAGAGTAAACCTTATTTTATTTAATATGCGAAGTACTATGAGATTAAAAAAGACGCCTTTAGGTAAAAAATATCAAAAATTATTTATTTAGAGCCCTCGTAGCCTGTCACATCAGCTCCAATCTAATAATATCGTCAAAAATGTTTCCATGAAAAGGTTCTATATTTTATACCTGCTACTTTCCATAATCTCTTAGATACCTACAGTGGACAATTTTGTAAATCATTAAATTCAACATTTCACTACCTATGAAAAATAAAATAATCACAACTAAGTATGTTAATGTAATTGAAAAAAAAGTAATATGAATAAAAACCTTTACTTTAAAACCAAATTGAAAACACAACGGACTTATTTTCGTCATATAGTACAAGTTTTTAATTAATAACAGTACCAGTGTACAAAAAACACTTCCCGTCTGCGTTCGCTCCCGAACGGTCGTGTCTGCGGCCGCTCCCGAGTGTTCGTATTGCGCTGCCCTTGTTCCCTCCCTCGCACTCGTGCGGGTCAGGTGCCAAGTTAAGCTCTTTCGGAAAGTTTTCTCTTGTGGAGGCTGTGTGGTGTCGGGGCTAATTCATCTGCCCTTTTCAGGGCGGACCCGACTGCTGCCGGCCGAAGCATCGCTGGTCAGGTGGATACGTAACCGTGCCAACGAAGCCTGATCGTCCGCCGTTCACCGGCAATAGGTCCGTGTTAGGTTGATCTTTCTTTCAGCGCAGTTTGTCTATAGACTTTCTTTCAGCCCAGCATTATGCCTCGTCATCCTGAGTGTGCCGAGCATCAATGCGAAATCAATCGCCGTCGTATTAAAAACCTCAAAGACGAAAACCAAGCCCTTCTATCTTGGAAGGGTGAACTTCATAGAAATATTCAATCCTTGAGAGACGAATTAGCCTCTCGTCCTCTATCTTCAGACTTCAGTCAGTTGTCTTCAGACTTCAGTCAGTTGTCTTCTGATTTCAGTCAGTTGTCCAGCGATAAACAATCACTGGAAGCCCAACATGCCGCCGAGAAGGAAGCCCTTCTCTCCGAGAAGGAAGCCCTTCTTGCTCAAATCGAGTCCTTGCGAGAGCAATGGTCCGCTCGTCCTCAAGTTGCCTCCTCTTCACAGGGGTTCCAAACCGATTCTCCGGCGTCTCCAGATTCAACTGAGTTCGTCGATCCTTTTTCAGATCGCATGTTGGTAGATTCCACCGCATGCAAACGGAAAACTACCCCGCCAGGTAGCGATTCCGACTCCGCTCCTTTAGTTCCAGAATCTCCTGCTCCGTTCACAGAGGTTCGCAAAAAGTCCAAGTCTAAGAAGAAGAAGCAAGATGCTTCTTCGACTTTATCTCCATCCGTTTCAGCTGCTCCAGCCACTGTTCCTGCTCCGCAAAATGTCGCACCGGCGTCTGCTCCTGCGCCTTTTGTTTCAGCGATCCCGGCGTCACAGCCTGCGTCGCAATCAGATTCGGCTCCGCCGAAAGTCAAGTCTCCGCCCCCCGTCTTCCTACGGGACAAGAGCCGCTGGACCGAGGTCTCAGCTCTCTGCGGAACGCACTCCCCGAAGATCCAGTATAGTAAGGCATCCAATGTGGGTGACTCTATTAAGGTCGTTGTCTGCTCAATTTCTGATTTCAGGAATTTCACTCGGCTTCTTGCTGACAAGAAGCTCGAGTACCACACTTACGCCCTCCCTGAGGAGCGTAAGATTCGTGCCGTCCTCAGGAACGTGCCGTTCGAGCTCTCGAACGAGCAAATCCAAGAGGACTTGTCTTCTCAAGGCTTCCCCGTCGAATCTGTGCACAAAATGCACAGCCGCCGAGGCAAGCAGTTCCCACTTGCGCTAGTAATCTTAGCGAAGAGCCCGCAAGGGCAGTCCATTTTCAGGGGCAAGCTCACCGTGTGCGGTCTCTCCAACATCCGAGTCGAAGCTCCACACAAACGTGGTTTCCCAGGTCAGTGCCACCGCTGCCAATTGTATGGTCATGCGGCGGCAAATTGTCATGCTTCCCCTAGGTGCGTCAAGTGCCTAGATCCGCATGGGACTAAGGAGTGCTCTCGCACTCCCGAATCGCCCACCGCTCCGTCCTGCGTCTTGTGCGGCCAGTCAGGCCACACAGCAAACTTTCGCGGCTGCCCCAAGGCACCGCGTGCTGCCAGGGCTACCGTGAAGCCCATCGAGAACTGGAGAGAACGACCGCAGCCTAGCTCGGACGCTCCTCCAGTCAGTTCAAAGGTCCCCAAGGCCTTTACTCCTATCGTTTCAGGTCAGCGCAGCCGGGTTGCGACTCAATCGCAACCGGCCGCCAAATCGGCTTCCCAGTGCCAGAACGCAAAAGGGTCTCAAGACCGCATGGCGTTCTGGATCCAGCTCGCTCCCATCGACGAGATCCTGGCTTTCGGCGCCGCTCTCGACGCCAGCCCAGAGGGTTTCAACGGTGCTCTTCCGGTCCTAACCAAGTTCGCTCCCCTTATTAGGAAACTCCAGCAAGCTCAACGTTTCTAAACGTAGTCCTTCTTTCCAGCATTCCTATCTCTGAGTGAGTCTGATCACTCAAGATAATATCTTAGTTTCAGCTTTGCCATTTCTGCTAATCTTAGCTTTGTTTTTCTTACTTTCAGTTCCTTTTGGTGGCAGCCGTCTGGATGCCGCTCACTACGCAGCCTCTCGCTCCAATTGGCTGTCGTTCCGACGATGACTAAGGACCTTAATCAAGGTGAGTCAAAAGGGGGATGTTTAGTGGGTATGCTCAGCCTATCTGAGAGAGTCTCCACACTGTCTGGGCATTCTATTTGCCATTAGCCACTTATGGTTAACAGCTTATAGAATGCCCATTCGTCCGTAATAGGATTCATCCTCCTCCCGCTAAAGCTAGCTTTACTGGTTAAAGCTAGTTTTAGGGGGTGCCAACAATTTTTCTGTGGCGGAAAAACAAAAAAAAAAAAAAAAAAAAAAAAAAAAGTACCAGTGTCGATACCAAAGCTCGTGGAACAGTGCTCAAAGAACAGCTCTGAACAGAAGTGATGTTTGTTCATACGTTCATACGTTCGTCGGTCGTCGCAAAGACACGAATCGCGTATTTGACTAAATTATTCGCTTTGTGAATTGCGTCTTTAGGGCTTGTTCCAAAGTCGACTTTTATATTTACTCCCGTTTCACTTGTTGATAAGTGACTTTCGTGGATTTTTGAAATTTATGAAATCCTTTACCTTAACTCAATCTTATCCAGTAATAATACATTAAAACTACGTATTAATAATCAAATATTCAATATTCATAAAAAATTGGAGCAACCACTTAATAAAAAAATATAAAAATACGAAAGAAATGTACAAAATCTAATAGTTTTAAGTATTTGTACTTTGTAAAAGAATAATCTTATTTTAATAATTAATAAATTAATGACACCTACATTTTTTAGCCTCGAAGTTACTGAGTATGTTCGGGCTCTTTGGGGTTAAGAAAGAACAAATATTTACACCACATTATAAAGTCCACATGAAATTTCTTAAAGACCTTGTATTATGGGTACTAGATAACGGATAAACAATCTTAAGATGCATAATATTTGAAAATAAATCCATGACTTGACGGCCAATATCTTACTAGGCCATCTTCCTCACACAAATATCCCCCCCGCAATCCAGGAACTTTGTCATAGAAGGCGATATTTGCCACCGCCACATCAACCGGTCTTCTCATAGGTAACGGATACTTTCGATTCCAATCTTTTAAGTTATAAATGGCGAGTTGAAGATCGGAACAACCTTCAAATGTAATGCTAACTGAAACTGTGGATCGCTGACGCTCGCACGTAAGACGACTTGTTTATTTATGTATGAGATGTTTGCCCTGAGAATATTAATTATTCATGATTGTGGTAATAGAGTTATATTCATAATTCTAAGATTTACTAATATTACCATGTTTCATCCAATTTGTGGTTCTAGGGCTGGTGTGTTTCTATCTTCACGTCTCTGCCTGAAGAAATAAAACTGAGTCTGTGACTTCAAAATATTCGACATTAGTATTTAGGTTTTTGTTCATTGGTTTTTTAGTTTGAGAAACATACTATATTGTCATCATCTTCAAAAAAAGCATTTTTTTTTTTTTTTTTATAAGTGACTAAACCCGCGTTTGACCTCAATCTCACCTGATGGTAAGTGACGATAAGGTCGAAGATGAAAGCACACGGGTTTAGGAAGGAACTGGCTCTTTATACAATATTGCCGGAACACATTACCGCCGGAGCGGTAACATTTGGCGGCAGACTTTATATAAAGGGTGGTCGCTAGCCAGGCGGACCCAGAAGGGATCCTACCACCAAGTAAGAATAAAACCTTATCCTAAACCTTGAAAAATAAAAACAGTCACCGATCTAAAGTATTAGTAATTACTAAAAAGTAAAAAAAACGAAATGCAAAAGCTGATGCTATTTATTTATTTCCTACAGTTACAAATTCTAAAATCAAATTCATTTAAATGCAACACGAACAAAAACTATAGATGCTAACTGTCGAGAACGAATTAAAAAAAAACTTTTCACTTTCCCGCTTATCTACTAGACATGTCTGTACTCTGTGCTACAGTGACAAATTCAATTAGAGGCGAATGAGTATCTTTTACAACTTGACGTTGTTTAACGTTGGCTCAGTGTAAAACAATTTACTTACGGAGTCGTAAGACCGTTTTATCTATACATAAATTGTTGGCTCATTATTGCACGGTGCTTTACTCCGCTATAAAGAATGAGCCCAAAGATAGTAAAGCGAAATGGGTTAACTTCGACCTTTTATGTGTTCGATTTTGTATTTTGATTTGTCTATACTTATTTTGGTTTTGTTAAAGGTGTTCCAACTGTATGACATTTTAAAAGTATGTATAATTTTAAGAAAATAAAAAGACGTGTGGCACTCGGAGACTGCCGCGGTAAAGCTATTGCATAGCATTTTTTTTTATCAACTTATGCAATTACAATTATTTATTTATTTTATTTATGTTTGATCTAATATGAAGTTCCACAAGTTCCTAGTAGATGGCGCTGATTGTTTATTAAAGCCCGCATGTAAAGTTATGAAATCAAAGTATCACCGCTGTGCCGGTCGGAGTGGGGGGTGTTAGGTTTTTTTCGTTACGAAATTTCTGGATTCGGTCCCCACGCTCATGGCCCGCGATAGAAGCTATGTAATAGCGTAAAAATTGCGGACCGGGAATATTTTGGCTGCGTATTTTATTTGACGGGTTGTCTGAAGGGCCCTGCGAGGGTGGCTCGGATTAGTCGCCTTTTACGCTTATATAAGGGTGAAAGTGATATTCTAAGCAAATGCTTCTCTGACTAGCTAGTCTACTCCTGTATGATGCTGCACTGGCAAAAATATCCTCTTGTACAGTTGCCATTTGTCATTGAGTGAGTGGATGTCAAAGTTTAGAATGAACCTCGGCAAATTACATAAGGCTATTGAGATTTAATTTTGAATTCATTTTACAACGACTTCAGGTTGTTAGCGCTTTCCCAAAATTGAATTCCATGAGCCTATACTGGAATCAAGAGAACCTTGTAAATAACTTATTTTTAACAGACAGATATAAATTTGAATATTTAAAAAAGTAGGCTACGCTTTAAAGAAAGATAATATGAAAAGAAAATCAAGAAAATTTTGTTTTATTTATTGAATTGTATGTTTTCAATTAATATTTTTATGTTTCTATTAAATATTTGTACTAGAATAGCATTTTTTTTATTACTGGCAATACAAAAGGAGTTGCTTTAAGTTCGTATGATAAAACAGTTGCTGGTTCAAGCATTGGTTTACTCGCAATGATCGTTTTATGAAAAACAGTCTAATTAAAAAAAAATTAAATATTCTGTCATAAATCTCAGCCACCAACGAAATTAACTTGTTTCTTAAAAAATATTCTATTTTCTATTCAAAGGCGTTGAGACAGATGAGTACCTCTCAGTACAGGAATGGCGTGAAGGTTTAATTATTAAATAATTAAATCAGTTTCTAGGAGCGGACTTATTCAAATTCAAAAGGACCCCGAGGCGCATGATCCTCTTAATTTTTTAGGGTTCCGAACCAAAAGGATAAAACGGGGCCTTACTAAAAAGAATCCGCTGTTTTTCTGGCCGTGTGCCAGGCTTATTCACATCAACAATGATACCTAGTTGACCGACGAAATTTTTAGAGATGAAATTGATATTTTAACGCTGTTACATCAGCAAATACAAAAAAAAAATATTTAAGGTTTTAGCACTCATGATAGATTTTGACCAATTTTTTTTTTAATTCAAATAAGTGATGTAAAATTTCGATTTCTTTTTTTTTTAAATCCCCAGACAATCACACATAACCTCAAAGTAAGCATTGCTTCTGAAATGGGATAACATGTATCACTAGGGGGGAACCTAGAATATAAACACACAAATGGATATACACCTAGACACGGAAAATTTTTTTGTTCCCTGCGGGCATCGAATTTGTATCGCCACCTCACGATTCGCGCAGTAGCGTCCTTACCCCGGCACCACAGAGGGAGACCTTCAGATTTTATAAATAATGGTAGGTACCTTTCGTTCACAAGTCCGACTTGCACTTGGCCGTTTTTTTTCATATCCATCATTAGCATTTTGCGAGAAATGAGGCTGTGCCGCCCACAAACAATTAACACTCGACTTCCGGCGCTTCATGAAATAAATTAGTCCGCAGAAATAAGTTTATTCAAATTTAAGTTTTCGTTAAGTTAAGCTAAGTTGATAGTTATTATAATAAAGTTGGTAACTGTTTGCTGTAACTATTCAATTTAGTTATGCTACTTTGAAATGTTTTAGTAACTCATTTATTTATTGTTATGGTTTCTTAAATTAGCATTATTTAGTTATTTACAGTGATACCGATTCCCCTTAATTCGTGAGATTGAAGTTATTACCCCATTAAAAACATAACTATGAAATGAGAGCCAAGTTCAATATTATAATATATGCCTTTGTTCGTTACTTCAAAGAATGACATCAAAATGGGATCTCATACACGAACTATCATGCATGTTCGATATCTAGTTTCTACCGGCTGGACAAATTTTTGGAATAATAAAATAAGACCGACAAGTCGTAGAACTATTTAAGGCTATAATTTAACGTTGAAATTGTTAAATTGACGGAGTTGCCGCACCGTCGAACAATATAGCTATAGCCCTTTGAATATGTGAGCAGAGAAATGTGTATGGTAGGTATACCGTAGCGCAGGTTTACCTTTATCGCGATAGTTTAATAATTACAAAGCGAACTTCTGAACTATCTAACATATTTAATGATTTTCAAGACTCCTTTGTATACTCGTGTAAAAATAATAACAGTATGCCATACATCAAGTATCTGCCTCCAACCAAAGTCATCTTATACAAGCCTGAGTTAAAGAGACGACACAAAGGAACTAAGGGGATTCCCTGTAAAAGCCATATTTGGTACATTCTGGAATTAATGTAGAGTAACATTACTTCCATGCTGAACTGGAAGCGAAGAAAGAAAATATATCAAAATGTGCCAGCTGCTTCTCTTTCCAGGCATACTGTAACAGTCAGTTAAGGGACAGAGGTTTTATTAGAGGTTTTTTTGTAGGCGATAGGCTGATCCCTCGTCACTGCAATAGTGTCTCAACATCATTATAATGCGTCCAAAGGACGACGCATAATTTCGGTACCCACCGCCAATAGCCATGTAAGATACGTCGTTGGATAGGTCTTAGTAACCTGAATCAAAGTTATTATGGCGCCAAGTTCCGATCGCTAGTCTTTTCAGAGTCAAAATAGCAGATGGGTCACCTATAGCATAGATAGTTAGCGACACCTCCGCTCTGATTATCTGTTAGACACCTAATTCAGTTTTTTTTTTATTTTTTCTTTGGAGATTTTGATTAATTTTATTAGGTTGGTTATCAGCTTGGACTCAGAATCAAGACAGGCGCCATACCAATTCTTAATCTAGAAGGTTTCAAAGGTGGAGATTTTTAAATGGCTATGGAATACTCATATATTTGTATAATAATATTATTATGTGTCTGTAAATCTTCCGAAAAAATAAAAAATAAAAAATAAAAAATAAAATAGATGAACTCTTTTCAACGATATATCACACATGTCTATTGAGGCGGCTACCAGCTCTCATACAAAGTTATGCGTCGTCCTTTGTCAAGCGTGACATCAGATGGTTTTATAACATGTGGTGTTCTGCCTACACTATAAGGGATACAGGCGTAAAGTTATGTTTGTATGTATGTCACATTTACGGCTGCACAGCGCCCTCTTATTCATGTTTTTTGCTAGAGTTTACTACTGTAGCGATTAAATTTTCTCCGTAAAGGTAAATCGGCCCTTGTAAACGGATATAAAATTAACACAGTATCTATTAGTCATCTCATATCTTCGTCGACAGCCTGTAGACGTCCACTGCTGGACAAAGGCGTCCCCCAAGTTTCTCCAAGTTCTGTCAAAGTTTTTATCCATCCAAAATATATTAACCACGAAAAAACCATTTGTAATTCTAATTTATTCATAAAATCCTTAATTCCAAGAACTAATCTAAAAACAATTCCTCAATGAAAACACGACATTCGATAAAGATTCATTCATATTACAGAACGATAACAAGAAATAATTTGCCGAAATCCCTCCGAAACGTACTCACTGTTTTCGGGAAACGAATATAAAGTAGTGCTTATATAGTCCTTCGTTTATTTAGGCCGCGTCTAACTGGCATGTCCTTGCCAACCTCCAACCTTTCCCAATAAAATATTCAGGATATCTTCACTTGCCGCGCTCCGTCCAATATTAAACGGTTTTCGGTGGCACCTTATTGATAAATGGAGGTAAAAAGAGGTGTGTTATCAACTCGATATACTCACAATGACTTTTTTCATATTTATCAAAGGTTCTTGAGAAATTGCGAGGTTTTTCCTGCAGGTGAAATAACTTGACATTTTGTGATGAGAAAAGAAAGTGGTAGGTATATAAAAGTTTTGTTTTTATGATGCAATGTTTCTGTTGTATTGACGTTTGAATGGAAGTTTATCGTAAGGTATGAGCGTGCGACATGGCATTTCGGCACGTGTTAGGCATGAACCACATAAAACCTGTTTCTTAATAACAATAACGCTGACTATCGCATATCGGTTTCGTATAAATATTTTATAGCTCAACATTTTCGTGAATGCAGTTTGTGATTATACCAGCGTCTGTTATCGTATGATATAAAAAGGAACTTTGGAGCAAAAGCATTTCAATTTTTGTGTATAAATATGCTGAGTGTATTTACCACCTGCGGGCTTATGGCATACAAACAAATTTTATTAATTTTAATCACCCGTATTCGCGTGCTGACATACATTAACTCTCTGCTGTTGAAACATGGCACTCGATAAAATAACTAAGGGCTTGTCCGGATGGCGCGAGGTTGTAGAGCAAAGCCCGCTGGCGATGGAAAATAAGAAATCATTGGATTTTCTGTTTCCGGAAGTTTAATGGTAGTGTTTTTATATTAATTGAAACATTGTTACTTGGGATTTTTTAAGATTCCATGGATTCTAGAGTTTACTTTTAAATTATTTTATATAAGTACTGATTTACTAATCTATAAGCTACAAAAGATAACTTAATTCTTCAAGAATTTCAGTTCCATTTAGACAGAGTGTCAAACAATATTGAATTACGAATTAAAAAAATCAGTCTTACGTTAAATTTTTCTCGCATTATTTAAATCACTCATTTTTGCGGGTTTCCATAGTCAGGCGACCAATTCCGTCAAATAACAAGGACAACGTAAAAATACACATCGTTGGGGTCGAATGATTCAAAAGTTCTGTTTATGCTTGAAATTGCATTTTTGATTGAATCAGTCTTGTCTAGTGACTTTTTGTGTCTGCATTTTCGTTGCTTTTAAACTGTTTTATAAGCCGGATGACAGGTTACGGATAAATTGTAATAGGTATATACAATAATAGTAAACATATTTTAAATGCAAATGTTTACGAAAATTATGTCTGATACACTGATCTGAAATTTCACTAACGTAAGTCGCGATAAAAAGATGAGTTTATTTATTTACCTAGATATTAAAAGATTAAGTCCCGATTTATGCTGTCAAGACAACCATACTAAGTCATTAATGTTAAACTCCGGCTCGCCACAAAATCGCCAATCGCCACGCTCGCCACCCTCGTCACACGCTTACACCCCAACACTGACCATTCTTTCAAAATACTATTCGAATAGTAAACGCCTCTTTTAAAGGATCATAATACCGTGTACGAATGCGATAAGGCATCGCTAATGAGTCGCATTATAGCTAATGTAATACTTAGTTTTATTTACGGCCGTACAGGTATGTGAGTTGAAAGGTAATAACGGGTTTTTGGGTTTGGGAATTTACATGTTTAGTTAATATTGTGGTTTTATTTTTGACCATCGAATACTCGTATTCAATTGATAGGGTTTAACCTATTTATACTAATGAGACAAAAACGAGGGGCCGTTATTTTTTTTTTTTGAATTCGGTAATTTTGGAAGTTTGCAGTCGAAATTGCTTTTTTTGCATTTATCAGTCTAACTACTAATAAACGTCTTCTAAAAAGTAAAGCAAGTGACCATACTAATAAGCTATTAATCAATATATATAAAACTGTTCCGTTACTGACTGAGTGACTGAGTGACTAAGGTACTGAGTGACTGACAGACAACGTACAGACGTAACTAATGGGCGTAGAGAGCTGAAATTTGGAACATACATTCTTTAGGGGATGTAGGGGTGCACTAAGGAATTTCCGAAATTTCCACGGGAACGGGAAATATAGGACTTTTTAGTTTGTATGAAAAATCTTATTCCTTGAGTGTACGGATGTGATACTTGGCATGAAGGTTTTTCAAAGAGTGACTGGTTGTGCTACGAAAAAAAATTCCAAAATTCCCACGGGCACAGGAAATATATAATTTTTAGTTTGTATGAAAAAAACTTATTCCTTGAGTGCATGGGTGTGATACTTGGTATAAAGGTTCTATCAGTGGGTGTCTGGTTGTATAGATTCTGAAATTTCCACGAGAAGGGTAGTTAAGCGCATGCGAAGTGACGGGATAAAGCTAGTTATTAGATAAAACTGACGAGTTTGTTTGTTTGGTTGAACGTGCTAATATCCAAATTTACAGGTTGGATTTGAAACGAACGTTTGCATTTGAAAACGTCTAAATTTACACGGGCAAATCTTATTCTTTACAAGTTTTAGCTTAGGTACGTAAAATTGTTTGTCATTTCAAGGCACTCAAAATTCTATTTATTTACACCTTATTTTACACATATAACAGTTTTGTCTATAAAAATATTTATTTATTTATTTATTTATTTATTTATTTTAGGAAGACCAACAGCCATTATAACAATAATAAAGATACAATAGTAATAGTGGGCCAATTATAGGTCCTCACCGATATGAAGCGAATTATAAATACAAATACGTTACCTAAACGATTACAAATACGTGACTTTTCTAATATTTAAAACTTAATATCTATAATAAAATATACATTAATAGGAAAGAAACCTTAATACTGTCGTATTTGAATCAACATAACTAGCTATAAAAATATAATTTACACAAAAGCTATGAGGAAAAATAAAAGCGAAAAGAAAAATTAGTGACTGAAGAAAGCATTACTGATTAATCGCCTCGCTGACGCAACATTGGTATTAAATAAGTCCAAGTCAAATTTAATTGATAGTTTATTAAAATTATTGCTCGCACGCCATATATAAGTATTTTGCCTGTAATTTGTTGAAGCCAATGGCAAATGAAGCAGTGCATTGTTTCTTAGAACTTTGGCAGGACAGTTAAGACAAAGTTGATACAGAAGCCCACACTGAAAAAATTTCGCATGTAAAAATAACTAAGTTTCGGTTGATTTTAACAAAGCGTGTTTGTCAATATACAACCTGCAAAGTTTGTTGCTAAAAATAAATAAGTCAAGTTTGCTATTCTTACTTGATCAGAATCAACCGAGTAAATCGGTTAAAATTGTTTGCTTAGAAATAACAAAGTAAGCTTGATTATTATTACAAACAAAATGTTTGCAAACGTAGCCAACTTTACTGTTTATATTGACAAACTTTCTTGGATAGTTATAGCCAACCTTCTTGGTATTTGTAACCGTTTTGCTAGGTAGCCACAACAGACTTTCTCTGCAATGTGAGTCGTTTAACTCTGTAGCCACAGCCACCCTACTTGGTATCTGCAATCGTTTTGCTAGGTAGCCACAACAGACTTTCTCTGCAATGTTAGTCATTTAACTCTGTAGCCACAGCCAACCTACTTGGTATCTGCAATTATTTTGCTAGGTAGCCACAACAGACTTTCTCTGCAATGCGAGTCACTTAACTCTGTAGCCACAGCCAACCTACTTGGTATCTGCAATCGTTTTGCTAGGTAGCCACAACAGACTTTCTCTGCAATGCGAGTCATTTAACTCTGTAGCCATAGCAGACTTTCTCTGCAATGTGGGTAAAAAAAAACTAAAAAAATACTGTTATTGTTCACTTATTATTTATTGTCATATATCTGAAAATCACAAAAGAACAGTCTCAAAGTTTACAATACTAAACCCAAATTACAAAGTAGGCACAGTCAGCATTAGCACAGTACAGCAGCATAGGCACAGTAGGCACACAGGATTTGATCAGGCAGCTTTCCTGCCAACCTGGTGATTAAACCTCGTGAAGATTCCACAATCTTGCTATGGAAGTACACCGATGCCTTTTCTTGTGGGAATACTCTAATAATTTCGTGTACCCAATTTGCATAAATGGTACTCCTTATTGCATTTGACGGATGATTGCTCAAAATGTAGGTTCCGATGAGCCTTACCAATCTTATTCTTGCCGTATTATCCAACGGAATATGTGTATCTAAATTTAATAAACCTCTTCCTTCAAGGGTACTATTTTAAAGTAACGGTAAATCCTGAAAAACAGAAATAAATAAATTATAATTTCTACTCATTCTACCTATTTTATAATAATTTTTCTATTAAAAACGAGGCACTGTCTGCCGACATACAGGCATCTAACCTAGTTCGGCTGCAGATTATATAACTTGACACAACTTTTTGTAACATCTAACTTGTAAACTGTTGTATATGTTATATTATTTTGGTACAATAGATCCGTTGATCCATGACTTACGGGACACCCTGTATATAAGAAAAATCTGTTTAATTTTTTTTTAACAAATATGGAACAGTAGATTTTTTTCAGGATTCAAAGTTGATTCAAAGTGGTAAACCCTTCATTTATTTTTAATTGACTTTTTACATCTTGTATGAATGATGATAAATAGAGATATATGTATAGATAGTACCTAATTATAGCTCTGTAGAAATATTACAATACATACGATAATGTTAATTTTGTTCTCTGATGGAATGGTTATTGTGATAGGTGTCTTGGGTGCGGGAGAGCTTGAAGCTTGAGGACGTGCATCAGGGTCAACCGGATATGTCAGCAAGTCAGACATAGATAAGTTAAAGCTTGAAACATCACACACCTGTAAATTGAAGGATTAATTAAGACAACAGTATACAGATAATTAAAGCAGATTAAATTTTTGAATTGTTAGTGACTTACTTATCATCGGTAATAGGATGCATAGTCTTTTTATGTATTTCTATTTTTTTTTGAGAATATGGCATGATGGCCAATTTTAGGAAATAGCTCCTTTAGGTCAGATTCCTGGAGTAGTGGAAGTGATAGAGATGTAATTGCATTTTCTGTAATTAAATAACTGATTTAAGAAAAATGATCATCAAATGTATCAAATAAACAAAATGTATAGTTCAAATGTATATTAATAAAAACTACTTTCCTCCTCTTTTGAAGTCTTTACTAATATTATAAAGAGGAAAGATTTGTATTTTTGTATGTTTGTAATGAATAAACTCAAAAACTACTAGAATGATTCAAAGATTTTTTCACCATTAGATGGCTACATTAACCAGAAGTAACATATTTTGCTAAGAAACTCCCACGGGATCAAGAGCTACGCGGGTCATACCGCGCAAAGCCGCTAGTCAGCTGTAAATTAAAGACACAACGGCATATCAGTGGCAATAAACCAGTATAAGCTAGTCTCACATAGTAGGTATTGAAACCCTCTACGGCGGCGCTACCTTGGCTCAAGATCACGCGTTCACTGGTCACTGGTGTGCGATTGTACGGTCTCTGTCTAATAAAATATATAAGATAAAAATTAAATACATAAACGAACTTACCTTTGAACACTTCTATATATTCTTCCAGACTCAAGGCTTTCAGCAGATTTTGTACTTCTTCATCCATTCACATTAAATCACCTGACTATAAAAAAAATACGACGCTGTCGGGGCCGCCGCCGGCAGCGTCTTTAGGAATAAACAGTAGGTTCAGGCACAAAGCAATAGCATATTGGTACCTAATCAATCAACTACGTTTTATAGGTAACACACTCCTTTATGCGTCGTCGCACTCACTTAATTAAATTATTAAACGTTCGAACGAAAGACGGTTAGTTTGCGGCACGCACATACCTCTAGCGCTGACCGAAACGTGGAGGGGATATCTGCGCATCGGCGGCTCCACCGGCAGCCAGAATATTTACTTATGAATATTTAAACAAGTACTCTGTTAAAAATAACTAACTAAATAGCAAACAAAATAGCTAACTCCACCCTGCTACCAATAAATAAGTGTACTCGGTTAAATACTAATGAGTGTTCTTTTGTATTAGCAAAGCTAAGTGGTTATTAGTAGTCAAGTACTGGTTATTTAAGTTTAACCGTGAGTGGTAACGGTTAATATTACACGAATTACTCTGTTAAAGCTTATTGAGTGAACTTATTAAAATTTAAACAATTTTGTAAACTGTAAAATTTGTAGATTGAGTTATTTGTATTTAATGAGCAGTATGGTGTTAATAAACAAGTGAATTTAGCCATGTTTACGTATATATTATTTACCAAGTTTACTTCCATCATTTTCCACGAGTCTTGATTAAAAATAAACAAGATCCTTTTAACAAAGCCAAAAAGGTACTTTGCTAACTCCTCATTTTTTCAGTGCAGGGCAATCAATACAGCTAGAAGCTATCTTTAACAAAAAAGTAGCATCCGCAATTTCGCGTCGTATGTTAAGAGGTAGAAGGTGGTGTTTTCTGCAATAGAATATATAGTTGTCAGAAGTATAACTGTAGTCCCCAGTGCGGAAGGCAAGATATCTTACAAACTTTTTTTGTACAGATTCGATTCGGGAAATATGGGTAAATAATAAATATATATGGGTGTCAGAGCACAATCGGTGGTCTTATCACAAAAGATGTTCTCTTCCACGCCACATTAGTTTTGGATCTTTTAGCTGTATACAGGGTGACTGGTGGGTCACTTTTGAAATTCGAGTACGTCATGGTTTGATATCATACATGAAGAGAAAAAATATAATAAAAAATAAACATTAATTATTTACTCAGTAAACTTAACCGAAAGCTAAAGAATCGATTACGCAACGCGTGGTTACGCTAGCGTTGGCAAATAGTAACATAACTTTATTTAATACTAGCAAACGTCCTATCTTAACAATATTAAAAAAAAATATAGCAAATTCTAGAGAAAATTAAAGTACTTACCTAATTTTATCACATAATTATGATTCAGAATCGAGTACCTACAGAGTGCTCTCCTTCAGTATCAAAAATTTGTCACCTGTATAATCCAGACGAAAAATAATTAAGAAACTTCAACATTCTAAAAAACTACATAAGGTGCACCTGTGAAAATGAAACAATAGTAAGTACCTATTACATGAACAAGTTTCATTAATATTGTCAGAAACTTCATCGTTAGTTTTCTAGATAAAATAAACAACATTAATCAAAGGTTGATGAACTTTATTATAATTAACCTAAATACTTAAACCCACAGGACTGCATTTTGTAACAAAGAATATGGTTAACCTTTGATGCGAAATAACAACTACCTTTAAATACGAAACTAATGAGATTTTTGCATACACGCAGAGTTATTTTGTGTAGGCAATATTTCAACCGAAAAGAGTGAATATTTTAGCAGAGGTACGTTTTTTAAATTTACTTTGTAATTTTTTACCAGAATCCAATGCTTGTTAACTGTTTTACAAGTTTAAAATAATTGCTATTGCGTAATTTGATTTAATTTTATTTTTAGATCTATATCGCTGAAAATAGAACAGCTTATTGGATGACAAATGTTTTTGTTGAAAATAAAATGAAAATGGGCTGTACTTCGAGTAAGCTGTTCTCATATATCCTGCTATAATAAAGCTGAGGAGTTTGTTTCGTGATACGCACTTATCTCTGATACGAGATTTTTAATGAAATGATATGTGTTTGTATTTTAATAAAATAAAAATTTATACAGCAGGCTGTATGTTTAGTTGTTTGAATGCGCTTTTAATTTGTGATGGAGCAGAGTTTGGTCGAATTGGAACAGCCCTTTCACCCTTTCATCAGTACATCGCAGAAGGCGACTAATCCGAGTGACTAACTCCTTCAGTGTCCCTTCAGAGTGAAGTGGCTAGCGACCCCCAACTGCCCCATATTCATATGAAATCTGCCGCCAAACAGCTGTGGTGCTGATAAGTTCTGGCAATATTTTATGAAGAGCCAGTTCTTTCCTAGGCGCGTGTGCTCTTCGACCTCATCTTCATGATCTTGTGAGGTTGTAAAAACAAAGAAAAAAATACAAGTAGATTTTAAGAACGTCTAGAGGCGTAGATTTGTGTTGGTTCCCGCTGCATACAAATGTTTGAATGACCTGCGGATATCTGTATGTAGTGTTAAGGTTGATGGTAATTTATTAAAAAAAACCCTGTTTATTTTAGTATACGGGACTTTGTGAAAATCATCCAAAAATAAACCTACTATATTATTAAATTATTATTATTAAAAAACTCTTGCTTCCATGCTGGACTGGGAGCGAAAGAAAAACATAGAATGTACCAGCTGCTTCTCTTATCGGACATACTGTACAATTCAGTTAAGGGACAGTGGTTTTATTGGTGTATTTTGTGGGCAATAATGGGCTGACCCCCCTGTCACTGCAATAGTCTCTATTCATC
This sequence comes from Stenoptilia bipunctidactyla, assembly GCA_944452665.1. Lineage (NCBI taxonomy): Eukaryota > Metazoa > Arthropoda > Insecta > Lepidoptera > Pterophoridae > Stenoptilia > Stenoptilia bipunctidactyla. Next base: position 27,457,482 of record OX101731.1, read on the forward strand.
ATTATAATACCTCCAAAGTCAAACGTGACATCAGATGGTCTTATAAGCTCTGGTGTTCTGCCAACCCCATAAGGGATACAGGCTTGAAATTATGTACGTATGTAAAAAACACTTTAAAAACCGCTTATTTATGAAAATCCCTAAAATCGAGCGTTTTTTTCATCTGCAATATAATATAAAACGTAATATAACTCAAAGGTGTCGCCCGCATTCTGCGGACGGAACGGCCCCAGTAATTCCACTATCGGCTGTAATTACTTCCATTGTCTTATTTATACTCCTGCCCCTCCTATTCAACGACTGAGGATATAAAGAGCACTGGCATGCAGTTAATAAATTAATTTCGATTTCTTTTCAATTAATCGGAATTTATTAAAAGAGGCTTTTTAATGGATTTCGTCGCTTTTATGTAACGGTGTGCGTAATAGGTAATCAACGAATGCAGAGAATTAAAATACCGACTTCACGTATAAACTTTGGTTAAATTATAATGTCGTCAATATAAACATTCCCCGAATTCATACATATTTTTCCTTTAATTAATTAATTTAATTTAATTATCCATTAAGTGATAATAATAATATCCCCAGACAATCAAACCAACTATATGGCCCCAAAATAATCATAGCTTGTGTTATGGGATATCATGTAGCGAACTATGGGGGCACCTAGAATATAAATAGATAAACACCCAGACACGGAACATTTTTTTTCTTGTTCCGTGCTGGAATCGATCCCGCAACCACTAGCGTCTGAGGCAGATAGGTTTACTCCACAATCGATTTCGATGTAATATTTAGTGAAAGCTCAAAATAATATTAAGTACATACTATATTCACAATTTTAAGTTAACCACATTTTAAGTTCTCACGAAGTTATAATTTTCTCATTAAGAAGTTATAATTTCTTAAAATTTTCCTTTTATTCGTTCCACCATAATATGTCATTTCTACCTAGTATAAAAAAAGAAATTGTAATGTTAGTAAAGACATATGTAGTGTTAAATTAGACACTTGTTGATGCCACAGTCGGCAGTGCCGTGCCCGGCACCCCGGCACCCGGCACGTACGGCACTGGACAGGCGAAGTGCTACTGATTTATTGCACCGCAGTACCTTCAGATACAGATCTGACTTATAACATGTGCACTTTTAGATGCGGGCCGCTTTTCGATATATATTATTGAGTTCAGTTTTAATATGCTCTAGAAATGTTTTTGAAGCACTTATTTACGTGGCACAGTGCCATATTGCTTTTAACTCCGATATAATTTATAATGAAATAAGCTTATGTAAAAGGAAGTAGCGAGCTAAAGAAGATGTGAACTCACAGATTTTTTTTCTCAAAATTTTTACTTATCGTTGAATCTAAATAAAATTATCAAATACCTACGAGAACAACAGGCAAGCCTTGACAAGTCATAAAATAAATAAAATCCCCAAACAATCACAACAACTACATGGCCCCAAAGTAAGCCTAGCTTGTGTTATGGGGTACCATCTAGCGAACTAGGAGCGAACCGAGAATATAAATACATAAATAGATAAACACCCAGACACGGGTGTTTATCTATTTATGTATTACACGTATACGTTATGTATACACGGAACATTTTTTTCTTGTTCCGTGCGGGAATCGAACCCGCAACCACTGGCGTCTGAGGCAGACAGGTTTACCCCATCCCCAAAGTTGTCGTCAAGGTGCACCTAGTACTTTTTTAATGAATCATTCGTTCAAATAATATTCATGATCCATTTCAACAATAATGCTTCAATAGGTGTTGATATGGCAAGAATGCCAGTATAAATTATATTAATATTTTCATCAACTTGGACGCATCAAAGAGAATGCCTAAATGCAGCAAAATAATTAGTTTCAAAGCTCTCGCGTTAAAGTTTACACGACTCACGGACGATGGGGATGGACAGCAATTTACTGCTTCTCGTTTTAAAGTATGTTTACCTGTAGATTTACCAGAAAGGATCAAAATTTACGTTGGCAATGCAATTAGAAAACCCACATTATGTATTTGTATCAAAAATTATAGCTGAATAAAGTTTTGGACCAGCAACGTCTTGAAATTGAGATTTTTTATGATATAACCATAATATCAAAACTGGACATTTGGAAAGGATCAGTGAAAGCAGGTTTACGAAAGAAGTGTACAGAGCAACAATGGATGGTGCTTTCGGAAGGGGCCGCCCTAGGCGAACGTATGCCGATCAAATTGGCGACGTTCTTAAAAAGTTAAAAGAACCCGTAACCGGCGATCATGTATGAAAAGATTGATGAACGTGGAGGAAGCGAATGAGCTATGTCTGTATCGAAGGTGGAAGGAAGGTGTTCCCTTGTCTCTGCCTACCCCAAAGGGAGACAGGTGTGAGGTTATGTATTTATGTATTTATGCACAACTATAAATATACAATAAACAATGTGTTTATAATAACAAATCTTATAGTAAAATTAGGTAGTCTTATCGCTCAAAAGCGATATCTTCTAGACAACCTTAGGGCAGAGGATTTCATATATGTTAAAGGGTGTCGTTTCGTACAATACTAGCTTTAGCTTCCACTTTGAAACTGAACTTTATAAAAAGACAAAAATACGGTATTCGCTAGTTCCATAGTTCTGTAAAAACTCCAAGTGATATTACAAATAGCGTGGAAACTCTGACTGACACGTGCTACGTTGCCTGCGTCACTTGCTTGTCAAATCTGACAGCCGTGTGTCATATCAGTAAGGGATGCATTAATAATTCAGTGATGCGGCTGGAGTCTGCCGGGGAGCGGCCACGCCAATCACATTAAAATGAACTCTACTCTCTACAATTGACGATGTTTGGGTTTCTCATTTTGAGATTTTCTAAACAAGCTTCCATTGTTATCCTGGATGAATTCGCAAACGAACCGTGAACATTGGTCTTAGTTGCACCGCTAGTAGACACTGCACTAACCTAAGGTTAGCTTACCGGAGCGTGTTATGTAGATGATTTAAGACGCTGCGATAGATGGGACGACCACTTTGGCGATGGGGTAAACCCCGTAGGTAAACCTGTCTGGCTCAGACGCCAGTGGTTGTGGCTTTGGTTCCCGCACGGAACAAGAAAAAAAATGTTCCGTATCTGGGTGTTTATCTATTTATATTCTAGTTTACTTTAGGGCCATGTAGTTGGTGTGATTGTCTGGAGATTTTTTTTTATTTCATAGATTAATAAATAAATTACCCATACTGAAACACCAACTATGTCTCTCCACATTAAGCTTAAAAAAAACGCGTCGGTAATAGTCAATCCATACTATGTAACTTTATTTAACGCTCTCACGCAGCTATTGTTTTTCGTCGGTGTTAGTAGTCGCACAGCAACTACCAATAATTCATTTATTTATAAAATATGTATGTGCGGCTCCTGTTATCATCGTTTGATATTATAATTTAAAAACCTCGTCACGGTCATATTATAAGGATTGGTGGCCGTCAAACATCCATTGATCACCCATATACCCAGACACACCGTCACACACGAAGTTTATGTAACAGCACTAGCTGTACGTATTAATGATTTGTAAGGATATGGTATGATTACTGATGTGTTCCTTTCTTTACCTACATTTTATCTTGTGTCATCGTTGTACATAAGCTTAGCACTTCTTGTTACGTGGAATTGTATGACTTCATCAAAGACGATTTAACATCTTGTTTGAGTTTGTCAAATCATTAATCTATTTGTGTAGTAGTTTGTTAACTCAAGTAATTATGATTCATAAATAAATAAAACATTAGTAATACCTAATCGTTATCTCTAAGCTCAGTGCTGTATCCTGGTAGCGTTCAGTTAGAAATGCCTCGTATGTTCGATCGTTTGAAGGCACTAGCAAGACCGTGTCAAGAAATTCAACAGCAATTACCTTTTTTAATAACAGAGTACCAACAGCCTAGTGCTGTTCTTGTGAATGTATTCAGATATTTTAAATTCTTCCTTTCACCAAACTTCCGCTTCACAATATCTATCTTAATATATATTTATAGATTTTATATGTAAATATGTACTTAACAAGTCGTATGTTCTGCTAGCTTCACGCTCATTTGGAGTCCTTCATCAGGGATATGAATGTTCTTTATTTAGGTACGTAGGTTATGTAGGTATCTATGTGCAGTGTTCTTAAAATACTAAGCGTTCTTAAAGTACTTATACTGTAGCTTCATTACCCATTTTCTCCCCACTTACATACATTTCTATCATTATTATATTAATGGATTTTGGGCTAGAATTGTATTATATTGAACAATTATAAAAGAACTATTAAGTAATTACAAATGTAGCACTTATAGCTACATTTTGTAGCACGCTACTCCTTGATCCTCCCATTGAACTGCTCAAGAAACATTTAAGGTAACAGCTCCAAACACTTACATGAAGGCTTAACAGCGTACTAAATTTAAACAGAATTTTAACAATCGACAACCCAACATACACACCATTTAAAATCAATAATTTACAAATAACCAAAATTCTAAAATCCAAACTTGAATTAGGTACCTTAACGGCCTATCTATGAGAATTTATTCCCGAATAAAAGTCAAGTTAGAAAAACGTTGACTTTTATAATAATAGGACCACCAAGAGGCGTATAATTCAAATTCTCGTCACAATGGATCGCGTGCGGCTCTTTGACACAATCCTCGTGTCACGAGACAACTGCGACTCGAGAATTTTAATCGAGAAACAGTGGTACCGCTCCAGTCATGCCGCAATTTTAGGCGGACTTAATTTGAAGCTTTGTTTTAGAAGTTAGGCAGTTTTTAATGAGGAGGTAGGTTCGTAAATTGGTGAACTCTAGGTATCTGAACGAATTACCTATAATAAGTCAGCGGTTATTAAATTTTTGATCTCTTAGATTACTGATTGAACTAATATACTCGTATGTTTGCCAAAGTATCTTATTACTTTGTCTGCAACTTCTCACCTTAAGGTATACCTACAAAGTACATTTTTGTTTTTATTTTCTTCACATTTTTAATCATTAATAACATGAAGAATATTTTCCCGCGTGAGGCTTGGCAACATCTATTAAAATTCACATTAAGAGTGCAAAAGGATAAACGGAGAATATTATGTAGGTACCTTTGTTTAATAACGGTTAAAAATTGATTTAATTAAAACAACTGACTTTAGATGAAAGGGTTTAGAGAGGGTATGTAATAATTTATTCAATTTCTCCAATTAATTTCTGCGTAGAAAAACAGTATTTACCTTATTACTAGTTACATCAAAATAAGTATTATTTTTTAATTATTTGAGCACACTAGTCCCCACGTGGCTAGTTTTTTTAAAGATTGCAGTTCTAATCATGATTAAATAACAACATTAAATTGACACAAATCAAACAATTCAAAGAGATAGTAAACAAAGCACACAATATGAATAAAATTATAAAGTCCTCTAAGTAGGCAACACAAAAATCAATGTACAATAAAGCCAATCCAAAATCTTAATAAGTAATAATATAAGTATATCGCTTGTTTAAATAAACTTTAATTCAATAATTTTATGCTTTATTCAAATTAAACAACTTAATTAAATACATAAAAGTCAATGTTCTAGGTTCCCTGTCTAAAGACCTTAGTATCTTTTTTTGTTACGACACAATTTTGTAATAAGAAGACAAAATCATTTACAATGTTTTTGTCATCGCACGTAAAATGTGTCAAGTCAACTATTACCTTTATTTACTTATACTTCATTGCAGAAAATATTGCGCTAGAATAAAATAAACATACCATAATAAAGCGTGCAATAAGGCGTTATCTCTCCAGAGTGAGATCTCTACCACACAATCTTACAATTTGTCTGGTTTTTTTTTTCAAACTAAGGATGGAACGTTTGTCTTCCATGACACAGGACGCTATACGCTGGTCCGATACCGATTTGGGAACCTTTAAATGATGGATGACATAATGAAGCATATTTTGTGCATGTTAGTAAAATGTTCTACGTTATGTAGGTAAGTAGTAATTTACCTATCATCATCATCATCCAGTCAGAAGATGCTCACTGCTGGACAAAGGCTCCTGCGCTGCCCGCATAATTAAACTACCTATACTAAATATAATTTGCGGTCAGACCTCTTTACAAGGTTTTGGAAGAAAAAAAACAAAAATAAGAAAAGAAAATGAAAAGTACATTAAAAAGTGTCCACAGAAAAATATTTAAAACTAAGAAAAATTATAAAGTGTTATTTCTTGTTTATGCAAAGAATTATTTGAGAATATTAATATAACTATGGCACATACTGGTTGTTTTTGTGTTTCATTATTTAATGGCATAAGATAGAATAACATTTTTTGCATTAAAGTTTATGTCATTATAAAATAAATTTTCAATTGAAATATGCTTAAACTACTACTTATACATAAACTTATCCAAAAACTAAAATCTTTTTATTAACCTTGAGACATAATATAACAAATACGAAACCATTTGTTGAGTTTTCAAGTAACTGAATTCCTGCCATCTAGTGTAATATTTCCGTACTAAACTAATCTCATTTTTTTCCTCGGGGAACATTTCGGTGAACAGGATGCGAAACTGGGATAACCTAGTTCAGCGAGAATCAGATAGATGGCGCTTTCCTTAATTTTGGTCAATGGAAAGCAGCATTTTGTAGATTAAAATGTTGATTTCTACTTACACCGTTACCAAGAGTTTTCCAAGGAATTTAATTAGAATGAGATTAAATATTAAAAATAAAAGCAAGTGTTCAATTTTATTAAATTGGAAAACTTAATACCTACTTGTGTCATAATAATTACCCAGCTGAATTTTAAATTAATTAAATCTATAAAAAACAGTAAGTACTTCTTAACTGCAAGCAACTCAAAAGCACACAATGTATTGTACCTAATACTTAGTTGACCGAAGAGAGTAATCATCAAAAACAACACTGGCCTTACATATTTAAAAAAAAAACAGAGTTTATAGAATTAACTTAAAGTTGCTGTTTGGATATGTATCACAGAATACATTTTGGATATTGCAAGAATGCTATTTTCGAACACGTTAAGTTCACACCCTTTTAATACCGGACTACTAGACGTAGACAGATCTTTCATCCCTTCATCCTTTATATTCCAACAAGCTAAACTATGCACTTCGATAGTTTCTCGGTTCATCGAGATGTCGAACTAACAGCCTACGGCTATTTTCTCATTTTTCTTTACCGTAAGCGGTCCTAGTTATTTTAAGAGTTGCTTTATTCTTGATAGAATTGTAATATGTATACTAGTTTCAACACTTTTCATCGGGTGACGTAGAGGACAAATGATATAAATATGGAATAGTTCGAATCAAGAGTCGTAATGTATAAAGCACCTAAAACATTATGGCTGTAGTCCATTATTAATTGTTTGTAGGTATTTTATTATAGAACCAATATATTTATTCTTACAATCTATCATATTAAAATTATAAAGTGCCTTATAAAATTTATAGAAATAAAGGCACATTCAAAGTAATATTAAATAAATGGACAAACCAAAAAGCAAACATGAAATTAATTTGACATTTTGCACTGTCATCTCCATCACTTTTGAACTCGGCATCCCTATCTTTGGGATCACGAAAGCAATTTCATGATGACTTTGACAGACAGATATGTCAGGGTTTATTATTAAATGCCAGGTAATTCTGTGACGTTTACTGTCTTGTGTCAATCAGGGAACATTAATTCCATATCTGTGAGAGCGAGGGTTGGAAGTTGGGATAAATCTTGAAGGGAATAGTTTGGAGGATACGATTTACATATTTAATGATAGTGTTACCTACATAGGTATGTTCATGATTAATTACATATAAGCTCACTTTGCCATTTTATAGTGTTCATTCAGCTTTGAGCAGATTTACCCGTTTATATAAAGTCAAGATACATAGCCTACATAATCCTCCAGATAACTTTTTTGAAGGATTATGTAGGCTATGTATCTTGACTTGACTGAAAATCATATCCTTTTAATTTATATACTGCCCAAAGTATTCCGGCCCACTATCCTGATTTGCTAGCATCCTTTGAATGTAATAAAGTTCACGCAATTCTTGTGTCCGAAACTTGGTTTAAACCATGTCTTCCATCACTCTCCTATTCCCTACCTGGGTTCAATCTGCTTCGCAATGACCGCGTAAATCGCACTGGAGGTGGAGTTGCAATCTATCTTCGATCACACATACCGTATAAAATATTAAAGACTTCGAATTCAACGCCAAATTCAAATGCTGCTGAGTATATTTTTATCGAGGCTTCATTAGCACACACCAAGCTCCTCTTAGGAGTATTATATAGTCCACATTGTACCGTCAACTATTTCGAAACCCTTGAAAGCATACTCGATGAAATGGTACCGGTGTACGAACACACGGTGGTTATGGGTGATTTTAACACATGTTTGATAAAAAATGACACACGTGCTTACAAACTAACGTCCATTATTAAGAGTTGCAACCTGAATTTACTTCCATCTGGCGCCACTCATTATTTCCCCGATTCTGTTCCTTCTCTCTTAGATCTTAAGATTGTGTCCTCCCTAGATCACGTTGCCACACATGGACAAGTCGAAGCAGAGGCTTTTTCGTATCACAATCTGATCTACTTGTCCTACAAGTTAAAAATTCCTAAAATTAAGCCAAAAACACTTCTGCAACGAAATTTTGGTAGCATTAACTTTAACAACCTACTTAAAGACGCGCGTGAGGTTGACTGGTCTGCGGTTATAGATACTGATGACGTTGACGAACAGATTTCCATTTTTAACTCCTTGCTGATTCAGCTATATGACCGTCACGCCCCAGTTCGACCAGTTAAAATCAAACATCTTCCAGCTCCATGGCTCTCCGAAGAAATTAAAGCTGTTATGAGAAAAAGAAATAGGGCACGAGTTAAGTATAGAAAATTGCCTAATACAGAAAACCTTGAGAGATATCGCCAACTTCGCAATCGCTGCAGTACTATGTGTAGGGATGCACAACGACGCCATATCCATAACTCAGTCACAAATGGGAATCCCGCTAAAGTGTGGAATTTCCTAAAAACTTTAGGTGTGGGCAAAAACAAAAGTAATTTTCCAAAAGATACCTTCGACATTCATCAGATGAATCTCCATTTCTCTACATCAAGCTCACTCGAAGCTTCAATTAAATCCAAGACGATTAAACAAGTTTCTTCTTTGCCTACACCTACGTATGAATCGTTCACTTTTAGTCAATTCACTGAATGTGGTGTTAAGAAAGCAATTGAATCCATTGCCTCTAATGCTATCGGAACGGATTACGTAAGTCGGAAAATGATTTTAATTCTCCTTGATTTCCTTCTCCCTTTAATCACTATTATTCTTAATAATTCAATAAGTTCTAAAAAGTTTCCAACTTTATGGAAGGATGCCGAGGTTATTCCGTTGCCAAAAACCAAAACACCTGCTTCTTTCAAAGATATCCGACCTATTTCTATTCTCCCTTTCATGTCTAAAACTCTCGAGCGTCTTGTCCAACAACAACTTAGCGAATTTCTCCACAAAAACAATATACTCAATCCATATCAATCAGGTTTTCGACCCGGACATAGTACCGTCACTGCATTGGTCAACATTACTGATAGTATTAGAATGGGCATGGAAAATAAACAACTTACCATCCTGATATTACTTGATTTTAGTAACGCCTTCAATGCCGTAGATTTTGATATTCTCCTACAACTCCTCAGCTCTCTTAACATATCTCCATCAGTGGTTGACTGGTTTCAAAGTTACTTGTACGGTCGCCGGCAGCGCATAATCCTGGATGGTTCCACCTCAACCTGGGCTGATATCAAAGCTGGCGTCCCGCAAGGTGGCGTGTTGTCCCCTCTACTGTTTTCGATTTTTATCAATACTATATCTCGTGATTTATCTTCTTCCTACCATATGTACGCAGATGACTTGCAAATTTTCTCTCAATCTAGGCTGGAAGATTTAGCAAAGACCATTGACGTAGTTAACAGCGACTTGTCTAAAATACTCGATTGGAGCAAAAGTCACGGTCTACTTGTCAACCCGGCCAAAACACAAGGCATTATTATTGGTAGCACAACAATGATTAACAGAATTGAACTGACTAATCTTCCAAATTTAACTTTCGACGGTGTCAAAATACAACTCCGGGAGACTGTTAAAAATCTCGGTGTCATTTTCGACCGCACTTTTAGCTGGAAGCCACAAATTGATGAAGTGAGCAGGAAGATGTTTGCCGCTACAAATTCTCTAAAACGCTTACGCAATCTATTGCCTTTGCCTACCAAAATTTCCATTGCCCATTCTCTCTTTCTCCCATTACTTGATTATGCGGATGCGTGCTATTTGGATATCACTGTTGACCAACTTAATAAACTTGAGCGCCTCCAAAATCTCTGCATACGATTTATATATGGTTTGCGGAAATATGATCATATCTCTGAGTATCGCACTAAGCTCAAGTGGCTTCCAATTCGCTTTCGCCGGAATATTCACGTTCTTTGTCTACTGTACCGAATACTGTTCAATCCTACTGTCCCTAGCTATTTTCAAAATTACTTTAGCTATCGTCATGAGCAACATAGTCGTGATTTACGATCTTCTGACAATTTAATGCTCAGTACACCGGCTCATTCAACCGATCTTTTCGGCGATGCATTTAAAATTCGCGCAGTATCCTTATGGAATCAGTTACCACTTTGTATTAAGTCAGCTAAGACCATCGTCACATTTAAAAAGCTTTTAAAAAAACACTACTTATCCTTAACTGAAGAAGTCAATGTGTAGTATATGTATGTATATCTTGTATTCGTATGTATGTATGTTTATATACCTATAAATTAAGAATGTCTAAATGTCTGTAACAAATAGTTGACATGTTTTTGGTTTTTTTTTGTTATTTTTTTTAGTTCTTTTTTGTTTTGTAAGTAAACCCCATTTTGTTCTAAATTACTTTATCATGTTATTTTGGTTGCCTGGTAGAGATCGCTTTCTAGCGATAAGGCCGCCGATTGTGTTTTCTTTTTTTTTTATTGTCCTTTATTTTCTATTTTGTGTTTGTACAATGAAGAGTAAATAAATAAATAAATAAATACAGAGAATAAGATCATAAGTATCGATTTACGATACATTGAGTAATTTATCATAGATTTTATAACAACTCATGTTATTTAGGTAAACTTTATTTAAACTTAATAACTCTTAGATTCTTACATAAATATTATACAACTTCACGCATGTGTGAACCCCAGAGGCTATAAAACCATCTGATGGCACGTTTGACAAATTTGGAGGTCTATAAATAATGATGGAGCTAAAGGCTATTGCATTGACAGGGGGTCAGCCTATCGCACTATTTTTTCAATTTTCTACTTCGATGTTTTATTAATACTAAATTCAAAACCTAAGATTTTTAATTTTAAGCATCAATTTTGAACTAACTTTTTACAAAGCGGCATTATTCCACTAATGCATAAGTATTTTATCTAAAAACATTTCCTATTTAAAAGCGTTTCAGAAAGGGGCTACTGAAATTTTCGATCTAAATTCGATTCAGTATCACCAACGAGGCAATTTGTAAATTATTTTGGGCGTACGCTACGCCTATTAGGACATCTTGATAGCCTGTCTGTCGACTTCTTTCAACGTCTATTTAAAAGCCAACTGCACTACCAAAATTACTTTACCAGCGAAAAAAATATGGCAAACTTAATTTACAACCTTAAAAGTATTGTCATAAAAGGCAGTCTTGAGTATTTCGCTCGCATGGACAATGTTGTTCGTATGTATCGAGTATTTATGGTAACAGTGATGTCCATTTTAAGTTGGACTGGAGAGCATATTTACATTTCTACTTTTTGCGGCTGCGGTAGGCGTTATATCAGCTCCAATGAAAATGGACGTCAGGAATGCGTTCAGAAGCGTTTTGTTATGATGTCGGCTTCAAAAGCAGTGTGAGGATAAATGCTAACATATTTTTAAGAGGAAGAAATATGGATGCTATTTATGGATTATCGGAAACAAAACGCCATGAGCAATCTTTAAGTGATTTATAATAGGAAAATGCTGCTGTCAGATTACGACTGAATATGTTCCTTTTTTAAACGTTATCTTATGAGGGCAAAAATGTTTCTATTTAAATGAGATAAAAATTGTGAAGCTTTTATTGTATGTTGGGCATTTAAAATCAAATACTTGGTCAATTTTATCGCTTTTACAAAAAACTAATAAAGAGTTCAAGCAAATATTTATCTCCGTAGGTACTCGTAGCAGTCTTTAATAAACCCAACTAAGTATCGTCTTAAGTTACTGATACTATTATAATATTTTTTTTCCAAGATGTTATTGCGTTGGCAAATAACGCGGTCACGTGTGGCTGTTGATAGAAACTTACAATGTAATTAAGCACGGCACGGCCCAATCCCGATGGAAATGTAACTTATTGAAAGATGTACACCAAATTTATTTAGACTTGGTAATAAGATTTACAAATCTATATTTGAAACTTGCATCTAGAGTCTGGCCAACGAAAGTAGACAATGGGGGTTTTTGCAAACTTTTTATATGGCAACTTATTCTGGTGTCACTGTTGGTCAATCGAACGGTTGCTGGGGGTTTAGGTAATTGAGATTTTGGAATTTTCATATTTGAAAATGAATAGAAAAATTAAAAATTTGAAAGTTCCATAACCAATGTAGGAAACAGCGATACCAGTGACTCTGAACATTCAATCCATATAGAATGGCTGGATTCAGATTTTGATTACAATGAGTAAAAGTAATTATTGTATTTTAATGTTTTATTTTTAAGCCTGATTAATACTAATTGCCTATCATTTTAATTATATACTTCTCATCAAAAAGTAGGACAGTACCAATATTGTTATTTTTTACGAATATTTTATAAAAAAAAATAATCAATTTTTCAATTTCTTGTTGGGATTTTTTTATATTCGCCAGAGTTTTTCATTCTGTCCTTTCATTAGCTAAACTATATCAAACCTGTATATTTTAGTCCATTTAGAATGTATCCAACATTATGACAAAGAATTATAAATCTGTCAGAAATGTCCTAGTGACATTAAGTCGAGCAATTATTTATGATGACACATTTACTACAGAAACGATACATTGTAGACCGTTCTGTTTAATTTTAACTATGGTTTTAAGAAATGTGTGAACGTTCGTCAAACGTCGCGACAATGCACTTTTGTATTTTTTTATGTTATAAGGCAAACAGAACATAGAGGTTTCTTTATAATGATGTATACTGTGGTGATAGGGTAACACTATCAGATTGCTGTTATCGAACTTGTAATGCAATATACCTTCCATTCTGGACTGGGAGCGAAAGAAAAACATAGAATGTGCCAGCTGCTTCTCTTCCCGGGCATACTGTAAAAGTCAGTTAAGGGACGGAGGATTTTTTGACGTTTTTGTGGGCAATAGGCTGACCCCCTGTCACTGCAAGTCTCTCTCCATCATTATAATACCCCCAAATTTGTCAAACGTGACATCAGATGGTTTTAGAGACCCTGTTGTTCTTCCTACCCCATAAGGGATACAGGCGTGACGTTATGTATGTATGTATTCCGGGCACTTCACGGCCAAATACGCAACGTGCACAGAATGTTACATTACTAGTTCCATCTAGGTCGTAGGTTCGATCCCAGCACAATGCAAACATCTCTGTGCCTGAACATGGATTTTGCATTGCGCTGGTTATTATGTATATGCTATGTTTGTATAAACCGAAAAACTTCTCGTCTACGCCCTATAACTAAAGCTATGTAGACTGTAGAAATATCGGTTTCCGTGCAAGATGTGCTAGCCTTGATTAATTCAATGCTAAGTGTAGGCCGTGTTAGCAATTTCACTGAAAATGCTTCCCTTCAATCCAGCCAGTGGAAATAAGCAGATCTCAGGCAAAGGCTCTACCTTTTTACTCAAATTCACAAATGTTCATTCATTTTACTATTAAAACCTTTTAAGTATACTCAATATTGATAATATTGCTAAATTAACTTTACTTGGATCCGTCGCTTATTACAACCCGCTTAACCAGGCACAGTAAAGCTTATTTTAAACCAACTAGTGGTACACTTCTACAGCAATAATTTAATGAATCCAAATCAGTTCGGTTTCACACGGGGTCGCTCAACAACTGATGCCAGTGTTGAGCTTATCAAACATATATTTGATGCCTGGGAGGAGTCACGTGATGCCTTCGGTGTCTTTTGTGATCTGTCCAAGGCTTTTGACTGTGTTCACTACGATACACTCCTCATGAAGCTACACCACTATGGAATCAATGATAGGGCACTTGATTTTATGAAATCCTATTTATGCAATAGAATTCAAAGAGTTGATATTAATGGAAAGAGATCATCGGGATCAGCAGTTCATATGGGAGTGCCCCAGGGCTTGATTCTTGGGCCTTTCTTATTCTTAGTTTATATAAATGATTTGCCATTTGTGGTAAAAGACAAGTGTGAGGTCATATTGTTTGCTGATGATACCTCTTTTCTATTTAAAGTGAGTAGGCAATTGAAGCACTGCTTTGAAGTAAACAGTTGTATTGAAACTGTGGAGAAATGGTTTTCAGCCAATAACCTACTCCTCAATGAAACTAAAACAAAATTTTTAAAATTCTCATTGCCTAATGTCCGGTATGTTGATACTAACTTAATTGTAAAGGGACAAGAATTGAGACCTGTAAATTCAACAGTGTTCCTTGGCATAACCCTAGATGCACAACTACAGTGGGGTCCACATATAGAAAGGTTGGCGAAGAGACTTAGTTCTGCAGCATATGCCGTCAAAAAGATGCGAAATATCTCTAATGAAGCTACTGCGCGGTTGGTTTATTTTGGTTATTTTCATAGCTTAATGACATACGGCATTCTCCTGTGGGGAAATGCTGCCGATATTAAAACCATCTTTGTGCTGCAGAAACGGGCTATTCGCGCAATCTACAAACTTAATTCCAGAGCGACATTAAGAAATAAGTTTAAAGAAATAAATATTCTTACGTTTGCATCACAATATATCTTTGAAAATCTTATGTTCGTAAAAAAGAACTTAAACATGTTCCGTAGAAAATGTGACTTGCATAATATTAATACTAGAAATAAGTACAAGCTAGCCGGCTATGATAGTAGACTTCATAAAGTCACTAACTCATTTATGGGTCAGTGCATACGTTTTTATAATAAGGTTCCCACAAATATTCAAGACTTACCACTTGATAAATTTAAAGAAACTATTAAACAAAAATTGTGTAATAAAGGCTTTTATACAATATCTGAATATATGGACGATAAAAGTCCTTGGTTGTAAATTATTTTTCGAAAGTTCTCAATCTCCAACTCCATCTCCATTTCCTTCTTATCCAACGCCATCTCCATCTCCTTCCAATCCATACAACAGCAAGAACGTCATGCTCCCTCAGGCGGCATGGCTAGCGGTAGCGTCGGGTGTCGGGTCACCCTCTTCCCTAAAATATGGTTGAGGAGGGTGATGGCTGGTGCTTGCGTTATACTCGTGAACGGGTGCTGCTAGCGGTGCCAGGTCGTTTTGCTGAAGACTTTATGACTATGTTACTTTTTTGAATTTGACTCTGACTTCCCCATCTCCATGTCCACGTCCGTGTTTGTGTCCCGTCTCTTTCCACGACTATTCCCATCTCCATGCTCATTATCTGTATTATCTCTCACCTCTATCGCTACATCTATCTACTTCTATCTTTACCTCTATCTCTATGTCTTATGTTTCTGTCTAATATTTGATTGCCTATTGTATAAATATAATAGTAAACTCCAGAAGATCACCAACTCGTTCATGGGTCAATATGTGTACGCTTTTATAATATAATTCCAAAATATTTAAGATTAACCCTTCGATAGATTTAAGGATAAGTGTTATATAAAGTTTTACTATAAGTTATCCGGATGCAAGAAGATTGTTAATTGTTATTGTGTATTTTTAAAAGATGATTGCTGTTGAGTTTCTTGCCACTTCTTCTCAACAGATCGACTTTCCGAAGTGGCGGTAGATTCAGTTCAATTTGTAAATTTTATGACTTATTTCAAATGTATTCAAATACTTACGAAATAAAGATTCTTTTGACTTTGACTTTTTGACTTTGAGTAGGGCTGCTCTAGGGTGACCTTTAGCCATTTAAACGTAGGTACTATGAAATATCTATTTGATACGTCATAAATTTATAATTAAAATTAACCTGATACTAACGAAACTTAGTAAAGATGCCGCTAAGTAATACATTTAAATTAATTAAAAATACATCGTGATAAATTATACACACTGCCACATAATTAAGCAAATTTAGCAAGAAATAACTACTTATTGAACAGCTTATACAGCCGACTCCAAGAATGAAATTAAGGGCAATCCTTAATAACAATGTTTTAACTTAAATTGCCTCCATGTTGCAGAACAACATCTTGTAACGTAACATGAATAATATGCTTATTTATCATCAATACACCTTCGTCTTGTACTAGGCGGTATAACATACAAGTTTTTGATGCGCAACGATGGCAATCTGCAGTATTTTTTTACACATTATAAAAGCATGGAAATCAATTAAAAAATGCTTTCATGCTGGACTGGGAGCGAAAGAAAAACATAGAATGTGCCAGCTGCTTCTCTTCCCGGGCAAACTGTAAAAGTCAGTTGAGGGATGGAGGTTTTACTGACATTTTTGTAGGCGATAGGCTGACCCCCTATCACTGCAAGTCTCTGTCCATCATTTCAATACCTCCAAATTTGTCAAATGTGACATCAGATGGTTTATAGCTTCTGGTGTTCTGCCTACCCCATCAGGGATATAGGCGTGACGTTATGTATGTATATGTATGTCAATTAAAAAAATGTCCAACTTTTCATAATTTTGAAAATATTCGCGATACCTAATTTTCCTTATTCATTTAAATTTTTCAGAATTTTAAAACCACCATGCCACGTAAATCTATGAAAGTTATTTACATTTTCTTATTAGTAGATTACTTCATGGAAGTTTGCCTACTATACTAACACCCAGTATATCAATATTTGATAAATCTCGCTGTCAGCCACACAATGCGGCGGCCACTAAATTCCGCCGCTTGATTAAGACGTAACATATTGATGACGACCATTGGATTAATAGCTACTGAATAATTGAGTTTCCATGTGTAGTAGGTAGCGAAGTAAATAAATGGTAGGTTAGATATGCTAGATGTAGTTGTGCTGTCTAGTTTTTGAGATTCATCATATTTAAGGAGACACACTTTTTTTTTCTTCCATGCTGGACTGGGAGAAAAGGAAAAACATAGAATGTGCCAGCTGCTTCTACTTCTCGGGCATACTGTAAAAGTCAGTTATGGGACAGAGCTTTTATTGGAGGTTTCTTTGTGGGCGATAGGCTGACCTCCTGTCACTGCAATAGCCTCTCTTCACCATTATAATATCCTCCAAATTTGTCACACGTGAAATCCGATGGTTTTAGAACCTTCCCCATAAGGGATATAGGCGTGAAGTTATGTTTGTATGTACACTTTTTAAAGAATTTTTTTCCACGGCGTATATCTGTAAGAAACTGCAACGTTAAGTTACAATAGAAATATATTTACAAGCGATAAAATATGGTTAAAACCTGTTATATTTAACAAAATATTTCTTATTTTTGTCTTATGAAACCAGCTTAGGAATATCGAGTTGATCGAACTCTCATTCAAACTTTATTTATCTAAATAATTTGCCAAAAATAACACACATACTTCAAATAAGCTTTGATAATATCCTGCAATAACGATAAAATAATAAACGGTAATTTCAGATCCAGAGTACCTAAGTGTTAAAACAACATGCTGACGAGCAACTTTTTCTTCTTGAGGTGGTTACAAAACCATTTTGATATTATACAATTATTATACTTTGAGGGACTGCCATTTTTTACACCTGAAGCACTTGTATATTTATAAGTTTTCGTGTTTCATTATATACTTTTTTAACCAAATATTAATAATATTCAAAATTTTAACTCAATGTTTCTATGCCCTTAAAATTCGTGACCATGGTTTATTTAATTTTTTATGTTATTTAATACCGACAAACGAGCGGTGATGGATCTCATTTTAAGTGCCATTTAGAGCCAAGGTCTTCAATTTCTTATTATAGATAGTTAGATCAAAGGTTTTAACAAACCGATGCTTGTACCCAGCTATATCTAGTGAAATATTAAAAATATATATCATCTACTATATAGAGTAGTTCTAATACTTCCTAAGAAGAGTTTGATTGTTCGTTTAGACGCATTCAAATCACTAAAGTACAGGTCAGATGATCACTCACTTTTATATTTGGTAGCGAAATTATTGAGGAATGTGACATTTAAGTAATTATTCAGGATCAAATGTACTGCATCTAACATCTACTGCAGGTTGCGGATCAAAGCTTCAAAGCTTGTGTCGAAAACAGAGTCTACTGCAAAGACACTAAATTCTTTATCTATGTAGGTCTCTTCTAGTATATAAGTATATATATATATCTTGCTATAGATGCATATCAGAACTACAATTCACTTCACGATTCTTAAGACTCCTCTCAACTCACACGCCAACTACCATCAAAAAGAACACAAACAGTTTAAAACAAATGTGAAAAAATACCAAACAAAGAGTTTCTAGTTAAACAATAAATCAGATCGCCGAAGCCTGGCGAGAAATAAACGAAGCAAGCAAAACTTTCATTTCGGTCGCCGCTTCCCAAGTGCACTATGCTCAACATCGCGCTTCTATCGTTTACAAATAAACAAGGTTGATTCAACGCGAGTGCGAGGAGATTGGAGATTGATAAAGGCTTGTGCTGATTGAACCTATTATTCTATTATTGAAAGATTATTTAACTCTACTTATATGGAACAAGTTATTGCCAATTACACGACGGATATTATACAATGAAGGTTGAATAAATCCTATCATACATAGGTACACAACTAAGTTGTTTTTGTTACTCCAGTTTTCTCAAACTGTTTAGAGCGCAAAATTGGTATTTGTTTCCAATTTTAAATAAAATTGGCCGTGATGTGAAACTTGTGAAAAGGTAATTGGTTTATTTGTAGAGAGTTTAGTTTTTGTAAAAAGTCCGTTTCTAAATAATAAATTATTCGTTACTGATTTGTTGAAACTAGCATAGAAGATGATTATGGTAGAAGAGAAAAACAGTCAAGACTAAGTTCTTTAGCTCGTTATAATAATAAAATATAAAGAAAACAAGTTCTACTAATAGTTCTTGGGGCTATTAAAATCCTTCAATTTATTATTAATCAAGTGAAATTTTAAAATGGACAGTTACATCATTAACAACCTGGTATACAATATTTAACTTATGCATTAACCAGTTTTATAATTTCCTGATGACTTGCATTAACCTTTTAGCATTTAGGTTTAACATTTAAACCTTTAAAAGAGAGTTAAGAATCTAATCTATAAAAAACGCTTAAGAATTAAAAGGTCTAATTAGCGATTGATTGAAGCGGATTTTTCTATATTATCTTCCATTAATTGTGATTTGTTCTCATAATACGTCATTTAGTTCATCTTTTAGTATCTACATTGATTGCATACGTAGCATAATACTGTACAAATCAAATATTATAGAGGGAAACTCGATACCAGTACAACTTGCAAAAAAAACACTATGTATTTAAAATGTACTAAAACGCATGTTAATTTATTCACCTAAATATTTATCATTAATTCTGAATGATCTAAATCTTATTACGTACTTATTAATTTGGCGTAAATATTTAAATTCACTTTCTTTAACGATAAGAAAGCTTTCTAATAGTTTATCAATAAAGGCAATCATAGATACGGTCATTTTTGCTGCGTATTTTGTTTGATAGATAATCAAAACCTATTGGGTACTTCGCGTTGACCAGATGAAAATCGGCAAAGAGAGGGAACTTACAGTACTAATAAAGGAATCATTCTGAAAACTGGTAAACCGTTGCACTAGCCTCACTTGCATTTGGCCAGCTCTTTAAAAAGGGGGGCGACGATTGTTGGTTATCCAAACTCAGTAAAGTATAGTTATTTCACGTCCAAATTCAGTTACAGTGTGTTAATCACCAGTTCCAACCAGCCCACTTATGAGCTGCACTTACTGATGTAGCGAAGCTCTACCAATACTCGAGTGGTTTTTATTCCAAGGCGAGTTTTCTCGGTTCCGTTTCTTCGTTAACCCTAGATAGCTAACCTCCGTCGATTCGACGGGCAGCGTAAAATAATATCGCTATATCTTTTTAACGGTGCATTCAATGGTTTTGTTTAGCCTAGCCAACTAAGTAGTCACCACTGGCGTTGTAGTGGCGCACGCGTTGGTAAGGTAAGTGTCATAGGTTCTAAGGTACAAGACCTTTGCCCGTCGTTTCGACGGGTGGTTAGCTTTACTGTTAGTTTTTAGTGTGAGTGTGTAACAAAATCTGTTATTTATTTTTAGATTTTTATCATGTCTTCATTGCAAGATGATGCAATAGTTAACCTGCTTTGGCAAGGACTTAGTGATGATGCTCTGGATGATAGTTCAGCCAGTGAGACCGAAGATATTGTGGTGGAAGACGAGGTACAAAGTGATGAAGAAAATTATCAACCGTCTGATTCCGAAGAATCATGTGTGATTCCATCTCAAGACTTAAGCCCTGATACTCCTGCTTCTGAAACTTTGGAGAACAACATCATTCAATTACCTCAAAGGAATATTCGAGGTAAAAATCGATATCTTTGGGCTACTAGTAAAGGAAACATCTCGAACAGAACGTCGGCGAGGAAAATTGTCCGCACTGCAAGGGGACCTAACCGTTCATGTAGAGGATTGGTGAATGAAGTATCTTGTTTCGGAAAGTTTTTCACAAACGAAATTTCGCGAAGAAATCGTGAAATGGACGAACGTTGAAATATCTGTGAAAAGATGTTTGTATCAAACTGTGACCCCGACACAAAGCGCCAGTCCATCCGATGCATCCATCCACCAGCCGAGACCTGCAGGCATCGACTTCCACTGCTGTAATACCTGAAGAGGAATCACCGGCGTTTTCTCATGAAAATCGCAAAAGAAAAACGTGTGGGAAATGCCACCATAAGAAAACGCGTATGACTAAATGTGTCTGTGCCAACTGCAAGTTACCGATATGTAGGTAGTGAACGTAAAGTTGACTTTTTTGTCACTTGTGCTCAAGAAAAATATTTTTTTTTATGTTATTAGTACTGCTTGTGTTCCTATGTGTCCAATTATGGCAAAAAAAGTACATGTGCTTAGAATTATTTTTTTAATTTTGCAAATTTAAATTATAAATAACAAAAAGTTCCTTTTTTTAGATGTTTAGAAAAAGTAGGTATATTTTAATAAATAAATAAATAAAGTTGATTAATAAAACGAGTATTTTATTTAAAACAATCAGTTTTAACCATATAGTGAAATAAAAGTTAAAAAAATTAAGTACTTCATAAAAAAATAAGCCTTTTTAAAACACCCGTCGTTTCGACGGATGGTTAGCTTAAACAGGTTTCGCCAGAAGGTTAGCTATCTAGGGTTAACGTAGACTAATACAATAAAATTGGAGAGCTTTTTTGGTTGATTGTGTAAACACGAAAGTCTTTGAAACTTACAAGTTTTTCGCATGTGAGTAGTCCGAGCTTAAATTATAGGTATACCTATTGCTGCCGGATCAAAATTACGTAACTATGTACCTACTCATTTACAGAGATTACGGAATCAGTAAAGAGTAAAATCAAGTATATTTATGTTATTAAATGTAAAAAAAAAACAAAGTTCAATATAAATTTTATGTAGCAAGTAACCTTTTCAAAAATAATAAGTAAGTGAAACTCGTGAAGCAGATGGTAAGCGTCCCCTTGAAACTTCGAAATAGACAGTTCCCTATGTTCCCAAACAACCAGGCATGACGAAGCTTTGACCACAACACTCAAACGTATTGTTGCTTGTGCTACATAGTGGGTAAAGTTTGAAAATTTGGAAAGATCAGCTGTGTAGAACATTTATATGGCAGTTTCTGTGGCGCAACGTCTTCGGTGCTTGCTTGGGGCCAGAGGTAATAAGTTAAATCCACGAACCAGCACCAGCTCGGTGATTATGGCCTTAACCTCCTCGTCACCTGGTCGTCCTCGCAGAGGAGAGACGTATGGCTCTGTCTAAAACAAGGGCTTTAATGATGAAGAGGAGGCACACAATCATGATTGATAACTGAGCATGCTTGTTAAGAAATCACTCATTCCAGACAGTCATTTCAAACAGCATTTCAATAATTCAAATTAATTACGACAACAAAAGAATTCTCAACAAAAAGGATTAATGTTGAAATACGAAACTCGTACCAAACAATAATGAACTTTTCACTCGAAATGCAAATTCACATACGAACCCTATGGTTCTCTGACATGGAAAATTATTTTTTGTACAAAAGCCAACAAGCCCGAACCGCTGACCTAATTATCAAGTGACATGGTTCGCCGTTCCGAGCTATAATAATAACATTTTCTCTTAATTGTTTCAGGTAAATATTCGAGCAAGGAAGTGGACGGAAATAAAATCTAATAAACTCGAAGCAGTCACGGGGGTTGAATCGCCAAACAAGGAGCTTTTATTTACTTAATTATAGTAATTAGGTACAGATGATTAGTTTATAAAGTTGGTGGAACTCAGGCACGATCGCTTTTCTATTTGAATGGGTACGGATTCTTTTTGGTGAGTTTTTGGTTTTTTGAAACTTTTGATGTTTCATTTTATGTTGGTGTTTGAATGATATTAAAATTCGTTACAGATTTTGCGTATATTTGAAGATCAAACGAACTTCTAAGTGAAGTTCGATCGAAATTATATGAGCAGCTTAATTCGAAGCGATTTATTAGGTTTACTTATTGTAGTATCGGTCACATGTGTCAGCCTTGCACGGTTATTTTAGAGTCTTTTTTTTTTTTTTTGTATTGGCAACACTGCTTCACCTCCGGCTCCTAATTAACCGGCCCTTTTGGAATCATTTTGTTTAAAGCCGAATTATATAAAAATGTAATGGATTATTCTATTTAAAGGATAAACCATTGCATGGTAAGGTAAAAAAACGATAAGCACAGGTAAGTATTTTACTTATATTAAGATATAAGGGTTGGGATATTTATTTTCAGTAAATACATAAGTAATATATATGTTTCGTTTTAAACTGGGAGGGTGATTATAAATCGCTTCGAATTAAGCTGCTCATATAATTTCGATCGAACTTCACTTAGAAGTTCGTTTGATCTTCAATTATATTTCGCAGCTTAATTCTTTGCGATTTATTAGGTTTACTTATTGTAGGATGTTCAGAGAGAAAATAAGTAAAATAGCTTACATGATCAACAATTATTATCCATTTTTAGTTATAATATAGCAATTAAATCAATTTCCATACAAAATATAACAACATAATTAGGTACCTACATTAATTATTATGTAGGCATAAAATCACTCAAAATAGTTGTTGCGAAATTGCTAGAATTTTCAATAATTTCTTTGTTATATTTAGCGAATACTTTGGAAGAGTTACTCCAGCCAGCGGCTTTTCTAATTGTATCTAAATTAACTCCAAGCTTGTTGGCCTTAGATGTTGCAGCATGCCGAGTGCTGTGAGCACTGAACAGCGAAGTTTCGATTCCACTTTCATACAGAGTCTGTTTTATCCAATTACTTAATCTTTGTGAAGATAGTTTTGAATGTGGCTTTTTATAACTTATAAATAAATATTTACAGTTTTTACGAAGTTCTCTTGTTTTGTTAATATATGATTCTATACACCGGACGGGACAAATCTCTGGACGTTCATTATAAAAAGGGAGCCTTAATAATGGTTGGGGTGAATGTAGTTTGGAGTTTTTAATGATGTCTGGAATTTTAATAATCATTTCAACACTACATTTACTTATATTATCGAGGTATATTAAAGATAATGTCTGCACCCGATGCGCAGTTATCAAGGCCAACAAGGTTGCAGTCTTCTTGGAAAGAGTTTCCAAGGTAAGGTTTTCGTTAGGCCATTTTTGAGCCAAAAAATTAAGGACTATGTTTGTGTCCCATGTGACCTCATATTTAGGATTTGTAGGTCTTAGCTTGTAGACTCCTTGCATGAAGCACTTTATCAATATATTATCTAACGGAAATAATAGAGATATGGCAGAATATGTATTAATAGTTCCGTATTTTGCACCTTTGTTAAAAACATCGGTTAAAAAATTAATTACGACATGAACTGAACAGGTCAAGTAATTGTGTTGCATTTCGGAACAATAACTAAACAAGACTTGATACAGCTGTTATATTGCTTGTAATTACTAGATAAAGAAGATAACATTATTTCTGTAGAATCAACAGATAACGATTTATTTAATAAAACCTGCCTGATAACTTCACGGCAATCGTGTCAATCTGAAAGGAGATTGAAGAAGGTTAATATTGGGTTCAAAATAAATTGATTTAGATTTAGATATCTTTTTCAATAATGGGAACCATGGCTGTGTGGGCCAATTTAGTACTACGAATATACCCTCGGCCTTATCATCTATTATTTCTCCAAGTGTCTTTAAAATGAGGGCAAATGGCGGAAATGCGTAAAAATAATAGTTAGTCCAGCTGATGGTGAACGCATCAACAGCAAATGCTTCGGGTTCATTTTTCCACGTAATGTACAATGGGCAATTTGTATTACACCTACTGGCAAACAAATCTATTTCTGGTCTATTTCACCAAATACTCGTTTAATACCACAAGAAGCATGTTCACTTAATTCCCATTCAGTATCTAGAAACGTTTTGCGAGACAATGCCGTGGGTAAAAAATTGTCCTTCGTATTAATATAAGAAGCAAATTTTTTTTTATTTTTTTTGGACATGTCATTTGAATTTGGGTACTTTATGCTGCCCATTCTATTAATGCAAGATATCGCGGTTACGTTATCAATGCGTAACAAAATTTGACAATCAGATAATTCTTTAGCAAACGTTTTTAAACCTAAATATGCCGCTTTTAATTCAAATTAATTAATATGAAGTGTCATTTCAGACTCCTTCCAATAACCAAAACATTCCTTGTTATTACTCGAGGCACCCCAGCTTGAATGAGAAGCATCAGAATTAATTTCAATTTTATAATCATCAGATCTTAAGCTAGCATAACCATTATCAATTTTGTCTAGCCACCAATAAACATCTTCCCGGATATTTAATGATAAACTAATCTGTCGTTCATATGATGAATTTTCACATAAACTTAAATACTTAAGTCTTTCAAGACGTTTAGAATAAAGCCACGAATATTGAATAGCAGGGCAAGCCGATATGAGAAGTCCAATCAATTGTGCATAATTACGTAACTTAACTGTTTTTGCTTCGAAGATTTTTAAAAGAGATTGTTTTATTTTTACCCTCTTTGTTTGAGGTAATTTTAAAACCATGTTTTGGGAATCAAATACAAAGCCTAGAAATTTAAATGTGTTTGAGGGTTGTAAAGAACTCTTATCACAATTAATCTAGAAACCTAAACTTTCTAAAAGTGTCTTTGTAAAAAGAACGTTATTATAGCAATCTGCCTTTGTTTTACCAACGCAAAAAATATCGTCGAGATAAATAACTGATATCATATTTCTTTGATGTGATCGCAAAAATTCCATAACAGGTTTTAAAAGTTTTGTAAAGGTAGACAATTAAATTCATATAGTTTGTTATTGAATTTGAATCTTAAGTACTTTTTGTGCGAGTTATGAACTGGTAGAAAAAAATATAAGTCTTTTAAATCAATAGTTGACACAAAACATCGCTCGGTAACGAATTTAGATGCAGTTTTATAGCCTTCCATTTTAAAATGGACGGTTTCAACAAACTTGTTTAATTTTTTCAAATTCAATATGAACCTTTTGTCTCCGTTTGGTTTAGGTACTAAAATATATCGGATACAAACTGTTCACTATCGTATGTACACTTAGGTATGGCTTTTATTCGAATCAAGTAATCTATGCAAATTTAAAAATCGTTAAAATCTTTATCTGGCTTATATCTTGAGTCAGGATTACTATTTCCGAAGGGCTTTTTAATAAACGGTATTTTATATCCCTTAATCCAGGACAAAATTATAGGATCATTAGTTATTTTTAACCAATTTTTGTAAAATAGCTTTAGACGGCCAGAATAACTGACCTCAGATGTTAATATCTCCTGTTGTATTTCTTGGGCGGCGAGCGTGAGCGTGTGTAGTTCGGGGTGTGTCGCGGCGGCGGCGGAGGCGGCGGCGGCGGTCCCGAGCGCTGCACCGGGCGAGGTCTCCCCGCTTCGGGCCGCGCAGCAGGCTTCCGTTGCGGGGGCTTCCAGTTTAAACAATTTTGAGAAGTAATCCTATAATTTTGGTTGTTTCTGTTTGAAATAAATAGTTGTGAAGGCTTAAGGGATTCTCCGGTTTTTTGTATAGTTTTTGCGGACCTTAACTTTTCTGGTAAATCGGTCCCAAATAAAAATGTATCTCTGGTGGTCTGACGAAGGGTATCTTTTAGTTCTGCATTGATAGTATTAATAACTAAATTTCTTCGGGCCTTCGTTAGGTAGTAGAAGGAATCGTACAACAATTTGCTTGCCTCACTTAAGGGTTTTAGAATATCCTGCGATGAATATTTCTTTGTAATGACTTTCTCTGTCGTTTGCGCTAATGCAGCCAAAGCAATGCTGATTTGTTTTTGACTAAGCATTAAGGAAAAATCTTTTTTTGCTTGTCAGTTCTGAAATACCCGCTTTAACTTCAGGGTTGAGGATAGGCGTTAATAGCATTTCACAGTTTTTGGGTACCCGATATTCTTGTAACAAGGACTGTTTTGTCTCTTTGATGAGACCCTTGGTAAGTATGAGCTGCCATCTATCGGATATGTTTTTATTAATTTCATCTCCCAAAATATCTTGCGACTGGGGAACTTCCCCTAATAATGACAGTATTTCGACATAAATACCACTGTCTCCTCGTACCTCCTTTGTGAGATCCAACGTCGAAGGTACTGGATTCTGTGCCGACGACGACGTATGAGGAACTGCCTCGTTCATACATGCCTCCTCTTCAAGCGATTCTTCGTGATGTGGTGAACTTTCGGGAATGACTTCCACGATAGATTCACGGTTGTTCGGTGAAGCTATGATTAGAACTTCACCATGTTCGTATTTTTTTTTGTGGGTATTTTAAAAATAGGTTTAGTTCTGTAGTATAATTTTTGATATTATCATGAATACGTTTTATTCCATAAATGCTACCGGGCACAAATAATGTATGTTGTGCTTAAGTAAAACATTATTTTATATTATATTTTTTAGTAAGTACCTACCCTCAGGCGTGGTACAAATTTGTGTCATTTGACAAGTGAGTACTTTAAATAAGTACAAATTGGGTTATAAAGTAAGTATGTTGTGCTTAAGTAAAGCATTATTTTATATTATATTTTTTAGTGAGTACCTACCCTCAGGCGTGGTACAAATTTGTGTCATTTGACAAGTGAGTACTTTAAATAAGTACAAATTGGGTTATAAAGTAAGTATATCTGCAGACAGACGCGCGGAATACAAGTTTTTAAACAATGTTAAATGACATTGTTACATAATTTACTTAAATTCGATGGATTCTTCGTCAGATGAAATAACGCGAATTCTTTTCCTCAGCTTATTTTCGAGTCTCCTTATTTTTCTTCGTATTATTTCATTCTTATCTTCGTTCTTGCGCTTCTTCCCCATCTTGAGAGCTTCGTGTAACACTAGATGACCGTTACAATGAAGTCTTGAGCGTTGCCAGGAACACGTGCGAAGGCTTGAGCACGGGAACGAACAATGATTCCAAAAGGGCCGGTTAATTAGGAGCCGGAGGTGAAGCAGTGTTGCACATACAAAAAAAAAAAAAAAAGACTCTAAAATAACCGTGCAAGGCTGACACATGGGACCGATACTACAATAAGTAAACCTAATAAATCGCAAAGAATTAAGCTGCGAAATATAATTTATAATAGATGTAGTTATTTATAGTTATGATACATTAAATAAATTGCAATCGCCTAGTAGCGAAATGTGTTCACACATTTCAAATGAAAAAACTAATAAATCTCACATGGTTTCTCTTTATGTATCATTACAGACATTTGGAAAATTTCATTGTAAAAAGACATATGGAATTCATTGCAGCGAAGTAGAAACGGACTTCTACATAATGGCAACTTTACAGGAGGACACATTATGTGAAAAATAGTGATAACTTTTACAGTTTACAGTTTACTTCTACATAATGGCAACTTTACAGTTTTGTTTGAAGTTTGTTTTTTTAACGCTCTGCCTTCGTTGATTATACTTTGTTGTAGAGGATATTAATTTTGACCTAAAAGAAGTCAACTGCCTGATATCCGTTTATACATTGAATTTAAAAGAGTAAGTACATATTCCGATCAAAAATAAACATTTATATTAATATAGACATTAAATACGTAATTTAAGTGTATTATAAATGAAAATTAATTAATATGGAATAGATTTACTAATTATAAATTGACAGTTATAAATATTTTATACAGAAGTTTTGTAGGTGTCTTCATTTACTTTGCATTTAATGTTCCATATAGCTTTACTTTCGTCTTCTAGTTAATCTCATTTGATAAACCAAACTACGCAAACTAAACATTATTTTTTAAATAAAAATGTGTTATACTGTTTTATTTGTTATTTATTGATACAATTATAAGGAAAATCGATTAAATCTTTAAAAAACTGGAAAAGTTTAACATATTCCTTCAAATTCTAAATCAGTCTTAAAAGATATCAGTTTATCATCAATCTATTCTCAATCACATAATTTAGTGTTTTATTGGTTGAAACCCCAGCAACAGCTAATGTCCGATTTCCACGAGGCGTGCCAAAAATTTGGATTAAAAATCAGTGTCAAAAAGACGAAGATCTTTGGACATTCATGGTCGCGGGTCACTGTATATCACATTGGGAGGGGATGAGCTGAAGCAGGTGGACAAGTTTCGCTACCTGGAGAGCACAATTTCATCTTAGTGTGATCATGATGCAGAGATCAACAGCAGAATCGGCTACAGCGGCCTTTGGCAAGCTGGACTCTAAGGTCTTTAACTCGCACGACCTTAAGCTGGCAACCAAGATCGCTGTCTGCATGGTAGTCGTGCTACACAACATCTTATACTCTGCCAAAACGTGGACACTGTATCGCATCCGTATGCTAGACCGATTCCTCAAGCGCTTACGGAAAAAACATAACATCTGATGGCCTGACCGCGTACGGAATACTGAAGTGCTGCGAAGAGCCAATGTAGGTGGCATTGAGTCGTACCTTATGCGGCGTCAGCTTCGGTGGTGCGGACATGTGACGCGTATGACGGAGGAAAGAATAGCTAAGCGCATCTGTTACCCAGAACTTAAGGAAGGCAAGCGGAAGCATCGCGGACAACTCCTCAGGTATAAAGCTGTGACACTTGAAGCAGTGCGACATCAATCCTACACTGTGGGAGTAGCAGGCTGCCAACGGCCGGAGTGGAGAGCGCTTATAATCTAGCTTCCAAGCCTCTGAAAACCGGGGGCTCCTTGAGCTGGATGCCAGAAGCGACGAGCTGAAAGCCCGACCACCTGCGGCTGTTAACTATAATTATGTGAATGATGTGCTCTCATGCCCGCAATGTGCCAGAACTTTTACAAACAACATTGGTTACATTAGCCACATGCAAGCACATCAACGGCAAAACCCGAGTTAAAGACAGTCACCGTGGTCGAAATAGGCCGGATTACATCATCATCGCCAATAAAACGAGTTTTAACTCAATACTAAATCATTATGAATTATTTTAACAACTTCTAGGAATTAAAAAGAGTTCAAAACACAAATATACCACTGTTGTGCTGAGAAAATCATTATATTTTGCGAAGATCGCTCTATCAGTGCGTGCACTATCACCTTCTTGGTGGGTATGACCCTTTTCTAAAAATCTTTAACGAAACTTTTAACTGCATGTAGGTGGCATTGAGGTAAAAATGGCAAAAAAAATGCGGTTCCGGTTTTGACTTCCGCAATTGTCTCCACAATAAACCTCAAAAAAATTATCATAAAAACGAAAAAAAAAGAGTAAAGAGTGTGACAAGTGACAACTGACTGACGTCTTCTTTTACGGTTGAGTTGAGTAAATGCGGCCAAACTCAAATGTCCGTATCTACTGCGGCGTTTTAAGAAAATATAAAGTATATATTATCTTGATTTACGTACCAAATGTCTTTTTTTATTGAAAAATTTATATATAAAATTTGAATACAGACCTTTTGATAAAACATTATTTTTGAAAAAAAAAACAAAATGGCAACAATTCAGATGTCCGTTTATACTTTGCTGCCATCGATATTTAACATCACGATTCGAGGAGATAATCTCTGTCACCCTCTGCGAATAAATATATAGATACCTGCATTACTACTCACTGACACACCAACTACTTAGCCCTGAAGAAACCCTTAATAAGCTAGTTTTATGAAGACCACATACTAAGAGGTCAGTATCTTTATTTAAACCCAGACCTTAGCCAGTTTGGCTAAGTTTGATTCTTATATTAAAACTCAAGCCCAAGACCTCGCACTCCGCAGCGGAGTATTTCCAACACTACCTACTTCATGGAGGCCAAAGAAAGCTAGCTTATATAATATATCTTATTGAACTTTAAAAAAATACACAGGGTGACTGGTGATACATTTTAGATACTGAAAGAGAGCACTCTGTGCTCTATTCTGGTCATAATTATGTAATAAAAGTAGGTACTTAATATTTCACTAGATTTCCCTATGAATGAATAAGGTTTTGTTTCTATTTACGTAGGTACTTTACCTGCGACTGGGTCAATCGCGGCATGTGACCTGGCTCGCGGATCACTGCTAACGCTAGTGTAACCATGCGCTGCGTAATAAATTCTTTAACTTTCGGTTTTTTGTTTTTTTTTTTCAGTACGGTCTCAAACTATCACTTCCTCAAATTTCAAAAATGACCCACCAGTCACCCTGAAAAGTATAAGTTATCACATACATAACGTCACGCCCGTATCACTTATGGGGTAGGAAGAACACCAGGAGCTATAAACCATCTGGTGTCACATTTGACAGGAGGTATTATAATGATGGAGAGAGGCTATTGCAGAGACAGGAGGTCGGCCCACAAAAACGCCAATACAACCTCTGTCCCTTAACTGACTTTTACAGTATGCCCGGGAAGAGAAGCAGCTGGCATATTCTATGTTTTTCTTTCGCTCCCATTCCTACATGAAAGTGTAAGTTATCATTGATCCTTTATCATAAAGTATCCATTATCGACCACAATTATCATTGCAGCTATTATTTAAACAAAAACAATATTGAACCTTAAGCTTTCCTCAAGGTATTTATCAACTGTGGGAACGAAACTACCTAATGGTACATTTATAGTGAAAGGTTAAGGAGCTTTCGAGCTCTTACCAGAGACACAAAGCTTACTCAAAGCTCACTCAAGAATGCCCGCGCACTCAAGACCTGTCGCCGGCAAGCTCGTTGCATCGACGAGCTTACTCGGTAACTTTTACAGAATTTGACGTCCTTTGTTGAGGCAATTGTTTTATAATGATAAGATGGGGAAAACTTACAGTCGGAGTATAGAAGCTTTTTGAAATTTTAATATGAATATGTCGCGAAGAAGAGCATTCTTTTTAAAGCGCGTAGGATTTGGCATAATTAAGTTTCATACAGGGAGTCAGAACGATAAAGTGTATACTTGAAAATAGATCGATTACTATATTTTTTGAAAGATTTTTAATAGAGAATATAAGCTGATCCTCAGTAAATAACCTAGTCTCTAAGTTGTAATGATGTTACAATGCTATATGTCGAAGATTTTTTCTTTTGAATACAAACAACGAAGATTTCCTTATGATGAATACAGATATTTATTCTTTAAATGAAATAAATTAAATACATACTACACGCAGGCGTCTTCTACCTATCAGAAGAACTACGGTACCTACGTTAAGTAAATAACTACAGGTTTTTTTCTACTGTTATTAATATTTATATGTATTTTATTTCAGCGATATTTATATGTATTTTATTCTTTTTCAATAACTGCTACTATGCATAATAAAAAATAAAATAAATAATTGAACTGAATTCATATAAGTAAAAAAAACGTAAGCCTAATCATACATTAAAAATGCTTTATACCTAACGCCTGAATCGAAGAGAATTAAAAACCTTCTTTTATATTATCAACTCCAAAGCTAAGACATTTTCTAATCATCTGTACAGTTTTAAAATGAACACAATGGAAGTCGCTGTAATTTCCTAATACGCAGTAACAAAGGATTAAAGCTAGAATCACCGGCTTATCGTGCTTCCAATCCAGTGGCGAACTACTGAACTCGGGAGATTTCATTTAAGTCTAGGCTATTGTATGTGGGGGTTGTCTTATCGGCATTTTTCTATTTTTATACTCGATTTTTGGTGTGTTCTCATTTCGAAATTTTATTTTGGGACTAAAAGGTAATAAAATTAAATTTTAGGTAATTAAAGCCTTTTTTAATTGCCTTATTTGGCTTTGATATTTCAGCTCCTAGATTTCTATTAACAGGGTGAAACATTAATCATAAGATACGCAGAGATACATATTTCTTACTGCTTAGCTTTAGTATAAACATATGGACGTAACAACATACAAAAAATGTGCAAACGTTGTATAAGAATTCGTTATTTTTTTTTGTATTGAGTATCACGGTCGCCCTAATTGCTACGTAAAATGTCACTGATGTTTATACAGGGTGACTTCATCAAGTGTTTTGTGAAATTCCTAAGATGAATAAAACTTTTTGAATTTTTTTTTAACATTCGGTTAAGTTAATTCAGTAAATAATAAATATATTTTTAAGCTATTGCATAGCTTCTATCGCGGGCCTTGAGCGTGGGGACCGAATCCAGAAATTCCGTAACGAAAATACCTAACACCCCCCACTCCGACCGGCACAGCGGTGATACTTTGATTTCATAACTTTACATGCGGGCTTTAATAAACAATCAGCGCCATCTACTAGGAACTTGTGGAACTTCATATTAGATCAAACATTACTGCATTAATAAAATAAATAAATAATTATAATTGCATAAGTTGATAAAAAAAATGCTATGCAATAGCTTTACGGCGGCCGTCTCCGAGTGCCACACGTCTTTTTTTTTTATTTTTTCTCTTTATGTATGATCTCAAACTATCACGTTCTCGAATTTCAAAAGTGACCCACCAGTCACCCTGTGGATTTATCAATAAACCTTAGGGTGACCAGTAAGGTGTTTATGCTTTGTAAAATATTAGTAGCTATCTAGCTGCTTCGCGCGGTTTAACGCGCGCAATTTCGAATGCCGCGGTAATATTAAGAGAAAAGAGCCTATGTGCTATTTCAGACTGTACGCTATCACTATGCCAAATTTCATCCATATCCATTGAGCCGTTCTACCGTGATTGAGGAATAAATACAAAAATCCATCCATCTAAACTTTTTCATATAATATTAGTACTTTAAAGTTTGATTGTTTGCTTCTACAGAAAATACGTAGCGTAGTGTAGTGCAGCGACGATTTGGGAGACAGTGGACGTCTCTTGGCTGAATGAAGAATATGACTGCCATAGAAACAAAAAAATCTGTTTACGATTTTTTCACCAAGTTTTGAATTAAATTAACCTATTAGTTGTTTTCTAGCGAAATGGTAAGAAACCTAACCTGGTTCCGTAGAGTTCAGTGGTTCAGAAACAATGGCTCCAGACATTAGTAATGGGATCGCAGCGTCTCAAGGAGCGCTTTGAGATAAACCTCTGCTTTTACTTAAACACTCCAATACACTATCAGTTCTTAAGAAATTTTGACTTTCTGTAAATTTTATTGTATTGTCTTTGTTGTAGAGTTTAAGTTTTGAAATTGTGGGCATGGATGGAAATGAGCTGCTTGTGGACTGTTACGTAAATACAATGTTTTATTAGTATAAGGCTGTTAATGAACAAATATTATGTACACGAACGAAATGGTAGGGTGAAAAATACTCTACTAGATTTTGCTTAGTATACAATCGTCGCCTAGTAAAAATTATAGTATCTTCATATTACAAAGCTCAAAACAAAACATATTTTGAGATTAAGTTAGTAAAAAAGTCTAAAATTTTACGGTTTTGAGAGACACTTTATTTGGGAGTAAAATATATTTCCTCTTATGATATTCACTACCGTAGACTCCGCTGTTGCGGTAAATTTTCATTGTTATAGTAGGTACGTTAATAACCACATAGGGACCTATGTATAATTGCGATACGTGAACCTTTGTACGGTGATTGAGTTCGTATTGATGCATTTATATAAATGACGAATGCTTAAAATAAACCGGGAGAAAGAAAGTGGAAGATTATAATAAAAACGTTACAATTGAGAGTTTTACGTCTTATGTACAGAAGACAGCAATCAAACGTTTCAAACCTGTCAAAAACTTTAATAGAATCTGAACTCTATACCCTCAACATTTAGTTAAAATTTATTTGGGGAATTTTCACAGGTAACGCTTGATCTGTTGCCTTCTGTACAAAGATCCTTTGCGATGACTTTCAGTTTGTCAATCTGAGTACACTGCGCGACTCGTGTATATTCATGTTCGGCACAATAGATGATTAAACGAACTTCTAAGTGAAGTTCTATCGCTATTATATGAGTCGCTTCATTCAAAGATATTATATAACAGGTAGGTAGTCCTTTTTAGGTACTAGGTAACTTCGCATAATTTAAAGTATCATAAAAAAAACACTGTGGTGGGGCGCCGCGTGGCATGATCCACCCGGTTCGCGCCAAGCCCTCATTCTTTAGAGTCGCTTGGTGGTAGGATCCCTTCTGGGTCCACCTGGCTAGCGACCACCCTTTATATAAAGTCTGCCGCCAAATGTTACCGCCCCGGCGGTAATGTGTTCCGGCAATATTGTATAAAGAGCCAGTTCCTTCCTAAACCCGTGTGCTTTCATCTTCGACCTCATCGTCACTTACCATCAGGTGAGATTGAGGTCAAACGCGGGTTTAGTCACCTATAAAAAAAAAAAAAAAAAAAAAACCCTAAACGAACTTTTAAATGGGTTCTGGGGTGGGTGGGTACGTCATATCTTCGAATGAAGCGACTCATATAATAGCGATAGAACTTCACTTAGAAGTTCGTTTAATCATCTATTATATTTCGTCGCTTCATTCTTCAGATATTATATAACAGGTAGATTTTCAGAGATAGAAAGTTTTGTTTAGGTATATACTTGGAATTGAAATAAGTAAAGATATAAATATGTAATTACATATTTTATTATTATAGTACTTAATAATTAGTATTATTACATAATGAGCTTCAAATAATCTTACTTTATTTGAGTCGCTAGAAATTATAATCAGCTTAAATTAATGAAACTTAGTGATAGTCTATTTATAGACACATAATTTTTAATGTAGTAATTTACTTAATATCAAAATACGTAATATTCAATAACTATTTTTAATATTAGGTTAAGTATTGTTTATGTCTCGATTAAGTATCGACAAAGCAAAGTTATTTTGTTGATCATCTAAAGGCCGATGGTAAAACTTTGCGAACACCTGTGAGTTTTGTGTCCACCCAGCCGTTTTTCGAATGACATCGACACTGATACCGGCCGCGCGCGCGGCTGAGGTCGACGCGTGTCGTGTGCTGTGCGCACTAAAACGCTCATGTCAATGCCGCTCGTGGCGAGCATTTGCTTAATCCATCGACTTAGCGTCTGACTTGATGCAGTTCTGGGGAGCTTTGAATGTTACGAAGAGAATCCCGGAGTTTGAACCTCAGATATTTTTTGTAATAAAAATATATTCTTTTAAAGTTGATACTGGGCATATGTGGATATTGCTTTGAAAGTTTGGGAGAGATAATAAGGGCTGTTCACGATTTGGAGCGGAAGTCTTGATTATATCTGCTATAATAATATTTACTTTATCAGATTGAATAACAAACAAACAATATTTTCTAATTTAAGTAAAGACAATGTCTGTACTCTTTGACCGGTACATAAAGCTAATAATGTAACGAGTTTTTTTTTTGTAATATTTTCTAATGATAAATTAATATTTGGATACCAAGAAGACACTTGATTTAGTACTAAATTTGGATCCCAAGTAAATGAATATTTAGGCTTAATATGTTTAGTTTTATAGGCTCCTATTAAGAGGCGTTTAACACAACTATTATCACTTATCTCTTCTCCTAATAAAAGAGATAATGCAGATCGATGTGTATTTAATAAACCGTAAGAACATCCCTTATTAAATTGCTCGTTTAAGAATCAAAGAAATAATGGAATGGATTTTTCGAAACTATTAATTCATAACCACACTTCTTGAAACCATAAGTTCAATGAGACGTTGTACTGGCGAACAGTAGTGTCTGCGAGCGAGGCGAGCATCAACGTGAGAGCCTCTGGTGGGCAGCTGCGCCGGCTGAACGACGCCCGGAGAGCCTCGCGGCACCCAGGGTAAGACTGGAGTGCAGTGGGTGCTGACTCCATGGCTGGGAAGGCCAGAAGGGGAATACAAGTACCCCTTCGGCTTTATCATCAATGATTTTTCGTATACATTTTAATACAAGAGAAAAGGGAGGAAATGCATAAAAATCCAAGTCAGCCCAGCTTATTGTAAATGCATCAACTGCGACTGCATCAGGTTCAGGCTTCCAGGTGACAAATAATTAACATTTGGCATTGGCTTGACTTGAGAACAAGTCGATCTTAATGGGCCCGAAACTATTTACAATAAGTTGGAAAGCGCTATCCGAGAGGGCCCATTTCTGGACTCGAAATCTGCTCGATTTTCTTTGGTGTTAACATAAGAAGCAAATATCCATAAATTGCGTTTTTCACACCATTGCCAAATTTCTCTACTTAAAATATTCAAATGTGGGAACTGAATACCTCCCATCGTATTAATGTAGCTAATGGCGGTAGTATTGTCAATACGTAATAATATTGCACAATCTTTTCCTTCACTAGCTATACTTTTGAGACCTAACAAAACCGCGAGTAATTCTAAAAAGTTCATGTGATTTTCTTTTTCACTGTTCGTCCATGAACCACTATATTTATTATTTTTGCATACTGCTCCCCAGCCTGTCCTAGATGCGTCGGTGTAAATTTCTGACTTATAATTTTGAGTAATGATTGGACAAGAAATAATATTAATATTATTTTTCCACTACCATAAATCTTTTAGTAATATCTTATTAAGATTCATTTTCACCTCATAGTTTCCTCCGAACTTATTTAAGGCTAAAAACTTTTGTCTCTCTAATATTTTTGTATATAAGAATCTATATTTGGTGGCTGGACAGGCTGCGATCAATACACCTATAAGTTTAGCGAAATTTCGTAATGAACAAGTTTTAAGATTAATGTACCTATTTATTAACTGTGCAATGTTATGCCGCTTATCGCCAGGTAACGTAATAGACATCTGTTCTGTGTTGAACATAAAACCTAAGAATTTGATTGACTTTTTTGGTACAATGTGACTTTTATCGAAATTTACAATAAAACCTAGACAATGTAATAACTTCAAAGTTTCTCTTACATTAATCATGCATTCTTCGTATGTATCTCCAATAAGAAGATCGTCTTAATAGGTAGTAGACTTAAAACCTTGTTTTCTCAAATGACTCATTACTTCACGCATAATTTTTGTAAATACCCACGGAGCTACCGATAATCCATACGGCATTGCTGTGAACTCGTAAGTGATCGGCTCAGACGAATCATTTTCTTGGAATTCGAATCGTAGGTACTTTCTGTCACTAACAAAAAACGGCATAAGTAGATATGATTCTTTCATATCTATGTTGGCTAAGTATCCATTACGAGGAATTAATTTCGAGGCTGTTTTATAAGATTCCATTTTAAAATGTACTTTTGATACGAACTTGTTTAAAGATTTTAAATTTAGTATAAACCTTTTTTCTCCGTTAGGTTTCGGAGCTAAAAATATATTTGAAATAAATTGATCATTTGAAGGAGAACAAGGTTTTATAGCCCCTAAGTCTAATAATTTATTTATAGCTATTTTCATGTCTCTTTTTTCACATGATGACAAATTATTTTTAGGAATAGAATACTGACAAGTTTGAGTATCAAATGGTATTCTAAATCCATAATTTATCCACTTCAATATAATTTAGTTTTTAGTTACTTTTGTCCAACAATCATAAAATAAATTACTTCGACCTGCATGTACCTTGATTAATGTTGGGTCGGAGCACGCGTCCTGGACTAAGTCTGCGGCTGGAACTTGGCGTTGAACGCAGAGTTCGATT
This sequence comes from Stenoptilia bipunctidactyla, assembly GCA_944452665.1. Classification (NCBI taxonomy): domain Eukaryota; kingdom Metazoa; phylum Arthropoda; class Insecta; order Lepidoptera; family Pterophoridae; genus Stenoptilia; species Stenoptilia bipunctidactyla. The sequence goes on from OX101731.1 coordinate 27,495,977, forward strand.
GAGGGCGCCGCTGTGTTTGAGCTGCTATCGGTTTCCTCTGACCTCCCCGCCCCCCCCTGAACGACGGGTAACGAGGAGGTCCTGTCCAGTTTCCCTGCTGAGACGACCGGTTGACCGTTGATATTTGAGAGGAGACTGTTTTGGCTGGGCCTTTTTTAATTAGGGCTCCCTACTTTTCAATGGCTTTACTTGCCTTTATTTTTTCCGGCAACGAACTTCCGAATAAAGTTTCGTCTCTTTCGGAGTCTTGTATAACATGTTTAAAGTTTGTATCCAAATTAGATAAAATCAGTTTTACCCTATCTTTGGTGAACATAAAGTGGAGGTCTGATAATAGGCAGCATCCATCACTTACGTGACGGAAGGCCTTCATTTTGTTTTCTTCCTTCTCAGGGAGGACGTCCATCTCTCGATTTATGGTGGTAATACCGTACCCCCGCTGTTGATGAAAGTTTTGGTTTTCTTTTTTTTTTTTGTCACGTGCTCGTGCTTTGTCAGTTATGGCTGCTGAGATTTCAGCATTTATTTCAGCTGTAATCGTATTGAAAACAAAAGGTGATCGATAAGATCAAATAAAATTTATTAAATTTTACATCATGACGATATTGAGCGGATAACGTGATATATCTATTATAGATTACACGCATTTTCTGCTCTGATTTTTTAAATAACCTTGGAGGCGACATGTTTATGTCTAATAATCTCCTTGAGATTACCCGCATTTTCTGTAATCGTATTGAAAACAAAAGGTGATCGATAAGGTCAAATAAAATTTATTAAATTTTACATCATTACGATATTGAGCGGATAACGTGATATATCTATTATAGATTACACGCATTTTCTGCTCTGATTTTTTAAATAACCTTGGAGGCGACATGTTTATGTCTAATTCATATTAATATAACGCCCATAACGTATTACAGACAACGAGATAAATCTCCTTGAGATTACCCGCATTTTCTGTAATCGTATTGAAAACAAAAGGTGATCGATAAGATCAGATAAAATTTATTGAAGTTTACATCATTACGATATTGAGCGGATAACGTGATATATCTAGTATAGATTACACGCATTTTCTGCTCTGATGTTTTAAATAACTTTTTTAAACCGAATAAGTAGGTCTTACCTTGTAAGATTTCTTCTTCATCGGAAGAAATAATTCGCTGTTTCCGTTTTTTATTTATTTTTTGTTCCAACTTTTTTATCTTTATATTATAATGTTGAAGCTGTTCTTCTGCTGTACGTTTAGGCATTTTGTAAAAACTTAAGCAAATGACGTATGCTTGTTACCACGCACGAAAAAAGAATGAGGGCTTGGCGCGAACCGGGTGGATCATGCCACGCGGCGCCCCACCACAGTGTTTTTTTTATGATACTTTAAATTATGCGAAGTTACCTAGTACCTAAAAAGGACTACCTACCTGTTATATAATATCTGAAGAATGAAGCGACGAAATATAATAATTGTTATTTAGATAATATGGTTTTTAAAGCAGTTATGATTTATGGCAAAATCTAGTAGAGTATTTTTCACCCTAACATTTCGTTTCTGTAAATAATATTTGTTCATTAACAGCCTTATACTAATAAAACATTGTATTTACGAGTAAATGACCCCAAGTTTAGTACAATCGTTCACAAATATGAAGGTTATAATGACCAAAATATTTCAGACCGAGCAGCCGTCCTGCATCCAGTGGGTACGTTACAGATAAAACGTTATGATAACGGTATCTAAAATTAGGGGCAAAATAACCATAACAATTATGCAACATGCTGCTACATTTATTGTTATTGCTATAACAGCTTCAATAACGTTGAGAACGAAAAGATATCTTTCCTGCGGATACCGAATTGAAATGCGAGACACTTTGTACCAAAATAAAGATACTTTTATTACGAATTTCTTGACACTGTTTTTTTATTGGCATAGTAAATAATGTAAATTAGGTTTTTGTGCTTATTCAAAATATCACCGACATGAATTGGAATTTCTTTTTTTTACGACTAGCAATAGCATTGTGAAGGATATGACGTGTAAAGAGATAGGCTCCATTATTGCATCACTTAAATTATTGTACAGTGTATGCCAGTTCAGCTTACTAGAACATCACTTAATGTCATGATGCTGATATTCAGTGAAATCGGTCTGCAGGAGAGAGATGAGTAATGTTGTAAATGAATCATATAAAATAACTGAAAAACGGCACAAATTCTAATTACCTACATAAAGGGTAAAAAACTTCATATAGCACGTTTACAAAAATATCCAACAGACGAACTCTGTGGGGCAGTGGTCGATTGATTTCAAACCAACTGGTCTGAGTGTGTCCTATATACCTACAGTTTCACTAAGTTCCGTTTTGTGATCTCCATTTTTACAAAAGCACAATTTTTTATTTAAAAAGGATAGGACATCATGTCACCTGCTAGAAGGTGTTCATGAAGAAGATACAGAGAATCCTATTCTCTCGAAGCTTGAAAGAACCAGGCTTAATAGTGTTCAAGAAAATTCGGTAATCCAAGCCGACAATTTTGAAGCTAAATGTTTGGTAATTTTTTTTAATTTAGATCCTTTTAATAGCCTGGGATATTATTCTTCAAGTTTTCTTAAATTTGTAAGTATTTATTTGTTACTCATATGATAGATAATATATATGAAACTAGGTAGGCACGTAGGTATTTAAAATACCATCTAAAAAAAGACATGCTTAGAAATAAATACCAATGAAAGCGAGCTGTAAAACTAATTGGCAACATGAAACAAAAACACTGACTATTGTGTTAGTCCAGCGATAGGGACACAAGCCACAAAGACCTGATAGCGCCCCCTATCGGTAGGCAAATTAATTAAACGTTGTCACGTGGCGGCGACTCGTCGACGAACCAGGGCTGCCAGGATGGAGTTTTTTAATCTGAGATGACAATACTACTGCTATAATTATGTACGCAAACATTGGTTAGTATGTAATGGCTTGACAGATTCAGTTTAAATTTAAGGATCTGTGGGAAAACATCTTAGGAAAACCAAATCTTCGTATAGAATACAGTATTGAGTATAGAATAAAAGAATATAATAAAATGTAATTAATAGCAACACCAATACTTAATTATACCATAGAGTGTCCGAATCGAGATGCAGAAAAGGAGCATCCCTCTCAATATAGATCTTAGGTGCATTCAGCAATGCACTTTAGCGCTAATATTCTTCGGGAAACCATAAACAAATAAATATTACTCTAATACCACGGTATGCTGGAGTAATATTTATTTATATCTAATCAAGCGAGAGATATAAAAGACTACAAAATAACAGTTAAAAGTTATTGATTTCATAAAATGTATAATTTTTTTTCATTTACTTGTAATATAAACAACAACAAAACTCTTACATATTTTATTTGTGCCAACCCTGCCTGTCCGTCAGTGGCCCGCGTCGTAAATCAATCAGCAGACACGCAGGTTCATTTGCTCGATTATAAATGAAATGCCGCCGATGCCATGTGAAAATATTGACTTTGACAGCTTTGACAGATGTGTCAGATTGGTTTTCAACACTGCTGCTAATATCTGTGGACATGGTTACCGCTGTCACAGAGTTTTCTTGAGAAAAACTTGGTCGGTTTTTTTTCGTCGGAATCTGGTCAAACATTCACACTGGAAGCATCTTGGATTCACATCCAGTTGGTAAAAAGTAAGAATTAATGTTTATTTATACAGATCTATAGAACGAAGTTTAACGTTTCACCAGTTTTGTGAATTAAACAAATAAAAAAAGTCGAACTACGTGAAGTATTTAAAATAGATGTTATACCTATGGTTTATTTATTTACGACCACTTTGGCGATGGGGTAACACTGTTTTCCCCAGACGCCAGTGGTCGCGGGTTCGATTTCCGCAGGCAACAAGGAAAAAAAATATGTTCCGGGTCTGGGCGGTTATCTATTATGTATTTATATTCTAGGTTCTCCCCTAGTTCGCTGCATGGTATCCCATATCACAAGCTCTGCTTAGTTTGCGGCCATGTAGTTGGTGTGATTGTCTGGGGCTTTCATTTCATTTCATTAAAAAAAGTACTCTAAAATAGTCTAATAACCGTATCATATAAGTCTAATATTTCTAAAATGAGAATAATCTTGTCTTATAGTCATCAATAAAAAAACTGTGTAAGGACATTTTAGATAGACACAAGTTGGCTTGTGTCTATCTAAAATCTAAAACGTGATCACAAAAAGTCAGTCTTACTATAAATTACCTCACATGTTACATAAAACAGTATAAAAGAAACGTAAAAGCTATTTATTCTGCGGTGTATTACATTAAACGACCCCTGTTGCAGGTTACTTACGAGCTTTCAGATGTAAGTTAAGGAACATCTTAATTTAACTAAAATAGACGGTAAACTAAAACGTTTATACATCGTCTAAAGTTTTACTCAATCTGGGTAATAGCCGGGCTGGTATTACGCCCAATTTCGAAGCTTTGGTATAATGTGCGATAGATCATACCACTACTATGGGTAGGTAAAGTAACTCCGTGGAGAATAACGTCACGCAATGAATCTACTCCACTGGGACGTAATTTCAACAGTTGTACAAAATTAAGTTATATGGCAATAGATTTTGGTAATTGGGAAATTAATAAAAAAACTTATGACCACGTCAAAAGGTCGAAATACTTCTTTAAATTGTGAAACTTAAGAGAATACCAAGAGTACCTATGAGCTCTTCACAGAACACTATTGTTTTTCAAATACGTTTTGAAAGCGCTAACTGAATAAAACTGACTCTTGCTATCTTATCGATGTGCATCTCTCGATCTTTTAAATACCTAATCTATTGCAATCAAATGACATAGTCACTGAATATGGATCGGCATCGGCACTCACAAATAACACATTAAAATCGTAAAAGCACATTAAATACCTAACTGAATTACATAAAATCTCAGTTCCGTATTAATGGAAAGATTGTAGCATAAGTTTTTACTTCAATTTAATAAACAAAAACAATTCGATCTATACAAAATTAACATTCGCAGTACATAGGCCTATGAAAAACCAATAGTAAGGGATACCTTAGTTTTTGCCAGACTTTATTTATGCAGCATTTCCGTCGGTGGACTTTGACAAATGTCTGCAATTTTTGTGTCCATTTGTTTTAACATTCCTTTACACACCTCGTTTCACATGATTGTATTGAACGGCTGTGTCTAGTACAACAAAAAGCATTAACAATTAAAATACTAATGAAGTTTTATTTAAAAGCTTTTTTCAATTATGAGCTTTGCAAATGTTTTATTGACTAGAAGTCCCGTAGGTACTTAACCCCTGTCGAACTACCTATCTGTGATAACGAGTTTTCCTCTAGCTTTGTTAAGTCAAGTTGTTGCAGCGGGAGTTACAACATTTACCCAGAAATCCTCACATATCATCCTATGCGCCGATCACGCATAGGGCCCGCGTTTCATCCGCGCTCGCCTTGCGATGTCACGATTAGCTTTAGTGTGGGCGTGACGGTTATGTCACGATCATTATGGTTATAAAATATGTAGTCTTGGAGAATTTCAGCTACAGGGCCCAAGGAGCCATTTGGAATCCATTTCATTAGCCACGGTCCTGTTTTATAAAGAGCCAATATAGCTATCCTGAAACAATATTTGACGACCACTTTGGCGATGGGGTAAACCTTAGCCTGAGACGCAGCCTCAGAGGCCAGTTGTCAGTAGTTGCGGGTTCGATTCTCGCACGGGAAAAGAAAAAAAAAATGTTTCGGGTCTGGGCATTTATCTATATATTTATTTTCTATTCTAGGTTCTCCCATATGCCATGCCATGTCAGATTGAGGTCATGTAAGACTATAGACTATAATAACTTAATAAAAAGTTCAGAACAGTCTATTATATTCTAAAACCTGTACTCGTATTTTAAGACAAGGCTGTATCTTATCTGAAAGCAGTGGCGACCAATCATTAATCTAATACAAAATTGATAACATAAAATAATTTTAATTTGGAGTAGACCATCTCAGTCTTATCTCGGGGTTCACGTCAGATGTTCCGCGGATGGTTATGAAATTAGCGCCGAAATGAATCTCAAGTTTAATTAAAATGTTCTGAGTGCCATCTGCCGGCGACTCGCTTATTTTATAGTAGTATCGGGAATGAGATCGCCCTGTATAAGAGGGGATAGTTTAAAATTATAGCTCGAGTATCGTTTTGATTTTAAAAAAGGTAGTGAAGTAGTCTGAAGCTATTAATGTGTAATGAATAAAAGACGTTTAACCGCTTTTCAACCGACTTCAAAAAAAGAAGGAAGTACTCAATTCGTCCGTATGTTTTTATCTATACAAATATATAAAGCTGAAGAGTTTGTTTGTTTGTTTGAACGCGCTAATCTCATAAACTACAAGTGGGATTTGAAAAATTATTTTTGCATTTTATAGCCCAACTCTTGAGGAAGGTTATAGGCTATAATTTAACATAGTCATTTTACACGATATGCAATCTTGTAATTTAACAATGTTATACAAAAAAATAGCGTACAGATAAGAATAACAATGCAATGTAACAATGTTATATAACAATTGTCGTTCCTTTGTCGTTCTTCAGTGGCGAAGTTATAAAATCGTGTTGTACGTATCTCTAACATCTTACTAATATTATTAATGTGAAAGTTTGGATGTACGGATGTTTATTCCTCAATCACGGGAGAACGGCTCAACGGATTGGGATGAAATTTGGCATAGTGAGAGTGTACAATGTGGAATATTTATTTATTTACTCTTTATTGTTTATAAAAATACAGATAAACATAAAAGGATAACAATGTACAAAAGGCGGTCTTATCGCTCTAGAGCGATCTCTACCAGAAAACCTAAACAATACATAAAAACACTTATAATAATTACAAACAAAAGAAAATAGGGAAATTTTATCATGAGTCACTCAATAAAATAAAATTTATTATAAAATGAAATGAAATGAATAATAGAAATAAAATAGGCACATAGGCCTTTTATCCGCGGGATTCAAATTGTGCGGGCAAAGCCGCGCGCAACAGCTAGTGTTAAAATTATAAATTGTTTTATAACTTTCAGTGTCCACATTATCTGAAACATGTTATATAGCAATGTTTTTTTATGTGTTATGTAACATAGTCTGTAAGCACCATTACAGAGGAATTAGTTAAAATATTAAAAACAAAATGGATATTGTTATTTGTATTCATTATTAATAGTTTATTTTGAAAGGTCAATATCCTATAGATAAAACAATCATTTAGTGGTAAATAATGATCTCTATAACAATTAAACATAGAGTAGGTATTCAAGTAACCATTATTGTTTGTTTTCAGTATTGAACTGAATTAATATATTATTTACCTGCATATCCGGTCTGACCAAAGCAGGTCGTTGTGGTTGTCAATATTTAATTTTTAACAAAGATCAAAACGACGGGATGAACTCAAAGATGGTTAATTTAATTAATACTTCTGTTTGATGAAGTTAATAATATTGCAAATTTATTGATTGATATTGTGTTAAGTTTACGTCGTTAGTACATTTATCAGTTTTTTTTTCATGTCACGATCAATTTGTACTGTACCTATTTGTATTAATTCGTATAATCCTGACTGAAAAAGAGTGCCAAGAGCTTTTTTTCTGCCGGCTTTTTTTGTCTCTTGGTCTACTGTAATATCTTATTCAATAACTATCAACACCTTGTTAAAGCCGAAGTACAAAATTGTGACGTCATTAAGCGGCCATTTGATGGTCTTACGATAAATGTTTTTTTTCATTTAATTTCATTTTCAAGAAAATATTTCTCACTCAAAAAAGAAATTGGGAAATATTATCTATCTATATCTATTCTATACTTATAATAAATCTGTAGAGAGGTCAATTCTGTACATGAAATATTTTTTCAAAATAACTATCATTGGGTGATTAGTGATCGATACTGATGCCAAAAATGCAATCAGTAAAATTTTTGTCTGTCTGTCTGTCTGTATGTTCCTTATAGAAACAAAAACTACTCGACGGCATTTAAGGAAACTTGGTAAAATGATTCTTCATACTCCTGGGCAGGTTATAGTATACTTATTATCACGCTACAATCAATAAGAGCAGAGCAGTGAAGGGAAATGTTGGAAAAACGGGAGAAGTTACTTCATTTTTTAAGCTTCCGTCGCGTGTGCAGCCTTAAAGGTTAAAGCTACATAGAAATCATGTATAACAGAAATATTCTTCATAAAATTATATAAAAAATATCCCACAACAGTATATGTCTATATTTTATGGTTGACTCACAATAACACGTGTAAATCCCGATAGCTTGGCAGTTCGGAGCTTTCTGATTATATTTGTTTACTCTTACGTTTAAAATACTCTCACTCATCCCTAATTAAAAAAAATAACATTATTACCTATTCAATAAAAAATAATCATAGAAATCGGTATAGAAACACCAAACTTATACATGAAATACGCTAATAACCCATCGCGCGTGAATACTGAATGATATAGGGATTATTTTTGCGTAACGGTTGCCGCGCTCGATAAAAAGGCGGGAGGCGAGCGCAAGCTTTTGCGCGATTTAATATAGGTAGGTACAGAAGGAACAAGCGTTACATTACCTGTCAAATTTCCCCAACCAATTATAACTTATTATCGAGGGCATAGAGTTCAAATTCAAGTAAAAATTTTTGACAGATTTGTAACGCTTGATGTACTGCCTTCTGTACATACAGAGATAAAATGGAAATCAAGGTTTTGTTTATTTCATGATCGTTTCTGCCTTTTGGAAGTCAGAAACCGTAGATTTCTTCGGAATAAAAAGTAACGTATGCGTTAACTACTATACCAAATCACATTAATATTGGCTTAGCCGTTTGGCAGTGAAAAGCAGCCATACATAACTATAGGTAGTATTGTATGTACACTGATAATGGCTGGATGGATGGATTTTTGCTATTCTTTTACGCAAAAACTAATTAGCTTTACCTAGAATAACAATAAGCTAAGTATAATTAATGAAGACATTGCATGAATTAAGTAAAATTTAAGGCATTAAATAAAACACTTTTTAACCGGATTAATGGCGTATAATTTACATTTTACATTTTAACTCGACGTTTCGGTGTCTTTGCAGACCCCGTGGTCACGAGCGACTGTTAAAATTTAAAATGTAAATATACGCGGTAAATCCGGTTAAAAAGTGTTTTATTTAATAGTCATACATAATAGTTATCGCGAAAACTTAAGACAATATTAAAATTTAAGGCACTTTGGCACCTGATTTGTTTATAACGCTATGTGCCTTTGTAATGTACCTAATAGATAGTTACCTACCTATGTTTGTGGTTAGGAGTTATACATATTATATGGGCGAAGATTCTTCATTTTTATTTTTGTTATTAAAGATAGTTAGGACCTTGGAGAAGAAAATAACCTACTCGAAATACTAATTCAATACAGACGAAGTCGCAGGCATCATCTATGTAATATACCTACCTACCTATACTTTTTACAAAACCTAGGTGAAACTGCGGATTACTGCTTTGTTGTAACAGTTTTTGAAGTAATTCTGTCTGTTTATCTATCAGTAACGCTTTCACAGCTAAACTACTGAGTCGATTTTGACGAAATTTAGAATAAGGTAAGTTTTAACTTCAAGGAGGATATAATAATAGTATTTATCCAACTCTAATAAACGGTATCCACGCGGACGAAGTCGTGGGTCACAGCTAGTATGACATAAAATTGTTGATAAATCATTAAAAAATATATTTTAACCGGTTTTATCGGTTTTATCATTTACTAGCCACCGCGCGCGGATTTACCTGCGTAACTTTTGATCCCGTGGGAATTTCGGGATAAAATATGTTGTATACCTTATGTTTTATAACATTTTACATAGTTTGTACGCACCTTAATGAACTGAAATGTTGAATTAAAATGTAAACTTAAATTGTACGAAATGAAGTCTGGCTAGACAAACAATCAGTCAAACAAACCCGATTTTATTACAAAGTGAAAGCAATTGAGTAAAACGACTTAAAATTTGATTTAAAAAGAAACTTCTCTCCAATAATAACTACGTACTTACCTACATTGTAACACAAAATTAATAAAGTTGATGACAAAAAATTTACGACAGCATAAATCTCTGTAAAATAACTTCTTTCATTCCTCTCAGGGCCCAGTGTTCCCGAGTTACGAGTTTTTAATTTAAAACAGACGGAAAAACTCGATAACTGTCCACAGGATTGTGCACTAAATCCAATAAGGCTACTTTCCCAAAATCTTACTTTGAAATATATAATTTTTACGACAATGTTATTTGACATCTGCTGGCTGGTTACGTCAGAAGAATTTTATTGATTAATTGAACTGATCTTCTTTATTCATTTGCTTAAGTACGACTCAGTTTTTGTGGTTACGCGGTTTCGTTAACGTTTTCAACGACAGCTTTGACAATGCGTTTCAGTATTTTACTTAGACGCCCGTGTTCGCGGGTTCTATTCCCGGCTCGTTTGACCTAAACCCGATTGAGCACGCGTGGGATGCTTTCAAGCTAGCTGTTTGGAACCGTCAGCCACCTCCCCAGACAGTGCCAGAGATCAGAGAAGCCGTAATTCAAGAATGGGACAGGTTACCGCAAGAAATGCTGGATAACTTAATTCTCAGCATGCCAAGAAGTCGTATTATATAGACCACCTTTTTTATAGCAAAATAGATTCATTTAAAAAAAAATAGTATCAAAATGATACGATCACGGCGACCCTTTCAACATATCTCTATCAATACGACGTAATACATCAATATTTAATTGTTTCCTACTTTTTACAGCGTGTTTTTAGTAGTCGGGTTTTAGTTTTTGAACTTCTTTTTACAATATTCTTATTCCAGGACGGCCTATTCTTAGTTTTAGGCTTTGAGCTTTTTACATTGTAAAATAATTACGATACATTAAAATTATATTCAAAATTGATTACATCAAATAACAAATGAAACTGCCATAAACCCTTTCATTTTACACTGCACACAGCTGTTGAGTTCCGTGCACAAATAATGATTACAGCAATTATCCTTCACTGTGACTAGCAGTAAATGCTACCTCAACTACGTTTTACGACGGCACAATACGATCACATCACTATGAAACACAATTAAATTCAAAGGCTTCCAAATTCGAAACAATAAAAGCGAGATATTAATGAAGTTTACAAAATGGCGCGCGTTTCGGCAGCTGGATGGATTCGTAGCGCCGCGGCCGCGGGCGTGAGGCATACAGCATTTTAAATTTATTGAGTTTTCATGTTTTGCCCCGACACCCCCGGCTGCCCGGTGCGTTGCGGTCGCATGCTCTGGGACTCTTTTCGGGAATTGAATAGACGAAAACAATTTAGTTACAGTTTACATTATCCTTCTATTAGTGTATAGGTATACGTATGTTTTTGAGAATTTGACGGATTACAATCCTTTCATGCTAAAAAAGGCTTAATCAGTAGAGCATATTTCGCACATACGAGTATGTAGGATGAAATAACAAATAGGATATTTTTTATAATGAAATTGCCTTTAATCAGGACTTAAAAGCTCCAGAGAAAAGGATGTGTTACATTGATAGCAGACTTAATCGTTTCTGTTTTCATGTTAAATAAAATACTTTATAGACGGATTTGATCGGATTAAACAAATAAATTAAATCAACAGCCAATCACACCAACTACATGGCCTCAAAGTAAGCAAAGCTTGTGATATGAGATACAATAATACATTGTATTGTATTTGACGTTTGTGAACTCGCATACACATCGCAATATACCCAGGTTGCAACATTATGTAGTTTCTATCGTGAAATTTTAACGTAATATAACTTACGTTTTATAACTACTTTCACGGCTAGGTATGTATAAACTTTAACTTTGAAAAGCTTTTTATATTACTTTATTTTACAGTAATAATGAACGTACGGCACGTCTTGATTTACATCCGCAAGGCAAAGTTTATATGGTTCGGAGTGCCTTGCATAACTTTTAACAGTAAGAATGAAGGCGCAATAGGTATTCTGTCACTGTCAGGTTTGCCATTAATCAACTGCACCCTACTTACTGCATAAACACCATTCTTACTTTTACCAGTTAGTAGCAGTTAGTAGCTATTGAAATAAAAGCCTTTGCCGCCAGTCATATAAAAATACGGGCTCTAAAATACAGTATTTACCATCATACCAGAAATTTTGTCCATAATGTGTTTGAGTTGGATATTTAAGAGAATGAATAAGTGAAAGTGAAACACAATTTTAGCAATCAAGTCTAGTTTTATATTTATGTTTTTGTATTTCTAAAGTTTAAGTATTAGTCTTTTAACAATTTCCTAAAGAAACTTAGCATACACTTAATAATAATAATTGTGAGTATTGAAAGTACCCATATCTATGTAGATCTTTAAAAAAACTAATATCAACACGAGTTTAAGCCGTTTTTATCAGAATTTACCGGCGAAGTGTAAAGCGCAGTAACTACTAATGAGTGAGCGCTGACAGGGGGTTTTGTAAAAAGCGCCAAGTGCGGGTCGGAGCCGCCCATGAAGGGCTCCGTAGCAGCAAGTCACATAATAGAAAAGTAAACGGTTTTTTGCCGTTTACGATTTTATGACGTATCAGAAGAAACTACTAACTAGATCTCGTTCAAACCAATTATTTCGGTGGTAGTTTTCATGGTAATTTACATAATATTGTATATCCTTTTAATTTTATCATACTCTTATTTCATACAGGGGTGACGTATAATTTTACCACTTTATACATGACTCAAGCGCAAACTATACAGCTTAGAAAAAGAAATTAGGTTTATTATCGTTTTGAAGACCATAGACAAAACAAACGTATGGGTTTGATGAAAAAAAAATGTAAATTAGCTGTGACACACTGATGGACAGGACATAAAGGTTCCGTTTTTTGCTACCTGCCTACGGAACCTTAAAAAGCCGGTCCGGCTCTGGCCGGCGGCGGGCCGGGCCGGCCAGACGGACAAATAAAGATTTATGTAGAGAACAATGCGGTTAATTGTCTGCTGTGTCAGGCGCCTGTGTCGCGTTATTATCTGCTCTGGGTGATAGGTGGACATTGTTTTAGTTTCAGCTACTCGTCAAACATACGAAGCGCTTGAACGTGGCGATGGGGCAATACTGTCGGCCTTGGCCATCAGTGGCCACACTTACATTCATTATTATGGTGCTTACATTATGGACATATATGGACGTATCAGAAAAGCCACCATTTAAATATTTTGCAATTTTGTTGACAATGTTTAGTTTTATTATTTCGTCGTGTATTTCCCTAGATCCAAGTGATAAGGATTGACTCAATTAGTGCTCTGAGGCCTAGGCATTTTAAATTTAGGTAAGAAGAAAATAATTTGAACTTCTGTTAGTTCTTTATTGTCCTAGTCGATATTTGGCTTAAAGATTTACAAGTTGTTAAATTAATCTACGCTATATTTATCTATACATATAATAAAATGGTAGGAAAGTCAAAACTGTACATTGAATATTTTTTTAAAAGAATACTTGGGGTATGATCTACAATCGAAACAGAAACAAAAAATATAGTTTTTAGAATTTTTGACTGTTTGTCTGTTTGTCTTTCCGGGATAAACTCAAAAAGTACTGCATGGATTTACTTCAAATTTGGCATGAAGATAGTTAAGAAGTCGGGTCAACATATAGGCTACATATTATCACGCTAGCAGTGTTATAATCGTAGGTGCGTTTGGTGCTGCATAGCGTTCACGCAGACGACGTCGCGGGCAGCAGCTAGTTACAGAATAACTGACTACACAAACTTGTCTCGTACTGTCAGCGGCCATTATTGAAAACATTAATCACAAATACCATCTATCATCGATTATACAGTATCTAGTGTCCTTTGATACACGTGGAACTTCAGTAAAAGTAAATGCCTTGTTCACAGATTAAATGCAAATAAAGCGCTCAGTTGTGCTACATACTTGAAGTTAGGTAAAAAAATAACTAGCTATAAAAACATGCTTACGCGTTAATTTCCTTTTGATAAGTTGCTACGATCTGGTCAAAAGATGAGGGCAGCGCGGGACCGATTTGTGTGGAGACCCTTATTTATTTATTTACACTTCAGTTTATAAAGGTACAGTAAAAGAAAAAAGAACACTTACATTAAACATAAAAACTTGGCGGTCTTATCGCTGAGTAGCGATTTCTACCAGACAACCATGTCTACCAGACCAGGCCTATGTTCAAAAGTGGACGTCTCCTGGCTGAATGATGAATTTGCTACAACCACCACAAAAGTATTAAAAGTAATAATCAAATGACTTTTAAACTCAAACAAACGAAGACAAATGTATTTCAATAACAGTTATTAAATTTTTATTCTTGGACACACATTGATCGTATTAATCAGAACTAAAATAAACTTTTGTTGAAACGCGATTACACCCCGACCAAACTTCAAATTAATAATTTCATATCAGTTGCATATTCACTACATTATATTCAAGATGTCACATAAAGTTCCCACGAAGCAAACCTGACGCAAACGTCACATTTCGCTTAAAGCGCTTAAAATTGATCAGCAGACTATGAACGGTAGATGTCAGGGCGGCCATGCTGAGCTCGTTAGGTAATCAAATTGTTTGCAGTTCTCTAACGAGCCAGGGTCAGGAAGACTGTCTGCTGTGTGCCTCGCCTGCTGATGCAAATATCGATAGTTGTAACACCGTTGACCCGTCTGGGTAGAAGCTGTAGGAGGGATGGAATGGTATAAATAAATCTGTTAAGACACAACCAAGTATTAAAAACAAAGTCGTTTTTGAGGGGATTTTAACATATTTTGTTATACCTGCTATTTGTCTATCGATAGTTTTTTTCTTTATATTGTAAGGATAGGACGTTTGTCTTCCATGCCACCTGATGGAAAGTGCGCATGAAGACTATGGTGTTTCTCGTCCATCCACGAGAAACCTATTCACTCGAGGTTTGTTTAGATTAGGGAACAGCTCTGTAGTGATAAGGCCGACTTTGCCTAAAAAAATTATGTTTTTCAGTGCAGTTAATACTGATGGTGTTCTAGAAACATTATTTTTATTACGATTATGGATAGCATTTAGAGTGTGTTTATGGAAACTATGTTTACTTTTTAACCTACAGCTTATTTTTTTTAAACAATAGTATTATTTATGACCTTCAAACCTTAATAATTTTAACAGGATTAGCTTGGCAGAGCCAAAGAAAATCCCTTCACAAAGTCTACGTCTAGTTCGATGTATAGTTCTTTTAAAGCTCTTTCAGCCGACCGATTTATCTATGTTTATTTTAATTTTAAAGTGCAGGTACTTTATATAATTTCATTTGAAAATTAAACAATTTCAGATATATATCACGAAATTTAATAGATTTTATGACAAGTAATGGTTGTTTAAGCTAAGAGCATAGTCATAAAAATAAACGCTACAATGTTGCCAGACATTAAAACTTTTTTCAGGCTGATAATAATCGTTTTGTTTAAAGTTCGTCGAAGCTATAAACTCATTGTACATGTCAAAATGTGGGATATACAAAAACCTCATTAAATTGGAGTCTGAGTTGCCATGTGCATCACACCCATGAATACAATAATTGCACAATTAAGCTACCTCCCATTCCCATTGTCTGCTACAGTGAATCCCTGCACATGTACTACTCCTTAATAAAGGACAAATTAACGGAAAAAACAAAAAGTGTCTTTAAATCAAATGACACAATGACAGCTATTGTCGACCACCTGTGCCTCATTAGGAAAAAAAAATAATTAAACGGCGTTCATTATGACATATTTAATATTTTCTTACAAAAACTTTCGTAACTCTTAAGCTTAGAGACATAAGGTTGAAGTTCGTCTGTGTTGGTATCTTGGTTAGTGTAAGTTTACGTTTCATATTCCCTGGCATACATGGTGCAATGGTCCTGGGGCGATTCGTTTATGAGCATTGTGAACTTTACTCCGCGAGAAATGGCTTTGTTTAAATCACCTATGACTCAAAAGCACTATGTAGTTCATATTACGTCATTGTTTTTTTACTGTTTTATCAATAAACATGTAGCATATCTGAATTTTGTTATTGCCATAAATAAAATCGGTTTTATTACAAAATTACTGGACTTTTTTACAGCTTTCTTGTATTGTCAATATAAAAATACAGTCTTTGCCAATGACAACTTGCGCTTTCGAGTCATTCAGAAGTTTATTTATATAAACTCAAAACTGTGACAGACATTCATTACAGACGGTCTCAAAATCAGAAAGGTCATAAAGAGAAATTTAATGAAAAGAGTATTGGAGAAAGATAGGATCAAAATCATACATATTGTTTCAAAAATTTAAAATTTTCAATGAAGTACTCAACCGATTCCAATGAAATTTATATGGGACCAACTATGAAGTATTCTCTATCATATGAAACAAGAATTTCGAATTCATATTTGAAAATCGATTTATAATTATTGTCCCAAATATCGTATAACAAAGACACAAAAAACATACTCCTTTTTTGGAAGTCGGTTGAAAATGTATACAAAATACTTATTGTATCAAATGCTTATCGAATCACTGTGCGACTACAAGTCTCTATAAATTGTCTACTAGTCAATTTTAGCTAAGCTAAATGTAAAAGGTTCAAAGATTTCACATTCGTCAGCTCCTGTTAAAAAGTAGAGTTATATTTACATTTATTCTTTATTCGAAGAAACAATGCCTCATCAACCTAAAGAACAACAATATGGCGTAATATATTGTTCCAAATACTGAAACTCCAGAGATGAATACCATCTCAAAACCTTTTACTTCAACAAATTTCAAAGTTAATAAACCCAGTCAAATCCTATAAACCCGATCATTTCTCTAAAAACCACGTTCAAAATTGTTTTTAACTAATTGCAGCCTCCAAGTGAAACTTTCTTGTATAAACTGCACGCAATTTATCTCCGGACGACGACGGTCTCCTCGCTGCACGTTGCTATCATTTAATCATCTATTTGTAAGGAAACCACGAGAAGGCAGTAATTTGTTAATCTCTCAATCTGATTGGAGCATCGATTAAGATTGCAATTAAATCGCGCTGGGTAATATCAGTGGAAATTGAAGGGCGGTGCCGCGGCATTAATCAATTTATGTGTTTAAGGAACTTTCGTTTGAGTGCGGAATACATAGTAATAGTATGTTGAAAGTTTTGTTTTTGGTTCAATTATTTCGCCAGGCATTGACCGAATCGCCACAGTTGAGAATTATGAGCATTAATTGCTTAAGCGTGAGACTGGGGTTCGATTATTGCTGACGATACTCGATTTGGAATCGAAAAAACATATGCGGTATGGAATGTCGTGTGGACATTTGATTTGTAATGAGTGATTCAAATACTTCGTGACAGTAAACTTTGAACTTGCGTACTTTGTGCATTTCATTGTGATGCTTTGTTGAACAGATCCTTACAATAGCTATTTAAAGCTTTTATGAAGAAAGCTGAAACAATCTTTTCAATTGAAAAAACCGTCTTATTCACACCCGGATTTAACAATAAATTCGCATGCTCTATTTTAGATTTCATTACCCTTTGACTATGAGTTAAGCATGAAATCATATGCGGGTTTAATTTCAAAACCCTTCTTGTTGACAATACACAAAGCACTGCTTACATGCTAAGAATCACATTAGTTGTTAGCGTTCGCTAAATCATTACTGGCCAATTGCATATATTTGTTTATATAAATATGTGCCTTACAGTGTCCTTGATTGTAAGAATACAACAGAATTTGCAACAGAACACATTTGTTTTTGATTAAGTGCAACTATTGTTCTACAATACAAGACTTCAAAATATTACTAAAGAAACCCGTGAACCTAATGAATAGAGGCAAACATCCGTCGTGGTGCAGCCATCGCAATAAATCCTCACTATTTCCGTTACACCACATCTAGAACACCGAATACGTCACAGACCACTAGCCACGCACTCCTGAGAAATGATCGTAAATATAATTCTATTCCCTAAAACGTTCTTTTTCAAACGCTCGTTTTGTTTCAAGAAACGCATCGTAAATCTTGGTAATAGCTTCGGTAAGGAGCACCAACATGTTTTAGATTATGTACTAGGGTAACATAATTACAAATGGAGTTTCGTTGATGTATCTTTAGTACTTATTGATACTTAAGTTCTAAGCGCGCCGGCTTTTTATTGCCGATACTAACAGCTTTGTTCTTTTCTGAGGTAACAGAAATATATTATCTGTTTCTCTACAGGTCACGAAAGAAGAAAATATCTTTTTATTTAAATATTTTTATTTATCACATTTTTCATTTATTTAAGAAAATATCTTACTCTCAAACTTAAATAGAAGTTTCATACATGTCATATGTTGAAGTAAGTCCTATATTGAATGCATTGCTGTACATGTTAAACTATTAAAATCGAAGACTGTCTTAAATTGTAAGGATTTCGAAATTACATACATACATACATACATACATAACTTCACGCCTGTATCCTTAATGGGTTAGGCAGAACATCAGAGGCTAAAAAACCATTTGATGTCACGTTTGACACATTTGGAGGTATTATTATGATGGATTGATACTATTGCAGTGAGAGGGGGTCAGGGGGGTCAGCAAAAACGCCAACAATAACCTCCGTCCCTTAACTGACTTTTACCGTATGCCCGGGAAGAGAAGCAGCTGGCACATTCTATGTTTTTCTTTCGCTCCCAGTCCAGCATGGAAGCATTTTGACATTATCCAACAAAAAAGATTTGTGGAATCATCTTACAGCCCCTGTGATTGTTTCAAACTACGAGTGACTACGGACGCTGTAAATAATAACTCGATATAACATTTATTGTAACTGAATGTATTTTACATATTATAAAAATTGAATTCTTTTAATAAGCTTATAAGGGCAGTTGTGTTAAATATAAGCAAGATTAATAACATCATCTTGCCGACTCATCCGAACTTCAGATAACGCAGCCTCACTTTTCGTATCAATCGCGTGGCACCAGCAATATGTCAGCGACATCAATTTTACGCTCTGATGCGCGATCGAAGTGTATTTACGTATAAGTGACAATAATGTTTCCGACGCTTTTATTACTGAGTTTAGTATAGCTTGATTAAAGTTTGGGAAGAAATCTCAACGAATGTTATCAAGAGATTTTTAAATCAACCCAAAATGTCTTAAATCAAATAGATCAATATAATGTTTTTCCTCGTTGTATCTAAGAGTAATAGAAGCTTAATTTTATTTTAAAATATCCCACGTGATAACCAGGTTAAATAGCGCGAATTCACTAGTGGATACTTAGAAAATAGTTCTATTGCTGCGTCCGATTATTTTCAGTTAAAAAACTTAAGAGTATATTCCATTCCAGATTTAAGCAACAAATCCTACCTACTGTCTGTCTGTGGTTACGGAATGACATAAACATAAGTTTTACCATTTGCTAAGTGTTTCAGTCTATGAAATTGACCCGAGACAAAACTCTGCTGATCTTACAAGCATTTGTCAATGTCTCATGACTCAATGACTCCATCTCTCTGCCTTACATTTTCCAATCAAACCAGTACTTCGTCTTGCAAATTCAACACTGCAAAGAGGCAGTCGATGAACTACCCCCAGTACAAATGAAGCTGAACTTAGTCTGAGATCACGTCAATGTCAGCTTGACAGTTGGCAGTATGAAACTCATGCTAATTGCGGGCGGGCGGGTGACGGTCCATTGACGGTGTCACCGGTAATGGCTTTTAAGAAATGTAATAAATTATTCGTCGCCTGCCGCCAGGTGGCGGGGCGGTAGACGACGATCGTGTTGGGAGAAGTAGCGTTTTAATATGGCAACAAAAATTAAATGCTTTTAGGTAAATTTTACTTATTCAAAGGTTCCATAGAAGCTGTGTTTTTCCGCGTTTTGATTATACCACTGAGGTTTGTACAATACCATAAAATAATTTAACATACAAAATAAATAATAATAGATACTTACCTACTTAGTGCTTGAATAAGTCTTACTATCGTTTTTGGTTTTAATTTGTCTTAAAGTAAATAAAACTTGTTAATTGCTGGCTTTTAAAATTTCCGAACAAGAAACTGCAAATACTTAGTCACACAATTATTTTAACCTTTTCCCGTTTGATGTGTGTGATTTTCTTATGCCTATAAATTATTTCAGTAAAGGTTTTTCTTCACATGCTTTATTCACAAATAAAATAACTTACCTACTTCCTTATTTGCGTGACTTGGGCCACGCGACAGCATCAGGCCTACAAACGCCTCTCGAGCGACGTTCCGAGAAACTCACAATTTTTGTAAAACAATCCCCTGACGGCAACAATGTTGTACTCAATCCATGAGAAACATTATTTATACAGATCTTCATTTATCTTAAGTATCAGTACTTACGTTGAAAATTTAATGGTAAATGTCTTGAGTGACTCAGGTTATAAAATCGTAAGCGAACGATTACAGAGAAATACTAAAAATATATAAGTTTGAATCGCAGTTTTGTAGTAATAATCATTTACAGGGTCTATCATAATGAATGTTTAACCCGTTTTCTGGAGTTGGTCCGGATGTAAGACTGCAAGAAAATCGTATCTATTTGGCGGAATACTCAGCCATATAAAAATAGTGGAGACTTTAATACTTTTTCATAAATTTCCCGAATTCTTTCATTCATTTCGCTGCCATTTCGTCAAATTTAAGTATTTTTGTTTAATTTCTACTGAATTTAAGCAAAATTTTTTTCAACTTTTTTCATAGTGTCAACTTTGATCATCTACTATGACAAAAAAAGTATGGAGCTACAGGTGCCCATAATGCCAGGAGCAAAAAAAAACAAAACAAAATATACTTACAGAAGAATTGAGAACCTCCTCTTTTATTGGAAGTTGGTTGAAAATTTACCTTTACCAATGATGGAAGTTTTATCTACTAAAAGCAGATAAAACTTCCATCAGAAAGTCGAAAGAAGCGCTTTGACAAATCCTTTTCGTGAACGAAATGCCTGCGTATGTTTTCCTGACCACAATAGCTCGTCCTGGCATTGTAGGCGTCGAGTGCATAGGTTTCTCGTGGATGAACGTGTAATGCCTTGCCATCACCAGGTGTCATGGAAGACAATACTCGTAGTTAAATAATAAATAAATAAATATTTCGGACACTCACACAACATTATCTAGCCCAAATTAAGTTTCTTAAAGAACTTGTGTTATGGATACTTGATAACTGATATATTTAAGAAATATATAAACATACATATCACACAAATATCCACCGCCGCCGGGATTCGAACCCAGGATCTCTGGCATAGAAGGCAATGTATGTTACCGCTACACCAGCCGGTCGTCGAAAGTCGTAGTTCCATCCTTATTAGGTATATAAAAAAAGAAACTTATTTTTATGTTGAAAGTAATAACTTATGAGAACAAATAGATGAATTTTCAACTGACAAATTAAATAAAGCTAATGTTACAAACCGTATTCATCATCTATATGAAGATGTAGGTTACGTAAATGACGTCGTTAAATAAACAAAATAAATTAATGTTTCCGTGAGAAAAGCTAATGTATAATAATGTCACTCTCTCGAGCCTCCAGGAAAATTTGCACGTGAGTAACGGAGGTCGGTGGGCCCTCCGGGAGGTCATCAATTCTCATTAATAATTTAAGAGGGTTAATCCACACACGACTGAGTACCTCTATACAAGAAAAATACGAAAATGTTACCTGCAATTTAGAGGCTTTACAAAACTGAGTATGTACCTCTTCTTTTTTATAAAAAAAAATATATTTAAGAAAATGCATCAGAATGGAAGGAATAATCAGATGTAATAACACTTATCCTTCACGATAAACTCTTGCTACCTTTAAGAAATCTGAGCAAAAACATAATGCGACATAGAATTGCTTAAGACTCAGAGCCCCAATGCAAGAAATTTCTTTTTAAAAGTTAAACGGCCCCCTTAGAAGGGGACGTGCAATTCCCAACGTGAAAAATCGACATTTAATAGGCGGCCGGCTATTTCGCAAATGGAGGTAATCCCTTACGTAAGAAGGGCGATGATTTAGGGGGCATTCTTAAATACTGTCCCGTAGGCAGGTACATATACTTACGCTAAAAGCATCGGTCAAAATTAGGATATTTCGGCTTTTAGGACTGATTATCCTTTTGTGCGATATTTTGTAATGTGCTTTAATAAGTTAGTGGGGAGGGCTACTGGATTGTTAATATGTACATAAAAACTATACATGAGCAAGTCTTTATGTTTGTATACCACGACTTCAGTACAGTTTTCGTACTGTATTGTAAAAAGAAACAAAAGATCTAATAATAATAATTTATTTAAAAAAATATCAATAATACATTTACATTTACAAGCCCTGAAGCCCAAAGTAGCGTTAGCCGTGTATTGGTCTTCAGTTTTCACTTCCCAAATCTTTACAGATAAATAGTAACTCAAGTGTTTGTTACTTTTGAATGCGAAATCAACAACATTTCGTCCGCAGTCGAAGTTTACAGCCTAGTGTTACGAAAATCTCGACGACTTGCAGTAAAACATGTGGAGTCAAACGGAGGATGTGCCGCGTGTAGGAAGTGGCACAACGGAAGTCAAGGAAGCAGGTAGACTTGTGTGCGTCCTTAGTTAGGAGACGAAGCAAGTGTGGAGATCAGTAGCGAGATTCTCGTAAAAAAATGGTATATAAAGAAATCGTGAAAACATCTCGTGCTAAAAATTGTGGTAAATTTTTTTGCTCAGAATAGTCCTTCCGCCGACTAATCCGACTAAATGCGACTAATCCGAGCGGCCTACGCTTGGTGATAGTATCCCTTCAAAGTCCGCTTGTAGAGCGACCACCCATCAAATACATCTTCTGTCAAATACCACCGCTCTAGCAGTGATGTGTTCCGGCAATACTTTATGAAAAGCCAGTTTCATCCGAAGCCCGTATGCTGTCATGCTTCCATCAGGTGAGATTTAGGTCAAACGCAGACTTAGTATTTAATAAAAATAAATGTTAGTACAATATCTAGACGATTTCGTCGATCAGCGTTTTGTACGTATTCTTGTCTGACGAGTAAACTTCAGCAATTGCGATTCTGAAATCGTTCTATCTAAGAGACATTATAGTGTATAGGTAAAGGATTTTGATTCAACATTTCAGATTTAGGTAATTTTAGGTCTCTTATTTTCGTTCACTGCAGGACTGTGGTAGTACTTTGATTGATTAAATTCACAAGAATCCTGATAGAGCTGTTTTTCTTCTTACTCTTATAGGTATTCCTAGCTTGCAGGTAATATGCGTAACTATAGTGGCGACGAAGCAGATGTTTTTCAAAATTGTTGGATGTTCTTTCTCTTCACACTGAAAGCAAATTGATTTAAAATTACGAATTAAAGGCACAGCCATGGCATGTTTTACATATGATACACAATCCAGACTTAAATTGAACTTAAATACAGGATCAAAATAAACATACTTCAAGCCGCTGATAGCAAATACTTATTACTTATAGTAGTAAAATTTTATTATTATGAGTTTTAACAAATTCTCAGCAATATCCAAGAATCCATAGGTTCTGGACCAACGAGATCAGCGACGTTTTCTTTTTAAATTTGGAATATCAATTGAACATTGAAATATAGCCGTTAAAACGTCGTGCGAAACAGCACTCAGACATTTCTCTTGCAGTACCTGTTTATGGCCAATATTGGAAAGTATATTGGGTCAATAGTAAGATACCTTATAGCCAGCGATTTGGTTTCCATAGAACTTACTGTAAGTTGAGAAGTTTATAGCTTTGTTATGAAGAATTTATCCATACACATATATTATTATATTATTATTATTTAATAAGCTCGAAATTTCTATAATTTGTACATTTATTGATAATATCGTTTGCTTAAAGAAGGAATCGCGATGTTTTGTAAAGGTAAAATAATAACCTAGAAGTTATGGTATAGTGTGGTATGCAAAATTAATCAATAATCCCTACTTAAATAAGTTCTCCATATTGTATATCTCATTCACTTTACTTGTTTACATTACTTGTACTCAAAATCGGTTCCATTTATCTTCACCACTAAGTAGAAAAAAAAAACATTATAGAAATTGGAAAAATTAATTACCGCCAAAATGGAAGAGCAATAACTAGAAAGCATTTTTATTCACTTGGGATATTAAACCTTTTCAATAAAAAAGTAATTTATTACGAAATACCGGCACAAGTTCGGGAATTTTGAACAAAATAGATTCATGTATTGGTCCTGATAGACAAAAGACCGTTCTAGCTTCTGTGTATCCAATAAAGCGGGTTAAGCAACAGAAGAAAACGTCATGTATTTCTCACGAAGAATTTCGTGCTTCGGAGGGCACGTTCTAGGGTTGCCAACCATACTATTTTTAACAGTATTATACTGTTTTTCACTTCATTATACTGTTTACAGTTGAAGAAAAATAAATACTGTTTTCAGCATAAAAAGCTAAACACTTTATATGCTAGACTTAAATTAATAATTTGTGCTAGAAACTCTAAAAAAATGTGTTTAGAACATTAAACAAATTTAATACTGTTTTTTTTCCAAAATACTGTTTTATATTCTTTTCAGACTCAAATATACTTACTTTATTTCTAGAAAAAAAAGTGGGCAACCCTAGCACGTTCAGCAGTCAGTCGCGGGTATTGTTTACTTGTTACAGAACCTATTCGTTATGGTTAGTTAGAAGCCATTTCAGAGCCCAGAAATATTCGGACATCGATCAAGTATTATCTAAGTCAGCTTGATGGGTTTGACCTATTCATTTATTGATGTGTTAAATGAGACTCAAATGATATCGAAACAAATTTCAAGGTGTAATAGAGGCGTGTCTGAGGCGTGTAACGCGCGTGCACCGTGCACCTCATTAGTGGGTTTCCTAAGCTTATCAGTTAGTACATAAAACTATTGAACACAAAACCTTTGTTCTATAATCAATAATTATTATTTTTGAATAGAACGTCGCGAACAACTCAATACTAACAATATTGGAGCGACGACGTAGCTACAAGTCATCATCCCTGAACAAACGGAAGCCTTACACACATAATGATCCCTAATGAATAGATATTGCTCCTGTAATGGAGAATCACACTACATACAGCTATTGCGATCTTTTTCGTGACATGCATTGTGCATTCCACATTAAGTCAGCTTAAAATAACTCTGCCACCCGATGTGTGGGGATTCGCTCCGATGACGATCGATCGCGCGAGATCGGCCTGATTAGTCAAGATTTTAGTGGGTATACTCAGTTTACTGAGGAGACTCATAGCTGCTAACCCGGTCTCCACACTGGCAGGGTACAGGCGAGGGTGCTCTGTTCTACAACCTTCGGGCTAACAGATCTATAGAATACCCTGTCGTCCGTAATCAGGATTCATCCTCCTCCTAATAGAGCTTGTCTATTAGGTGCCAAATCTTTCCTTGGCAGAAAGAAAAAAATGTGTGGGGAAATGGCGTTAACAATACGTAGGAGGGCGCTCGGCTTTGGTTGAGCGCAACCCTCCAGGGCTCATGGATAATACCAATGGCTATAACAGGGGATAGGTATACTTATGGTGGATGAGGTACACCTGGAGGTTTTTATTCGACCGATCTGGCCTTCTGCCGGATCATCCCGACTTACCCTGACGTTCCCGTTCGGGCCGTTCATATAGAGAAATGCAGAAAGATAGAATGTATCTTTGATATGTGCAATTGTTTAATATGTGGTTGCATTTAGCCAGGTGTCTTAATGAACCCGTTTTTGAACTAAATTTTGAACGATGATAACAAATGAATTCGCTGAAGAAGAGAACCTTAGCAAGATCACAAAAAAAATCTTTATATAAGGTATCAATTCATAATAACAATCATTTATTTCTATATTTATAGGTTTTGATTGATAGTGACTTCGATATTTTAGATTGGAATTGACTTTAAAAATAATTATAAAATCTTTCCTAAATCTTTACATCCGTGTGTCCCGCACCAATCGCCGGAAAATAATTGGGTCATCAAATAATTTTGGACTAAAGCTTTATAGTAGAAATATTCTTTGGAATATTTACGCAAAGCAGAAGCAATAAATCAATAATATTGTTAAATATTTCAAGATTTGTTACATTTTTTAAAGTACTTTATTAAGAGGGTTTTATGGCGATCGTGACTACGGTTTGTGTACATCAAAAATTTAAAAAAAATATGTAAGGAATAGCAAGAAAATGCGGTAAGAATGTATATAATTAAACCCTATTTAAAAGAATTTTTTAACAAACTAATATTTTGGGGTTATTCTGGCATGTTTGAAGCATCTCTGGGACTTAACTTAAACAAGTTGACACTAAGTTATGTTAACTTTGAGTGTCTTGGAGTCCAATTCAGTTAGAAGTTTCACGAGTTCATAAGTGTTAAATAATTGAAACCCGTGTTATTTAATTTCATACTTACTACATACTTTATAAAGAGACCAATACAAAGTCTGTAAAATAATAAGAATGGACAGAAGAAACAATAAATCGAATATCACTTTCACTGCTTAGGTTTTAGAGATTTTATCGAAAGCTAAACTAACACTTGATATTGGTGATTATTTTTACTTGATGATACTAGTGAGATGATAGAGCCCGGATTGTCGAACCTGTAGGGTTAAACCGGCCGCTTACAATACTCTTTTAAAATATCACAAAAACAAATAAAAGCACATTCACTATTTTCTCTGAAATTTCGTTTCTTTTCAAAATTTTCAGATAAATTACCTATTGTGGGATTAATTGTTTAACTTTACTAAAATACTAACATATTAATCGCTTCTGAAAAGATGTTAAATCAATCAGTTAAAATCTAAAATTTGGATCAATCTCATTCAAATTTCTTTAATATCACCTAACAGTTTACATACCTTTATTAATTTCTTTGTTGTTTTATATCCAAATATTACCCATTTTTTCGTATTTCTATGCAAATAGAGCTATTTAACAAGTGGAGTAATGGCTCAATTGTTGATAACGTTTTATTTTATACTTTAAAAAACATAAACAAGACCGAATTGGGTGTTTTATACTCACGCTAAACTACGATTAACTTGGTTCACAGCGGTCGGTGAATTAATGCAGGAAGTGCTGCCACCTGCAGGGAAACTAGGGTTGTCTGAAGATATGGTTCTTTATCAGCGCCATCTAGAGGTTTTGGTGACAATTTAAAAATCCAGTTAAGATTACAATAGATTTGACGACCGGCTGGTGTAGCGGTAACATACATTGCCTTCTATGCCAGAGGTCCTGGGTTCGAATCCCGGCGGCGGCGGATATTTGTGTGATGAACACAGATATTAGTCGACAAGTCATGGATGTTTATATGTTTATTTGAGTTTATTCTAATAAAAAATATGTATTTATTCAATATGTACTTATGTTTATATATTTCTTAAGTATATCAGTTATCTAGTATCCATAACACAAGTTCTTTAAGAAACTTAATTTGGGCTAGATAATGTTGTGTGAGTGTCAGAAATATTTATTTATTATTATTTATTTATTTCAATATTAAAACTCAAAAGATCAAGGATCTAAGATTTAAAATTTAAAAATAGCATTGCCATCCAAAATCTAAATTTCAATTTATTAAGTCTTATTTTCTGAGGAATCATGGATCAAACATTCATATTTAATGGGTAAGAAATTCAATAATAGCTGTTGCAGGTCAACAACATATTCAATACTCAATACTTTATTGCAAACATAATTTTACAGGTGACAGTTTATAATAATACGTAATTTACAATAATACATACATACATACATAACGTCACGCCTGTATCCCATATGGGGTAGGCCCGTAGGCAGAACACCAGAGATTACAAGACCATCAGCTGATGTCACGTTTGACAAATTTAGAGGTATTACAAAGATGGAGAGAGACTATTTTAGTGACAGGGGGTCAGCCTATCGCCCACAAAAACGCCTTTAAAACCTCTGTCCCTTAACTGACTTTTACAGAATGCCCGGGAAGAGAAGCAGCTGGCACATTCTATGTTTTTCTTTCGCTCCCAGTCCAGCATGGAAGCATCAATAATAATCAGTCAAATTATTCACCTAATTTAGGTATTGCAATGCAGGAGAGGACATTTGTAGTCATTTTAAATTAGATTTATTGTTTAGATACAAAATTATTCATCAATTCACTTATAGATACCTATTTATGTCTAATTCATTTAAATTTGTCAATTATACTTGATTGGTCGTGTAACAATTTTTTTTATTAGGATAAAAACATAAAAAATGTCTTCTTATCATGTACCTTAACTTATCATTATTATCCATTAATCGAAGATCAACTTATAAATTAACTACAAAGTTTACACTTGCATGTAATTTTAATAAGCAATCAACAAATTTGACTGTTTAAAGCAAAATTCATAGTGTCAAAATTAAAAAATAATGGTAGGTCCATATTATTATGAAAACTGCACTTAAGCCCAAATCCCATAAAAAACACTATCACAGAAATCGAAGCAGTCAAAAGTAAAATCAATGGCTTGATGCTCTTAAAAACATATTTTGGGTACATATTCCTCTTTTTATTTTCTCGTTATTGCATAATAAACAGTATCCTTAATAACTTCATCATAATCAACTGTTATACTGCTCCCGGCTTCGTCTTATCAGCAAGTATTTTTATTACCAAAATCATAAATTTCACACCTATTCAAGTGTTAATGTAAACTGGTGTAAACATTAAAAAGTAAATATTTGTGGCCTATCAAAACGTTTTATAACCGTTTAAGACATCTTTATGGTGGTTAAGAAAACATAATTTCATTTTAAGGTTGTTGTTATAAAGGTTTGACGCGTTTGCGGCTTTTATCCAGCTTTAAGGTGAGGATGGTTTTGTAAGAGTTATTTTAAATGAGGTACAAAATGAGCTAAATTCGACTTTTGTGAAATTAAGAGACTTCAAAAGTTTGAAGTCTCTTAATTTCAAAAAGAAGTCTCTACTTTTGATATTAGAGAGATCTAAAATTTTAATTTTAATGAGTGGTACGCGAATACGGCCTAACACCTTGTTTTCTCAAGTCTCAGA
Source organism: Stenoptilia bipunctidactyla (assembly GCA_944452665.1). Lineage (NCBI taxonomy): Eukaryota > Metazoa > Arthropoda > Insecta > Lepidoptera > Pterophoridae > Stenoptilia > Stenoptilia bipunctidactyla. The sequence continues at coordinate 27,525,149 of OX101731.1, forward strand.
TATCATTACAGTAAATATAAATAAAACTTAGTTTGGAAATACTTACCAAATTCAGAAAACGTTTCTTTTTAAGTCGCTAAATGTGGCTCTTTTTGTATTAATCTTGAAACTTGCTCACAAGCGGCCCTTTGAATTATGTTATACTTATTTATATTACCCAAAATATAACTTATATAAACTTTTCGTCGATTATATCCAACAGAATTTGTTAAATTTGTTACAATCGAAGCTTGTCGCATGAAGAAACCAGTTGTTTAAGCTAATCTCTAAAAAAAAAAGGTTTTTTGAGGAAGGTTTTCGAGATACTACATGGCCCATCGAAAATACGCAACGCATAAAGCTCTTATCAACGATAAGTTCACTCCTGAATTATACGTATTTACCCACTCTCCGGGCCATGAATAAAACGTCATAGAACATGAATTGTAGATAACATAAAAAGGTTTGTGTACGCGTCAGGTGCTTCTTGTTTGAAGCAGTATGTTTGTTTTTCGTTGCGACGACGGTTCCGTTCGCCTGTTCCCTTTGAACTCTTTCCTCGTGACGAAATTCTAGAATAAGTTACATTCTCTGTTGCGAGGTATTTGTATGTCTTGTCTTTTTGTTTATATTGAACTTTTTACAGGAATACATGCTGTTAGTAAGAATGTTTTGTCGTAATTCTTTGTCACACTGATAACATGAGATTGGCTAAGTTATTTTGTTACTTCAGATTTAAAATTATTTATATATATTTATATTGTTTAGTCGATGCTGGACTGGGAACAAAGGAAAAACATAGAATGTGCCAGCTCCTTCTCTTCCCGGCTTTACTGTAAAAGACAGTTCAGGGACAGAGGTTTGATTGGAGATTTTTTGTGGGTGATAGGCAATAGTCTCTTTCCACCATTAGAATCTCCAAATTTGTCAAACGTGACATCAGCTGATTTTATAACCTTTGGCGTTCTGCCTACCTCATTAGGGATACAGGCGTGAAGTTATGTAGGTATGTTTTGTAATATGCTGGATATCTTATAAATAAATACTTAAATACTATGATCTCAACCTATTCTCTCTATAATTATATCTCAACCTGTTATATGTTCAATTATACTTCGTCGCTGCATCCGAAGAGATTTTAAGATTCACCAAGTAGTCCACTCCAGAATGTATCTGGCATCGAACACATTTCAGAGCTAAAAAAAATAAAAATATAATTCTGCACATAATATGCTGTGTGCCTGTTCCAACTGTCAACTTGTCATTCACTTCTAATGTTCAGGCATCAAAACATAGAATTACGGTCAAACTTCACTTAAGGTAAGTTTGTTTAACCTTCAATTATACGTATCTACATAATACTGTGAAATACCTACATATTAGATTTGGTAGAGGGCGTTTGTTAAAACGATGAGCATTCATGTATTAAAGTAACTACTTGAAGCTGAAAACTTGAAAAGACTATAAGTATTAGGTACCTACTGATATTTGCAGTTTAAATTGTTACTAATTAACAATTTTGCTTTCACTTTTCTATTATTTTTCCTTTTTTTATCCTTACATTAGATCCATTTATGCTCATACAGAGCAGATCAGTTCTGTATATTACTGTATACGAGTTTACATCGTTATTAAAAAACATAAGCATTCTCAATAGTCAGTTCACTCGGGCGGTAAGTTACTCATTCAATTCTCGCTAAAACTAATCATTCGAAAAACAAAGCTTCCCTTTCGTTGCCCTTCATTAAATTCGAACAATATTTTAATATCAGTAATTCAGTAATGATAATTGTTGGAAGTGCAGCGCTGCTCGCGACACGGAACGGACACGCTCGCACGCGCACAATAATGTCAAATAAGTCACTTGCTTTTGAACTTTCGATGGGCGTCGAACATTTAGGAAACAAGTTTTAGTTATTCGTTAACACTCTAATAATTGAAACTTGCTCACAAGCGGCCCTTTGAATTATGTTATACTTATTTATATTACCCAAAATATAACTTATATAAACTTTTCGTCGATTATATCCAACAGAATTTGTTAAATTTGTTACAATCGAAGCTTGTCGCATGAAGAAACCAGTTGTTTAAGCTAATCTCTAAAAAAAAAAGGTTTTTTGAGGAAGGTTTTCGAGATACTACATGGCCCATCGAAAATACGCAACGCATAAAGCTCTTATCAACGATAAGTTCACTCCTGAATTATACGTATTTACCCACTCTCCGGGCCATGAATAAAACGTCATAGAACATGAATTGTAGATAACATAAAAAGGTTTGTGTACGCGTCAGGTGCTTCTTGTTTGAAGCAGTATGTTTGTTTTTCGTTGCGACGACGGTTCCGTTCGCCTGTTCCCTTTGAACTCTTTCCTCGTGACGAAATTCTAGAATAAGTTACATTCTCTGTTGCGAGGTATTTGTATGTCTTGTCTTTTTGTTTATATTGAACTTTTTACAGGAATACATGCTGTTAGTAAGAATGTTTTGTCGTAATTCTTTGTCACACTGATAACATGAGATTGGCTAAGTTATTTTGTTACTTCAGATTTAAAATTATTTATATATATTTATATTGTTTAGTCGATGCTGGACTGGGAACAAAGGAAAAACATAGAATGTGCCAGCTCCTTCTCTTCCCGGCTTTACTGTAAAAGACAGTTCAGGGACAGAGGTTTGATTGGAGATTTTTTGTGGGTGATAGGCAATAGTCTCTTTCCACCATTAGAATCTCCAAATTTGTCAAACGTGACATCAGCTGATTTTATAACCTTTGGCGTTCTGCCTACCTCATTAGGGATACAGGCGTGAAGTTATGTAGGTATGTTTTGTACTATGCTGGATATCTTATAAATAAATACTTAAATACTATGATCTCAACCTATTCTCTCTATAATTATATCTCAACCTGTTATATGTTCAATTATACTTCGTCGCTGCATCCGAAGAGATTTTAAGATTCACCAAGTAGTCCACTCCAGAATGTATCTGGCATCGAACACATTTCAGAGCTAAAAAAAATAAAAATATAATTCTGCACATAATATGCTGTGTGCCTGTTCCAACTGTCAACTTGTCATTCACTTCTAATGTTCAGGCATCAAAACATAGAATTACGGTCAAACTTCACTTAAGGTAAGTTTGTTTAACCTTCAATTATACGTATCTACATAATACTGTGAAATACCTACATATTAGATTTGGTAGAGGGCGTTTGTTAAAACGATGAGCATTCATGTATTAAAGTAACTACTTGAAGCTGAAAACTTGAAAAGACTATAAGTATTAGGTACCTACTGATATTTGCAGTTTAAATTGTTACTAATTAACAATTTTGCTTTCACTTTTCTATTATTTTTCCTTTTTTTATCCTTACATTAGATCCATTTATGCTCATACAGAGCAGATCAGTTCTGTATATTACTGTATACGAGTTTACATCGTTATTAAAAAACATAAGCATTCTCAATAGTCAGTTCACTCGGGCGGTAAGTTACTCATTCAATTCTCGCTAAAACTAATCATTCGAAAAACAAAGCTTCCCTTTCGTTGCCCTTCATTAAATTCGAACAATATTTTAATATCAGTAATTCAGTAATGATAATTGTTGGAAGTGCAGCGCTGCTCGCGACACGGAACGGACACGCTCGCACGCGCACAATAATGTCAAATAAGTCACTTGCTTTTGAACTTTCGATGGGCGTCGAACATTTAGGAAACAAGTTTTAGTTATTCGTTAACACTCTAATAATAAGTTATCTTTAAACAGAGTCTTTTGAGACTCTAATAAAAAAAATAATCTGCTGCAGGGCATTGCGGTTAGGTATTATACCTACTTAAAAATAAATAAATAAATGCTTTTTGCCAATATTTGTTATTAGTTTATCCAACATGGATTTTGTCAAATTTAGATATTACTAGCTGACCCGGCAAACGTGGTTTTGCCATAGGTATAAATAAATAAAAAAAATAGATGTTGGCCGATTCTCATAGATACCGGATAAGCACAAAAAATTTCATCAAAATCGGTCAAGCCGTTTCGGAGGAGTATGGCAACGACAACTGTGACACGAGAATTTTATATATTAGACGAGAATTTTATATATTCGCATTTTCGATGAAGTTTATCATATCTCGTTAATTAGCGTAGTGGACTAATTGATCTTGTCAATAAACCCGATCGTGCACCGCCAACTAAACTTAGTTAGTTTAACTTAGCTCGCATAGTTGAGCTAGTTTTTCATAGACATGTGCGTCCACCGCTAACTATTCTTATTTTCAACTGACTTCCAAAAGAAGGAAGTTCTCAATTCGAGTGTATGTCTTGTTGTAGGTGGACGGACAACTTTAGTTTAGCTTACTTTAGTGCCAACGCTGCGTTACGCGTTCTTCAAATAGGCACACCTACCCATAGATTTATATAACACCTACTAAGAGAGATTCAAACATATAAACTTTCATAACATTTTCCGTATCGTACGCGCGTATCATACGCCTTGGCGCACTCCGAACGTCCGTATCGAATGCGCGTATGCTACGGACGTTGCAGTTTTGTATGAAACGCGCGTTCGAACGCGTGACGCAGTGTTGGCACGTTTAGTTGGCGGTGGAAGAACGGCTGAAAGCTGTTATGGTTCAAGCTGTTATGCTGTGGTTTTTCATTCAAACGTCTTCATAAATGACCGTATCTAATCCATGCTTTATCTTTTCCTCGTGATAAGTAAGCAAAGCACTAGAGTTCGCGGCATTTTCAAGACGGTGATGACACGTTCCTACATCTGTATAGCCACTTTTCCTTCGCGCACCACATTTCTCAAACTGTCACAATTCTACTGAATCCTAGAAAGCAGTTTCTCCTTATGTAATCATAGTTTCTACTATGTTCTTTCTTCTTCATTGGTGCTCATCGTATTTGAATTACAAATATGGGGACATTTCAGATATGTTTAAATCGTCCCTGTATAATAAAGATAAAATAAAATGCCATTTTTATTCAATCAATATTTGCGCTATGTTTACAAAACAACCGCTGAAATTTCAAAAAACAGCTATGATTTAATTTGGCATACTAATAAATACATACCTGCATACATACATAACTTCACGCCTCTATCCTTCATGGGGTAGGCAGAACAACAGAGGTTATAAAACCATCTGATGTCACGTTTGACAAATTTTGAGGTACCTATTATAATGATGGATGGAGACTATTGCAGTAACAGGGGAACAGCCTATCGCCCACAAAAAGCCTCCAATAAAACCTCAGTCCCTTAACTGACTTTTACAGTATGCCCGGGAAGAGAAGTAGCTGTCACATTCTAAGTTTTTCTTTCACTCCCAGTCCAGCACGGAAGGAAATAAATATTTGCATAGAAAGGCATATAAATAAATAAATACAAGCCTTTTTATGTCTCCTTCTTTTATAGCATTCCTTTGATTTTTAATCTAAAACCCTCGACGTTCCAACCAGAAAATCAATTCAATTTCAGTGCATTGCCATTGTTAAAAAGAAATGCAAAGCAGGTTCTACTTAACAATATTAGAAGCAAAATAAGCACGACGTGAATCTGCTCCATCCACTATCTCGCATCGTCTGGCAATTTTCACTATACAAAGCTAATCTTAAACGCTGTCTCTCGTAAAACGCTTATTCTAATACACTGAAACAAAAGAATGGCCGCAGTTTAAACAAGATTCTAGTGCCAACATACATCTAATTAAGATAAAGAGCGGAGATAGGGCTAACAAATCACAGACACAAAAACGGATCTACATCGCTTGTTTTGTATGCAAATATGTAGTTCTATTTTGGGATGTCTAGTCTATTATGTCGTTTTGGTTTTTAACCCTCGATTTAATGGGGAGGTTATAAGTTTGACATGTGATAAACAGCAGTCTGTCGCATCGTAGCTCTCAAATTAATAAACCGATTTGAGGGCAATTTTATAGAATTGAACGTCTGGTTTATCAAGATAGGTCTTATGTATATTCCTTTTATTTTATTTGGTGAAAATCGTAGCAATGACCTCAAAGATATTCAGTTTTTTGACATTATCTCAATCAGTATCTATCTATTAGCAAGATTTAAGCCAAAGTCGAAATTAAAATTTCAAAATTGGGGCTGCTTACTTAGTTTTAGTAGTATTTTTATATCGTAAAAAAAATTGCCCATTTAAATTTAGTCTAGTTCTAAGGTGAAGTTGTTTTTTTAATATTCTGCATTCGTTGATTATAATACTTATAAACAGTAGTTTTGAAGATGAACGAGGAGATTTTTTAGTGGTATTTTAATGTGGTATTATATAATTCAAAATCTGGTCAAGTACAATTTGCATTGAAGCCAGAGGCCTATGTGGGTTTAAATATTGAATATAGTCGCCCAGTGGCCAAAATTCGACCACATTTAATTAATTAACAATTAGGTACTAAAAATAATGGAATGCAAAAATTGTTTGTCTCTTAAAGTTTTATTCTAAGCTTAATTTAGGAATGGAGAGTTCAATCGATGTGTCGTTTCGAACTATCTTGCCCTTGTTATATTGACATTACCTACCCTCCTGATCGTGTCAATTAAGGTCTAGGTCTTTTCCGCGGCTTAACTCGTAAAAGAAATCAAAGAATAGCAGATAACTGAGCAATCTAAGCGTTATTAACCATTTTAAAAAGTACAAACATCCCTCCATACATTCTCTCGAACACTTTCAAGTTAAAATAATACTTGGATATTTCACCTCCAAATCTAAGCAGCTCTAAAAACCCATTAAACATCCAAGTCATTAACGTGTTCAGGGAAAAAGTGTTCCAGTAAGGATAATCCCCGTAAGATAAGTAGCAGCGAAGTGGCCGAATGTCTTCGCGAGATCGGCGAGTGACGCCGCGGGGCGCGGTAACTGATGGGGACTTAGCAGGATCTCTTAATTTATAGCCTTCAGCAAGTGTGGCGTAAGAATGAGGCGTGTAGTAGGATTGTTAGCTAGGTATCTGGTAGGTACGGTTTGGTTTTGGTTTGACTTTTTAGCGTTAGTAATAGAGATGTTAATTTTTGAAAGCTCAAAAATTATCGCGTACAATATACAGGTTGACTTGTGCATGGCCACAAATACTTACAAATTATCCCATCTCTGTTCCCATGCTCTGTTCCTATGGCGAGTCATGTTCCAGTCACCCTGTATATGTATTTGTACGAAAATGCCTGAATCGTTAGCCGGTTTCTGTCCCTCATGCCCTGAACCCTGACCAGTCGGTTCAGATTGACGAGTCTTTCCCTCCAAAAGGTGTATAGTTTTTGAATTGCCCAATAATAAGTCTATTATGAACTCCCTGTTTTAGGTAAATGTATACAAAACTTGATGAACTTTTACAGTGAAGTATTGCTTACGAGACAGCCCCAATGCCGAACACCTAAATAACACTTAAATAACTGAAAAATATGCTGAAAAACAATTGAGAATTATAAAATGCAAAAAATGAAAAATATTATATCTAAACACCATAAATAACAAGTGAATAATAAAGTCATACTAAATACAATATTCCAGTTAGTTATGTTATGAAAAATACAGGGTAATACTTTGTTAATTGAAACATGGCACAACAAACAAAAACATTTACAAAAAAGAAAATGCAACTAAAAAACGAAATACGAATTACGAATCGCTCTACGTCGAAATATTATGTCAACAAAAAATTACTATGCATAAATAAAAAAAATATTTATTTATTAATATTATATTTCATGTCCTTTTTCCCCATCTTATCCCCATCATAAATAGTTAATTCAATTTGTTACTGCCCATGATAAAAACTTATACAACACCTCTAGCGCTTCTAACTTGCGCCTATACTAAATTTTATCTACGAACTCATAGCGGGTGAAATAATCTGATTTGTCCATTTGCCGGTCGTAGGTCGGCAACAAACGGCCGCCTCGATTAACAGGATTGCTTTTTGTACTACTGCCATTATTTCTTACGTTTAATTGATGGGAAAAGTGAAATTTATTACGCGTAATTTTGCGTTAACAGCATTTAGGAGTAAGTGTACTGTTGATATAAAAGTTTTATGTATTTACGTTTATTTTGAGGTTAACGTTTTTTTATATACGAAGGCATACATAACTTCTGAGGTAAGCAGAGAGAACGCCAATTGCTACGATCCAGATATCTTTCGCGAATTATTACAATAATATTTTTTATGAATTACCTATTTTTATACAGTAAATAAACGTGACGTGAACTCCAGGTTGGGCCTAAATAATAAGAAAATAGATACATAATATATAACTTCACGCCTGTATCCTTTACGGGGTAGGCAGAACATCAGAGGCTATAAAACCATCTGATGTCACTTTTGACAAAATTTATAGGTATTATACTGATGGAAAGAGACTATTGCAGCGACAAGGGGTCAGCGTCGATTGGTCAACGTCAACAAATCTTCTGTCCCTTAATAGACTTTTAAAGTATGCCCGGGAAGAGAAGCAGCTGGTATATTCTATATTTTTGTTTCGCTCCCAGTCCAGCATGAGTTAGTATTGTAAATAAAAACTAAAATAGACTGTGTAAATAGTAGAATATTAACTAAGTGTATTATAAATTAACTCCTATATACGAAGAGATTCTTCAGATTCTTGGATGTAGACGTGGAGAAGGTATTGGTACCATATTTGTGATACGTATACTCGTGTGCTTTGATACCACTGTGTCGCTTATTTCCACCACGCTTTTATTTTATTCCTAGAAGGAATAGTACGATAGGACCTGTACCTAATTACAGCATTACATTGTAGGTCTTAACATGTTATGTCATAGAGTTGGGAATGCAATTTCCATGGAGACGCAGATGTTCATGGACAGTGGTGATTACTTAACGTAAGGTGCTCAGGCTGTAGCTCTATAAAAAAAAATCAACATTTTAACTGAAATACTTTCAGTGCTGCTCAGAAACTTACATCCTTGGTTAAATTAATTCCATAATAAGACGTAATTAAAAATCCATGCTTAAAGTGTTAAATCACAAGAGATACTAAAAGTTTACGAAAGTACTACCTTTACAAAGTACCGGCTATAAATACAAAACGTAATGGTTTTTACACAAAATCTGCGACATTTAATCGCATCTTCGCCGCTGGCATGTCGCAATTGGAGCGGCGGTGTAACCAGGGTTGGATTATTGTCACGCCCCCAGCGAAACAAGTGCTGAGCAGAGCAGGTGGCATTTGATATGGGTATAGAGGAGGAGAGGAAAGGTAAAAACTACTATTTATGACAATATACAAAACATACATCATCGTTTGAAATGAGCCCACTGCATGGCTATGAGTCTATCCCCTGGGTGACGAGGAGGTTTAGGCCGAAATCCACCGAACTGTTCCAGTGCTGAAACGTGAGAAATGAATGCTTGACGATCACGCATCGATATGATCGGTCACCATGCGATATCGATTGTTATAGGCAAAACCCACTGCGGCACTTCCTCAAATATACTGATGGAAATTCATTTTGAAGACTAACATGTAACTTTTCTATCCATTAGTCCTGGTCTGCAGTTTATTCCATACCCTTGTTTTTCGTATCAATAATTAACCGTCAAAACTTTTGATTTTATCGGTTTCTAAACCCACTTTTGATATCAATCCCACCTGGATGTGAGTGAAGATGTGGTCACAGGTAACAGCTCTTCATAAAACAGTTTCGGGCCTCAGCATCGTTGGAGTGGTGGTATTTGGCGGCAAATTTTATATGATATGTAATGAATAGCTAGGCAAACCTTAAGGTGTCCTACAACAAAATATGTAGTTTATCTAAAGTAAACTATTAAAACAGCTGATTTAAAGTCTTATGGCTTCTAAGCCCCAATTTCAGCGTGTAATAAATGCGATCAATTCGAGTTGAACTCGGCTTACGCGTTAAAACGAGTTCCACTTTCAAATTTTCTTCAGTCATAGCTGAGATTTTTTAATCTAGGATCAGAAGGAAATCGGGGCTTACTAATCTAACTTGTCATAAATGTTGCAAAAAATTTCAAAAGAATCATTGAAGTTAACATCGCCTCTGCAAGCTACCAATTTGCAGATTTCCTCTCTGCGTTTAGGCCGAACCAACTTGCTCATTCGATGGTAAACATAAATTTTCGACAATGATTCATGATGGCCGCTTTTGGCGAAAGTTTTTGCGCACTCAATTATTCGTTACCTCACTTTAAAGGAAAGCTTGCTTTTAAATCGACTGGCGAATGGCGAAGTGCATGGTTAATTATACCTACTTCTTTGATGATTAATATTTTACTTGTACCAAAAGTAAGGAAAAAACTCAACAGCGATACATTAAAAAAGAGTTTGGTAAAATAAAACATAAAATACTTGAAACATTTGTCATACATGTATTTATTGTATTAAATGAATTTCCGAAACGTGAAAAATATTCTATAACAACTAATATGCAAAGGATTAATTTAATATCATCATCATAACTCCGTGTAATGAGCCCACTGCAGGGCTATGAGTCTCTCCCCTGGGTGACGAGGAGGTTTAGGCCGTAATCCACCGAGCTGGCCCGGTGCTGGTTGGTGGATGTCAGATATTTCAGGGTGCCAAAATGGCTTCTGACATACCCAAACGACTACTGTTTACAAGTATACAGCACCCGAGACCGACTGCTTAACGTGCCCTCCGAAGCACGGAAGTCTTCATGAGAAATGAAGGGTCCGCGGTCACCCATCCTAATAGCGGCCGCACCGAGCGCACTTAACCTGCGATATCGTTTGATATGCGCATTAACCAGGCCGCCACGACGACTTATAATTTAATATGAAGAAACCAAAGTGTGTGAGTATAAGGATTGCAAATGTATGGCATTAACTGCCTGCGTCCATGTTTCTGGCCACTACAGTCCTTGTATGAATTTTCAAGCGTAGAGTGGATAAATGGACGTGTTCCACCATAATTTTTATGCTCTCTTTCCACAACGCGGTATTGAAGAAATTTTTTTTAATAATTATTTTTGTGGTAAAAACGATAGGTTATAAAAAATATTATCTAGGTATAGTTTTTCCCACAACTGTCAAAAGGAAGGGTGTGTGACATAGACATCTTTTTTCCCTAAAGAGTACTTATTCATAAAGAGAACTTTTAATACACTCCTGTCAACTTGGTCTTGTCTCAAAACATTATTACTGTTGAGCTCATTTTCCAGTTAGGAAATTCCTAAACAAATATAAGAAAAACTAAAACTATAGATATAATAACAGCATTATTTATCGACGTAAGTTTTCGGAATAGCCGTGTTTATAAACTGCCTTAAAGTATTCCAAAGTAACAGTACAAATTCGTGTACAACAAAGCTAGGACATAAATTCGGCGCAATGAAAATGCAGGCTAACAAATAATGTACAGTCGCCGGCGATGGACAGGCCCGGCGCTTCTGCGTTAAGGAACAGTTTCGTTGCAGCAGAGACGCGAATTTTATCATAATCAAGAAAATTCTTCAGCCGAGAGACATTCACTGCCACTTACGGTCCTGGGCAACCAACTACCCGCAACCAACGTTTACAGGCAGACTTGGCCAGGTCGTCGGTCTACATCGTCGGCCTACCCACGCTACTTCTCCCGGTACTAGGCCGCCACACGAGAGCCTTAGTGTCCCAGAGGTCATCCGTTCTGCGAGCTATGTGCCTTCTTATTTTTGCAAATAATAACACAAAATTTTATCGCGTTTTTTCATCGCCTTCTTATTAACAATTTGTTACATCATATTATAATAGGTACATTATGTGAGCACTGCCAGGACAATGAAACGTAGATGAAAATAATCTCTTTAAAGTAATAACAAATCACGATGTTTGAATAACTCTATGACTGGAACCGACTGATTGGTCAGCTAATTGACTAGAGTCTACCCCATGAGTCTACCCCCTAGTTTCTCCGTGTGTTCACGATATCACAAGCTTATATCAAAACTAACTTTGCAGCCACATCATTCATGTGTCAGTTTCAGTTATTTAATTAAATTTAACTTTAATTCCATGCTGGACTGCAAGCAAAACAAAAACATAGAATGTACCCGCTGCTTCTCTTCCCGGGCATACTGTAAGAGTCAGTTAAGGGATGGAGCTTTTAATAGCGTTTTTGTGGGCGATAGGCTGACCCCCTGTAATTGCAGTAGTCTTCCTCTATCATAGTAATTTGTCAAATGTGACATCAGATGGACTTATAGGCTCTGGTGTTCTGCCTACCCCATAAGGGATACAGGCGTGAAGTTATGTATGTATGTAATTAAATAAAACACTTTTTAACCGGATTTATCGCGTATATTTACATTTTAAATTTTGACTCGACGTTTCGGTGTCTTTTCAGACCCCGTGGTCACGAGCGACTGAGGTGTTAAGCGTCGGATTGATAGATTGAAAAAAGTTATACATCATCATCTCCATCTGTTTCTCAGTCTTCGAGCGTAGCGTTCGGGTTACAGGTCGTGCAGCTTGCTGGATGTTAGATTTAATGTTTTTCAGGATAGGGTCCCATGTCGGTGATAGTTTCCAACCATCTTCTCTATTGAAATTAGGGTGTTTTTTAATTTCAATCGCTTCTCTGATCATTCTAGGAATGTAATGCTTCTCTCTAGATAAAATTTTCACAGAGTCAAACCTTAAGTAGTGGTTGGGCTTGTCCATGGAATGCTCACAAACTGCAGACTTTGAAGCTCTTCGATTTTTAATATCAGCTATGTGTTCTTTTACGCGGGTTGATACGTTTCTTTTGGTTTGACCAATGTAGGAAAGCCCACAGCCGCAGTCAATCTTGTAAACACCTGGGTCTTGTAAAGGGATGCTGCATTTAACTGAGCGAAGATGTTGACTTATTTTTGAATTAGGTTTAAATACTGTTTTTATTGAAGCGCGCCTAAGAATGTTTGAGATTTTATCTGTGACACCCTTTACAAAAGGTAGAAATGCAGGTTTGCGTTCGACTGTCTGAGGCTTCACGTGGTCACTGCGGCGGCGACGAGGTGGTTTGAGGCCGTTTTCACGAAGCACCTTGACAACATGTTTCAGTTCATCATCAATGTGCTGAGGATCGCAGATTCCATGTGCTCTCTGAAACAAAGAGGAGCCTACGGCGAGTAACTGGCTCGGGTGGTGGTGGGACTTTCCATTTAAATAGCGGTCAGTATGGGTGGGTTTCCTATAAACTGTGTGACTGAGTGTACCATTTGGATTTCTTTTAATTAAAACATCAAGAAAGGCTAACTTATTATCCTGTTCTAATTCCATAGTGAATTGTATTTTAGTATTAAGGGAATTAAGATGGTTTAGAAAAGCAGTTACTTTATGTTGAGGTAAGATTGTATATGTATCGTCAACGTACCTCTTGTAGATCTTCGGCACGACGGGTGCCATGTGGAGAGCACGCTCCTCAAAGTCTTCCATGTAGATGTCAGCAACTACAGGTGACACTGGGGAGCCCATAGCAACACCATCAATTTGTAGATAAAACTCATTATTCCACATAAAGTAGCCCGATTTAAGGCATAATTCTAATAATTCTGCATATTCAACAGGCAAATCTGATTCAGTTAGCTTTTTCTTGACAATTTCAATGCAGTCTTTGACAGGTAGTGATGTAAACAAAGACTTAACATCAAAACTAACCATGGTTTCATTGTTTGCAATTTTAAGATGTTTTAAATCACTAACAAATTGGTAAGAATCCTTTACATATGCTGCTGTTTTGCCTCTCAATTGTGAGAGTACACCTGCTATATGTTGAGCAAGCTTGTAAGTTGGTGTGTCTATTTGGCTCACAATAGGTCTTAGTGGTACATCAGTTTTATGCACTTTAGGTAGCCCATACAGTTTTGGGGGTTTTACACAAGCTGGGATTAATTTATTCACATCTAAATTTAACCATTCTTTGTGTTTTTGTATTAATTCGGAAGTTTTCTTCATAATTCTAGAAGTAGGGTCATAGTTTACTTTTTTATAAGTTAATTCATCCGACAAAAGGTTAGTAATTTTTGTGTTATATTCAGATGTGTCCATCACAACAGTGGCGTTTCCTTTATCTGCACGAAGGACAGTTAACTCTTCATTGTTGCGTAAGTTCTTTAATGCAAGTCGTTCTTCTCTAGCAAGATTCGGTTTCGGCAATTTACATCGCCTCAAAACGCCAGAAATATCTTGACGAATACTTTCGGCGTCTTCCTTAGAGATTTTATTCTGAAAGAGACAGTCTTCTACTTTGCAGATAATCTCCTCTGTTGGTATTTTTGATGGAACCGGTGCGTAATTTAATCCCTTGCTTAAAAGTTTTATTGTATTTGAATCTAATGTTTGTTTTGACACATTAACTACTGCCTTTTCCACAGAGCATGATGACGACTGAATTGATTGATTACGGTTGATTGAATGACTCATTCCATTGTTCTCTAATTTGTTAAACTTTTTGATTTGTTTACTTTTATAAATATCATGGATGGCCAATGCTCTTTTAGAAGTTATGTTTTCTATGCTATTAAAGTCATTTTGAGACAGCGTTAATGAGAGTTGATTTTTTAAATTACTTATTGATTTAGCTATTTGAAACGTATCATACCGGTGTTGTTGGATGGATTTGATGAGTAACTTTTTGCTTGCTTGGCGTAGAATGTCGGCACTTCCCCATATGTCTTTCTTTGGTGAAATTCTTACGCACACAGGGATAAGGTCGTTGTCACGACATCTCTTCAAGAAATTCAAGGATGTTAACAGTCGTGATTGCCGTTTTTTTAACCATTCTAACTGCCGAATTTTGTTTGCACTTTCCAGTCCGTACTGGTCCACATAATATTGTCTTAAGTTTTCGCGATTCATACTATTAAATAAAACACTTTTTAACCGGATTTATCGCGTATATTTACATTTTAAATTTTGACTCGACGTTTCGGTGTCTTTTCAGACCCCGTGGTCACGAGCGACTGAGGTGTCAAGCGTCGGATTGATAGATTGAAAAAAGTTATACATCATCATCTCCATCTGTTTCTCAGTCTTCGAGCGTAGCGTTCGGGATTGACACAAAACGAGCTGACAGTATCTTGAGTTACAGGTCGTGCAGCTTGCTGGATGTTAGATTTAATGTTTTTCAGGATAGGGTCCCATGTCGGTGATAGTTTCCAACCATCTTCTCTATTGAAATTAGGGTGTTTTTTAATTTCAATCGCTTCTCTGATCATTCTAGGAATGTAATGCTTCTCTCTAGATAAAATTTTCACAGAGTCAAACCTTAAGTAAGCAAGGGATTAAATTACGCACCGGTTCCATCAAAAATACCAACAGAGGAGATTATCTGCAAAGTAGAAGACTGTCTCTTTCAGAATAAAATCTCTAAGGAAGACGCCGAAAGTATTCGTCAAGATATTTCTGGCGTTTTGAGGCGATGTAAATTGCCGAAACCGAATCTTGCTAGAGAAGAACGACTTGCATTAAAGAACTTACGCAACAATGAAGAGTTAACTGTCCTTCGTGCAGATAAAGGAAACGCCACTGTTGTGATGGACACATCTGAATATAACACAAAAATTACTAACCTTTTGTCGGATGAATTAACTTATAAAAAAGTAAACTATGACCCTACTTCTAGAATTATGAAGAAAACTTCCGAATTAATACAAAAACACAAAGAATGGTTAAATTTAGATGTGAATAAATTAATCCCAGCTTGTGTAAAACCCCCAAAACTGTATGGGCTACCTAAAGTGCATAAAACTGATGTACCACTAAGACCTATTGTGAGCCAAATAGACACACCAACTTACAAGCTTGCTCAACATATAGCAGGTGTACTCTCACAATTGAGAGGCAAAACAGCAGCATATGTAAAGGATTCTTACCAATTTGTTAGTGATTTAAAACATCTTAAAATTGCAAACAATGAAACCATGGTTAGTTTTGATGTCAAGTCTTTGTTTACATCACTACCTGTCAAAGACTGCATTGAAATTGTCAAGAAAAAGCTAACTGAATCAGATTTGCCTGTTGAATATGCAGAATTATTAGAATTATGCCTTAAATCGGGCTACTTTATGTGGAATAATGAGTTTTATCTACAAATTGATGGTGTTGCTATGGGCTCCCCAGTGTCACCTGTAGTTGCTGACATCTACATGGAAGACTTTGAGGAGCGTGCTCTCCACATGGCACCCGTCGTGCCGAAGATCTACAAGAGGTACGTTGACGATACATATACAATCTTACCTCAACATAAAGTAACTGCTTTTCTAAACCATCTTAATTCCCTTAATACTAAAATACAATTCACTATGGAATTAGAACAGGATAATAAGTTAGCCTTTCTTGATGTTTTAATTAAAAGAAATCCAAATGGTACACTCAGTCACACAGTTTATAGGAAACCCACCCATACTGACCGCTATTTAAATGGAAAGTCCCACCACCACCCGAGCCAGTTACTCGCCGTAGGCTCCTCTTTGTTTCAGAGAGCACATGGAATCTGCGATCCTCAGCACATTGATGATGAACTGAAACATGTTGTCAAGGTGCTTCGTGAAAACGGCCTCAAACCACCTCGTCGCCGCCGCAGTGACCACGTGAAGCCTCAGACAGTCGAACGCAAACCTGCATTTCTACCTTTTGTAAAGGGTGTCACAGATAAAATCTCAAACATTCTTAGGCGCGCTTCAATAAAAACAGTATTTAAACCTAATTCAAAAATAAGTCAACATCTTCGCTCAGTTAAATGCAGCATCCCTTTACAAGACCCAGGTGTTTACAAGATTGACTGCGGCTGTGGGCTTTCCTACATTGGTCAAACCAAAAGAAACGTATCAACCCGCGTAAAAGAACACATAGCTGATATTAAAAATCGAAGAGCTTCAAAGTCTGCAGTTTGTGAGCATTCCATGGACAAGCCCAACCACTACTTAAGGTTTGACTCTGTGAAAATTTTATCTAGAGAGAAGCATTACATTCCTAGAATGATCAGAGAAGCGATTGAAATTAAAAAACACCCTAATTTCAATAGAGAAGATGGTTGGAAACTATCACCGACATGGGACCCTATCCTGAAAAACATTAAATCTAACATCCAGCAAGCTGCACGACCTGTAACTCAAGATACTGTCAGCTCGTTTTGTGTCAATCCCGAACGCTACGCTCGAAGACTGAGAAACAGATGGAGATGATGATGTATAACTTTTTTCAATCTATCAATCCGACGCTTGACACCTCAGTCGCTCGTGACCACGGGGTCTGAAAAGACACCGAAACGTCGAGTCAAAATTTAAAATGTAAATATACGCGATAAATCCGGTTAAAAAGTGTTTTATTTAATAGTATGAATCGCGAAAACTTAAGACAATATTATATGTAATTAAATTTAAATTATTTCTAGTCGAGTTTACCAAGCTGTACACTAAGCGAGGGCTCGCGACATTCGCTATAGTCTGTACACATAATGTAGCCTACGAGGACCACTGCAGGTGTCTCTGACTATGAGGTTAATTCGGATTGCTCATTTTACTGTACTTAGATAACTTGGCTTGATGAGAGAAAACTCCGTGTTAATTACAGTAATTAATTATATTAATATCGTAATTTGTTATTTTTTGGCATCATATCGTTCTGAAATAATCATATGCTGTAGTTTACTTGAAAACGACGATAAATACTTATAGAAGTAGTTTTTACAAAATTACATTCGTATATTTATTATACGCAGAGAGCATTTCAAATATACATCTGACCCTCTGATGTCACGTTTAACAAATTTGGAGTTATTATAAAGATGGAAAGAGACTTTTGTAGTGACAGGGGGTCAGCCTATCGCCCACGAAAACGCCTTTAAAACCTCTGTCCCTTAACTGACTTTTACAGTATGCCCGGGAAGAGAAGCAGCTGGCATATTCTACGTTTTTCTTTCGCTCCCAGTCCAGCATGGAAGCACTTTAAAAACATACAGAATTTTCAGTGCCTGAAACATCCCTAAGATCTTAGAAAAGGAGTAAAATGTCAAATTGAAACTGTCATTTCTTATTAAAACACACATCAAGTGGATGAATGGCGGCCCGAGGCGTCGCGCACGGGGCGCGGGGCGGGCGGCGGCTATACACGCAGCGCCCGCGGCTTTGTGCGGGCTCGAGTGCAAATAGCCTGGCGTTCTAATTTCACTGCGTTCATGCCTTTTACTGACGCAGGCTAACTGTGAATTGAAGATTCTGTAATGTTTAGTATGAGCTTAGATTTGAGGATGTTTTCATAATTTGTAGTTTTTACGCATTTTGTTGTACAGGATTGCTAAATGCCGCATGGCCAAACTTTAGGTATAATTAACACATTTAGATTAGATCCATGGGCCGTACGGCTATTTTAAGCTTATCCTATTGTTATTTTTCTATAATTTTCTTCCCTGTTTTCCTTGTTATGCTTCTACAGAAGGCAGGTCAAAATCAAAATCGATGATAGCTTTAGAATAAAAAACAGCTAGTTTTCTTCTGGGTTATTTTTCTTAAGTAAGAAGGATGAGAAATAACAAAAACAGGAACAAAATAAATGTAAAGAACATTACATACCATCTCAACTACAAAAACACACTTCATAACTTCTCAAAGCAGCTAAAACATTCCCTTTTTTTCTAACTTCAACCTAATAAACATATAAAAAAATCTAACCAGCAGTTCACTAGCAAAACGATATTAAAGTAAGTGCCAAAATTCACAGCGGCCTGTCCATAAGGCGGAAAGGTAATTTCGCATTACCTCCGCCTGAGCCGGCGCTACCCTCCTCTAACGTGAGCCATTTACGTGCCGTTTTACTTCGACTCAACATTTTTATTATTGGCTTTGCCATTATTTTTCTTATTCATAGGCAGACGCTTTACAAATTATTTCGGACGTAAATAAACGGTTTTGTAGTGAATATTTAGTTTTTTTTTAAATTTATTTTGTGCTTTTTGTTTCAGGTATGGGTGTTTCAAGATATCTATTGGAATCAGTTGTTGGTTTTCTACGAGGTTGTAAGGTAATTTGATTGTTATCGTAACTAAGTCACAAACTGGTCGAAGGGAACGCCTAACATTAGGTTGTTGCTCTAGTTTGTTCCGATTCATTGATACTTAAGGTTACTTACCACTTGGATAGTTTACCTTAAGGACAATCTTACTATGCTGTATGCAGCAAAAGTTTTACTTGTTTTTTTTTTAATTATCAATTTTTTTTGAGTGGTCATGGCACAATCAATTTAATCACAACAATATCCAGTTAATTAAAAAAATACAGTTAGTGAAAGATATTTTTACTTTTATATATGCTTATTTTTGATGGACATTTAGTAGTGAAAATTGCGAATACTGGACCTATTGTTTGCTGGTCCTTTCTATGATAATAAATAACTATCTATTATCAAGACACCAACAGTTTTAGGATGAAGGACTCACTGCATGAGCGAAATCAAAACGGACGTATCTTGCCATGATAAGGGTTCATGACGTTTGAAATTGTTGTTTAGGAAAAAAAAAACTCTTAATCTATGTATAAAATATATCTATACAGTATTGAATCTTTTAGTTAAATAGCATCTACATGAAAACCCCAACATTTTTTTATTACTAGTTTTAATCGTCTTATATCCTTACTAAATTTAATTTAATAATAAAAAAATATTTTTTAATTTTTAAAAAAATTGTTGCTTTGAATTATTATAGAAGACAGTAGACTATTTTTTCATGGCATACCTATGCAAAAAAGTTTTTTTGGGACAGATAAATAAATCGTTCATTTTTTTTGTCTCCCGGTAAACTTTATTAACACGACCATTTTTACCCTGCAGATCCACGTAGGTATTTTTTGAACATAATATGCTTACCCATAAAACCCACGACATCTTTTCGACTAAAATTTAATAGCTACTAGAAATAATACAAAGCTAATAAAATATTCCGATTGGGATGTAAAAGACGTTGTTCGCAATAGAATTTAATAATAATAATTCTATTCTGTCTGCTCGGTAAGGAGTAGTTAACATTCACGAGCACTACACAGTGGATTAGATTAAACTAATTTCTTGAACCAACACTTAGGAACGTCTTCAACTATAGTTAAATGGGAGTTTTATTCCGTCGACAAACCTGCCTTTGACAACGGAGATATTATGCCATAATTTATTGTCATAACGAAATAATGAACCTGTGACTTTGACGTTGCAGTTGTAAAATAATAAATTGAAAATATGATTTTAGCTGTAAAAAAATTGTACTTACAAGAATCTGTATATTATTTTAAGTTATATTCAATATTTAATTAAACTGAAACTGAAAAAGACGCTGACTGAATAATTCTATTTGTTGTTGACAACCACCATCTTTGACGAGATTATTAAAATAACTCAGTGATTTGCGCTTCTTCCCTAAACCTAAATCAAGAAGTCATTTTTAATTTTCAGTCATTTTCTTTTACATAATAATTTTTTCTTCAAGATATCATGGTCAAGGGATTCTCGACTAATATAATTTCATATCAAAAATATACTTACATCCTGTATATTTTCTATACAAACCTGAATAATTTGACATTATTTTTAGTTGTTTTTAAGAATAGCTCGTTTTGTATTCGGTGAACATTCAACCTTGCGTTATCTAAATAGATCTGAATACGCGGTGCGTTGTGTCGTTGGTTTTATAGCGCGTTCCTCACCATATCACAACCGTAATATTACCGTACTAAATAAAATCTCTGTTTAACCCGATTCCATTATCTACGTTTAATTTTGATTTACATTTTACTTGAAGAAGTGTATATTAGTTTTTTCATTATCTTGCGAACATTGGAGCGCAGCTGAAAGTGAATAGAATATTTCTCAAATATACGTAAATGGATTTTAAAGATCGAACTTAGACCATCGTGTGACCTTGTTCATTATTATTTAGCATAGAAACTAACATAACGATGGGAAACAACTAAAAATTTTATGCTAGATAAACTCTCCATTCATTCAAATAAGTACTTAATTTTTTTTTTATTTCCTTATCGATTCAAAAATTCTCGAGCATTTTTGTGAATTTATTGCACAAAGTTTGCGATCAATTTGTACGTTTCGGAAGGAGAGGAGTAAATTATGGTTTCGGGGAATGTTAGGATAAATGAACTAAGTAACATCGGCGTGAAAATAAATTTACAGTTATAAGTGATTTCTGAGTAGATTTTCATTTGCTTTTTATTGACGAAAGTACGCAGGATTACTGAGATTTTATACAGTGAAAAATCGAGTAGGTATAGTTTGAGTATAAACTCGAAAACTCTAGTAAAACAAACTTAATATAAAATATTGTATTTAATCGTAACAATTTAAGGTAATTCATAACTTCCCGTTTTATAGGCCCAAAACAATACTTACTACGTTTCATCTATCGCGATACAATGACGTGGGCTATGATTGAACCTGACACAGTGATGTTCAAATCACTCGGGAAATTCGGGCAATCCCCGCCTGTGGCATGTTTGAACATTGGCCTATGCGGGTCAGAGCGAACATGCGCTCATTCTACTAATCGCTTGAAAGACATTTCACCGTGATTGCTATGTTCTTTGCAAGTAAAAATCCTAAAAACAATACTGATTGTAATATTATTCAGTACTAATGGAGGATTTACGGAAGTAGTTTACTTTTTGGGAAATCTTGGATTTAGCTTAGCGCTCTTGCGCTGAACCGCTAACGAACATGGAGAAATTTAAAAGTTTTGAAAGCTATATTAAGAAAAGTTATTGATACAAATAAATATCTTTATCGTAAAAGGTGTCTTGAGTATTGATCTGTAGAAAACTGTTGAAAAATCTTATATTTATGTAGAGTCTGTGTAAAAATACGATCCTAAGTTAATGTCCAATTTAAAATGATGACGTCTTCCTTCGATTGTGAAATTCTGATACTTAACCAAGTGTTCTTTTCTTCCATCTACAAAAATAACTTCTTAAATTATAAAAGGTGTTCATTAAAATAAAAATCTCCCTACCAAAAAGTAATAAACTCACCTAAATAAACATTTAATCAAAATAAACGTTATCTTCCCACGAGTTAAACAGTATTAAATTACCAGGGCGGCAGGACGCATCGGAAAGTATGTTCACCCTTCAAACTTCACCCAACTCACATTCACTTACAACACCAAGAAAACAGCGAAAATAGCCTCTATGTCTGTACTCATAGACGTGAAGCTTCAATTTGTGAGTGGCTAAATAATCTTGTAAACATTAAAATCTGTTATAAGAGTGTTTGAAATGACGTGCCGCTGCATTACGAAGGAGGTCATGAGATCCCCCAGGAATACCTAAGGGGATTAAACGGGTCAGTGGACAGGTAAATAATATAATGGAGAAAACAAATTCCTGCTCCATTGATATTGTAATTTTTGGGGGAGAGAGAATAAGAGAGGTTCGAAGTTCTATGACAGTTATTTAGATTTGGAACCTGCTCTCGTAATGTAATGTAATTCGTTTAATTAAAGTAAAAGTATTTTTTTATGTTTTGTTATTACGTTTCATTAAATTAATTGGAATATGTTTTCAATCTGTTCACTGATTATGTATTATTTTCATCAATCGAGTCTCTTAAATAAAAATATATTAAGTAGGTATATCATTTGATTCGATAAAATCTTTTATTTATTTATTTATTTATTTACACTTTATTGTACAGTAACAAAAATAGGAAATACAAAACATGGAACAAAAGGTACAAAAGGCGGTCTTATCGCTCTAGAGCGATCTCTACCAGACAACCTTTACAAAATTATACAAAAGTATTTAGCAATTAGAAAAAAACACAAAAAAAAAAACAAAAAGAGAAACATTATAAAATAGGTCAGTAAGTATGTGAACTTTAGTCAGTATATCGTATCGACCCATAATATAAAAATAAGTAACACATAATGAGATAACGATATAAAACATAATATACCTACATATGATAACATATATAAACAAATACATAATATATAATAAAATACACAAAATAATACATAATTAACGAATACTCTCTTAATCTTATACTGAAGATAAATAATATGTTTTTAGTTTTAATTTAAACGAGTTCAGCGAAGGGGCAGATTTTATTTCATAAGGAAGTTTGTTCCATAACGACACTGCTCTCACAGAGAATGAATTATTAAAACAGTGGGACTTATGAAGAGGAGTGCTGAGCATGAGATTATCAGCAGATCGTAATATTCTGTCGTGGTTCTCATGGCGATATTGAAATAAGTCTTTGAGATAACTCGGTCCCGCGGAATTAAACAGCACCCGGTACAGTAACGAAAGAATATGTGTATCCCGGCGAAGTCGGATTGGGAGCCACTTGAGTTTAGAACGGTATTCGGAGACATGGTCATATTTACGAAGACCAAATATGAAACGTATGCAAAGGTTTTGAAGCCGCTCAAGTTTATTTAGAAGTTCTTCTGTAAGGTCAAGATAGCTGGCATCGGCATAGTCAAGAACGGGAAAGAAGAGAGTGTGTGCTATTGAGATTTTGGTGGGTATTGGCAAAAGATTGCGCAAACGTTTTACGGAACTATTGACGGCAAACATCTTCCTGCTCACTTCTTCAACTTGATACTTCCAGGAAAAACTCTTGTCAAATATAATGCCCAGATTCTTGACAGTGTCACTGTAGCAAATCTGTACACCATTGAATATTACAGGATTAATTGTGTCGAAGTTTAAGCGATTAATCAAGTTGGTACTGCCAATAATTATGACTTGTGATTTAGTGGGATTTACTGTTAGCCCGTGTGATTTGCTCCAATTAGATATGTTAGCAAGGTCACAGTTAATATTTTCTAAGGCCATGGGTAGGTCGTCGAAAGAGCAATGGCGATATATCTGCAAATCGTCTGCATACATGTGGTAGGAAGAAGATAGGTTACAAGTTATTGAGTCTATGAAAATTGAGAAGAGAAGAGGAGACAACACGCCACCCTGCGGGACACCGGCTTCGAGTTGGACCCAAGAAGAACAAGCATAGTCAGTGTATATACGTTGCCGACGTCCACGCAGGTATGTATGAAACCAATCAATTACTGATGGAGATATGTTAAGAGACCGTAGAATTTGGAGTAAAATGTCGAAGTCGACTGAACTAAAAGCATTACTGAAATCAAGTAATGCTAATATTGTGAGCTGTGTATTTTCTTTTGCCTTGCGAATGTCATCGGATATTTTAACCAGAGCTGTAGTAGTGCTATGTCCGGTCCTAAAGCCTGACTGGTGGTTACTAAGAATATTATTCTTTGTAATAAAATACGTTAATTGCTCATGTATAAGCCGCTCTAGGACTTTGGATAGGTAAGGTAAGATAGAGATGGGGCGAAAATCGTTCAAGAGTGTGGAAGAGGATTTTTTAGGGAGAGGGATCACCTGAGCGTTTTTCCATTGCGTAGGAAAAGTGTTGGACAGGACGGAATTATTAAATATAGCAGTGATTATGGGAGTAAGGAAATCCAGGAGAGGAATAATCATGTTACGGCTAATGCCGTCGAAGCCAACTGCATTAGATGTAACAGATGTGATGGCTCTCTTAACACCACGTTCAGTAAATTGAGAAAAAGTAAAAGAGTCGAATGATGGGGCAGGCAAAGATGAAATATTGTTTAATGTGTTGGACTTATCATAGGCGTCCATGTGGCAAGTAGAAGAGAAGTGATTATTTAATGAATTTATGTCGACGTTGCTTGGAATATTATTATGTTTATTTTTGCCTACACCCAATGTTTTAAGAAACTTCCAGACCTTAGCTGGATTTTCATTAGTGACGGAGTTGTGAATATAGCGTCGTTGTGCGTCCCTACACATTGTATTACATCGATTTCGCAGTTGCCGATATCTGTCTCTGTTGATCTCTGTAGGATCTTTTTTGTATCGCAAACGTGCACGATTGCGCCTTGCCATAAGTGCCTTTAAGTCGTCAGAAAACCAAGGAGCAGGAAGATGTTTTATTTTAACAGGTCGTACTGGGGCATGGTGGTCATAAAGCTGGGTAAGCAAAGAGTTAAATTTTTCCACTTGTAAGTCAACTGTCTCAGCATTTAGGACCCCGTGCCAATCCAGTTTTTGAGCATCTTCCAAAAGGTTATTTAAATCAATACCACCAAAATTTCTCTGCAGAAGGGTTCTCGGTTTTGATTTTGGAGGGCGAATCTTGTAAGATAGAAACAGGAGATCATGATAAGAAAATGCATCAGCATCCAGTTTTCCAAATTTTTGGACATGGATTAAGGAGTAGACAATCATCAAATCAAGAAGTGATGGCGTGGAATTAGGGAAGTGATGAGTTGCTGCTGAAGGTAAAATATGCATGTTACATGAGTTTATAAGTGAACGTAGAGTGCAGGATCGGTTGTCATTTTTTAACAGGCAGGTGTTAAAATCACCCATAAGTATAATATGTTCATATGGTGGTATTAAAAGTTCAAGCGTTTTTTCAAAAGATGAGAAATAGTGACGTGTTGAGGGAGGACAATAAATAACACCTAATAAAACCTTATTAACGCCAAATGATACCTCTATAAACAGGTATTCTGCCTCATCAGAGTTGATTGATGAATGTGTTGATGCATTAACCACCTTGTATGGGATGTGTGACCGCAGGTAAATCGCAACCCCACCTCCTGTGCGCTCAGGGCGATCATTGCGTATTAAATGAAAGCCAGGCAAGGAGTAAGATGATGATGGGAGACAGGGTTTCAACCAAGACTCGGAAATAAGAATGGCATGTATACCCTTATAGTCGAAGGATGCCAGCATGTCAGGATAGTGTGCCGGGATACTCTGCGCATTGAGATGTAAGACATTGAAATTTTTCAGTAATCCTGAGAATTCTGACTCTATTTGGGATGCAAGAGGAACTGAAGTACTGTAAAAACTTCCGCTGCTGTCTAATTCTGAAGAGGAACATGATTCAAAGTCCGGCGATAAACTATTATCAACCCCATTGTTTTCATTATCAATTGAAGTATTCATTTATACATAAATATAAATAATAAGAATTAAATTAAATAAATAAGATAATATATATAATCTATATAAAATAATAATATATATAAAATAACAGAAAACAAAACTAGCTTAAGTAGCTTAAAATTAAAAGGGTACGACCCACCAGCATTAAATAAGCAAATTAAAATATAACAAAAACAAACAAAAATTAAACTTTAAACATAAGTACAAATTATTACGTTGCGTTGAGACAAACATGGAACGGGACTTCTCAAACTAATATAAGTTTTGAACGCACAACCATCGCACAACACAAACACGGCGCTTTGTCAATCAGACCGTAAACGTCATTAGTTGTCAGATAAGTGAGATCTGTCAGTGAAAAATATGATAAGTGAGTGACAAACAAAAGTCAAAACAAACATTCAATAAAATGACGTAACAACAAACATATCATCGTAGTAATAATAATGAAAGTAAAACTAGGCAACGTTTATTTTTTTACAATTCGCCTTCTCGTGTTCGTCTCTGCCTTTGGTGTTGTCGGCTTCGAGGTTTGAGCTAGCGAGCTAACAGTGGGCTCTGCTCCAATTTCCGGAATTTGCAATAGGTCGGACTCAACAACAATCCTATGTCGTACATCATTGGAACCTAGAACATACACATAGCCAGCATGGGTCCAGCTTTTCGAAACACCGAAACGCTGGCGAGCCGCTATGAATGCCTGGTGTCGAAGCTTGGTTAAAAATTCCGATAAGGTGACGCCGGTGCCCTTCAACAGAGTTTTCTTCGACCAGACCGTCTCTTTAACGTCAAGATCACGAAATTTAACGAGTAACGGCCTTGGCTTACCTTCCCTTGGGCGACCCAAACGATGGCAGCGAGCTATGTTGCATTTGGTGATGGAGCCAAGTTTGAGTTTGGACTGTAACTGATGAACTACTGATGAAATTGGATCTTCGTTATTGTCTTCCGGAACACCATGTAGTAACAAAATATTCATCCGACCTTGCATGTCAAGCCTGTCATATTCTCGTGCTAGCAGTTGTATTTGGCTTTGCAAGCTGCCGAGTGTAGAAAGTACAAACTTTTTGAAAGCCGCATATTCTTGTGCCAAGGATGAAGGTGGGCCTGCAGTAGTGGTTTCATTAAGGAGTCTCTCAAATTCGTCCATCCGTGTACCAAAAATATCTTTTAAATTGGTTAATTCTTGTATGAGCACCATTGTTTAATATTTATGTGGGGTTATGTGACACAATGTATAATTTGTAGGAAAATAAATGTGAAAGCTGGTATGTAGCACTTTAGCAAATCATATGATAGTGATTTACTGTGAATTTATTGTATAATTCTTTGTTTATTTAATTAAATTAAAGGAGCTTTACAAAACTTGTGCTATTTTTCTGTCTACCCCCAACCAAAAACCAATCTTTATTAAATATATTTTTTCTACATCTCCTAAAATGGAGTTTCTGTCTGTCTGTATGTTTAGGGTAATCTTCAGAACCACTGCACAGATTTTTATTGCATCAGTTTAAAAGTAATAATTGGGGTTTACATGACAATTATGATTATTATCATAGAGCTACGTATAAGTAAAGTTATAACTATTTTAGTAGTAGTAGACAACACCAAGACATTGGTTGATAATGGGCGATTATTATCTTCATGAGCCTGTGGACGCACACTTCTGGACGGAGGCCTACCCCAGGACTCGTCATGGCATCCAGACCCGCGCAGCCCTCATCCAGTATTTGACGTTCACATAGTGTATAAGAATACCTATTTGATTTTTTTAATAACCAAGTTAGTGAAAATATCGATTTGAAAAGGTATAAGCTGCAAAGAGAGTAACTTTAAAAAACAACTGCCCCGTACAAAAGCTGTTATTTGAAACATTTAGGTACTTGTTTCAGTAATGATATACCTAAGTACTTATTATAATTGCTACTTTATACGATTCGATTGTCACTTACATAAACAACATTCGATTATAGCTTACCTACCCAGCAGTACGAAGAATTATTGTCATTCGATTCATCAACAGCACTTCAGACGAGTCTATAAACACACAGACATTCATTACACACGAGACACTCGTAACCGCATTCACACTGAGAATAACCATTCGGTAATAACTGTACATTGCTGTTATAAATCATTGCAGATACTATTTAGTATGTAAATGACGATTGATGTAATTAATAGTCTGTTAAACATTTATGTGCGCGACTGTCCCTTGCCGATACATTAGGGTGCGTGTACATTGTCAGTGCTGCTTTGCGAACGACTTTGTTGTTAAAGCATTTTGGTGACTACCTAGGTACTTGGTATTCGTATAAGCTGATGAAGTTGATTTACACACACATTACGTTAGACGGCTTGATGCCGTAGAAACGATGCCTTCTATGCCAGGAGATTCGCAGATCCTTAAGAATCCCGATGTTTTTTTTATTTTATTATAGACTTAGCCCGCGTTTCAACTCAATCGCACCTGATGGGAAGTGAAGATGAAAGCACACGGGGCTAGGAATGATGGTGGTGGGTGGATATTTGTGTTAATTAACAGGCATATGCTTGGTGGTAGGATCCCTTCTGGGTCCGCCTGGCTAGCGACCACCCTTTATATAAAGTCTGCCGCCAAATGTTACCGCTCCGGCGGTAATGTGTTCCGGCAATATTGTATAAAGAGCCAGTTCCTTCCTAAACCCGTGTGCTTTCATCTTCGACCTCATCGTCACTTACCATCAGGTGAGATTGAGGTCAAACGCGGGTTTAGTCGCTTATAAAAAAAAAAAAAATATTAGTCGTTATGTGTGTTTATGATGTTCATATAAGTTTATTTTTTAAGTCAATTTTTTTGTGGTAATTTTTTAACGTTATGTGTAAGAAATATTTGATTATTTAGTACGCACTAGCACAGAATTTCTGCCATGTGCCAACGCTTGAAAACTTTATATGCCCAAATTCATCCATTACAAGTCTTACTTAAAACCAATGCCTACATTAACAACGAAGCAAGAAAATATCACCATCTATTCAATCTCGCACTCCGAATTATACTTCCGAATTCAACAGCATGCGCGGAAAAGAGATAGAAATAGGGTAACGGTATCACAGGGTAAGCGCATCGAAATAAGTTAACTTTATTCAAAAGTGTTACCACATCGATAGGCTTACCATATCAATAGGGTTACCCTTCCATTATGGTAAGATTTTGATAGGGTTAATCAAATACAGGGGTTTTCCGGTCCCTATGCCCAATGGATTGTTTTAATGAAAAGGCAACAAAGATGTCTTTGGATCGCGCTAAAGAGGTCCACTAAATAAAAGTAAAGTTTTTATTGCAAACTAGAATGACGTTGTTTGAACCGGGTTACTTTTGACTCGTCAGAATTCCTGTCTCAAGAGTTGAGCTATCAAATGTAAAAATATTTTTCCATTTCAGACTTATAATCTTTGAGATAAGATAGTTCAAATAAACAAAAAAAAATCAAGTCCTTCAGCTTTATTATATTCACATAGTCATTTTGGCCATTTATATTTATTTGGTAGTCAAATGCCATCTATCTAATAAACTTACAATGAATAAAACGTTTCCGAACGAACTAGATCATGTCATATAACATGCTAAACAACCTCATTGTAGACCTTAGATCATTCAATTAGATTGACACTTGAATAGAATCCTGCTTCCCACAAGCCGACACAACAAAAGTATCTGTTTGATGTTCAGTAGCCCAATTTATGGTAATAGAGTCCTTGTAGAGAACATGCCGAGTGCGATATACCAGTTATATCTAGTATAAAGCCTTATTCGTGAACAATATTAAGTGAAGTAGCATTCCCAATAAATTATTTATAGGCAAGCTGCTTCGACAACTTTATCCCGTGAGTTACTTCATGTTTTTGTCAAATTTGAGACAAAGCGTTTAATGAAATGAAAAACATACGCATGATTGAAAAACATACATACTATATTGGCTTAGTATAGAAGATAAACTAACATTATTACACATTTGCAAACCACATTGAGCCCTCGAAGCAAGCACATTGAGCAGCGTGGAATCCAAAAGAATAATGTTCTTATAGAGAAGTGCGGAAAGATAAAATGTTGATAAAACTCGTAATCGTTTAATTGATTGGATCGGGATCGAGCGACGTAAAAATCCTTGGTGGAGGCCTATGTCCAGCAGTGGACGTCCAGCTGTTAATTATTTAAGTCCAGCAAAAATTAAAATCAGTGGGCAACCTTTAGGTTTTTAAAGTCATTCAAAAGAAGAGAAGGATGGCTTAAAAAATATATATGTATTCGTATATTATGACATTCTGATGTCATCAAAGATCGATTATATCCGGAAAATCTGTCGCGGAACTTAGTTATAATGTAACCGAGTATCGAGATATCCAGTAACGCATTTTCACAAACATTCACATTATACAATTAATAGAAAATCTTAAAATTAACTAATGGGCTTTCTTTTTTATATTACGTTGAATAGTGTTCGAAGAAAATATTTGACGATAAACATGTGATCCAACAACGATTACTAAAAAGACAAAACCATAAACCTGTTCCTTGTTGAAAAATCGTGCTAGATCTATTGCTATTTCGTCTCTTAAATATTCTGAAGTTGTCTACAAAACAAGCTATGTGCTCACTTCAAGGTAACTTGACGCAGTGTGAATATATGTCCAACAATATCCATCCAGTGATTGACAAGTAATTGACAACTGTCAACTGATTGACTTGAAAGCAAACAAGACACCATTTACTAGCCGCCCATATCAGGTAAGCTTGAGTTCAAGTGATGGTTATTTTGACGTCTTCCAACGGCTTACTAAATTCAAAATGGACTTATCTCTTGCACAAGGATGAAAACTCGATTAGATTACGAACACAGTGCATAAATTTGCTTGAAACTAGCAAACTTTCATAATGAATACTAATTGACTTACTGATATTTGCTCGAAGGTATTCAGTTACACTGTGAGTCTATTGTAAGATTATTATGACAGTCGAACGGCAGTATTCTAAGCTAAGTTACGACTGATACAACAAGTTTATAAGCTAAAATAACTGTTTAGCAGTTAATATTGCGCACAAATGGGAAAGTTTAAGTTTGTATTACAGAATTAGTATATTCCTGTCGTAAATATGCCTATATTTAGAAAGTTTTCGAATCAATTTAACCGTTTCCTACTTAATTGTAAGATGCGGTTTATAGTTATTATTTTATCAAACTAGGTAGATTTATTTATTTATGTTTATTATATATAGATATTTAAAAGGACCTGAATATTCATTGCGTTATCTTTTAATGCTGCGCCATTAAGTTTTAATTAGTAAGAGCACACCGCTTATTTTAAATGCAAAAATAACATTGTATTACTCTCTGCATTGCCCGTATAAATAAGTAAAATTATTGGATAAAAGTAACGCTTTTATTT
The DNA here is from genome assembly GCA_944452665.1 of Stenoptilia bipunctidactyla. Classification (NCBI taxonomy): domain Eukaryota; kingdom Metazoa; phylum Arthropoda; class Insecta; order Lepidoptera; family Pterophoridae; genus Stenoptilia; species Stenoptilia bipunctidactyla. Next base: position 27,556,549 of record OX101731.1, read on the forward strand.
TAAAATACCTTGTTTTAGTAATTTTGAACTTACATGCGATGCAAACGTATTTCAGGCATTTAAGTTGGTAGATTACCTTCCCTTGTACATACATTAATGGTATTTGCTTTAACTAAACATGCTTTACTCCCTTTAACGAGAGCATGTTTTTATTGTTTTTTTCGTGAAATAATCAGATTTTTTGAGGTTAAGCATCACTGAAGTCGAAGATGTGTTAAATGTTTAATGGAAGGCAAACGTCCTATCCTTACAATATAAAAAAAAAATGAGCTCAGACTAGATCTAGCTAATTTTTCAATATTGCGTAAACACATCACTTCTAGACCGCTGATATCGCGTTACTTTATATGAAGGTTGGTTACCTACTAGCCATGATAATCCTGGAGAGAACCTGCCAAAATTGGAAACGAGTCGCTTACAATACCTGCGCTTATCCAGGAGATACAAAGTGCAATTTGACTTCATTAAAACTCTACATTTGATAGTAATTCATCATCATCACGACTCTTTGTAATGAGCCCACTGCAAGGCTATGAGTCTCTCCCCTGGGTGACGAGGAGGTATAATAGAGGCCATAATCCAAAAACCAAGCTGGCTCAGTGCTGGGTGGTGGATGTCAGAATTTTCAGGGCGCCGAAAATGGCTTGTGACAAACCTTAACGACTACTGTGTACAAGTATGCAGCACCCGGTACCGACAGCTTAACGTGCCCTCTGAAGCACGGAAGTCATCGTGAGAAATGAATGATCGGCGGTCACCCATCCTAGTACCGGCCGCGCCGAGCGTTGCTTGACCTGTGATATCGTTTGATACATACAGAAACCACGGCGCCACGACGACTTCGTAATTAAATCAATAATATATAAAAAAAATAGTTAATAAATTACTTGAACGAGAAAACAACGTACAAATTTAACAAATTTAAGTCATAACACAAATTTAGATCTTCAATGTAAGAGCACAGAAATGTTCCTAGCCGACAGTTCAATTATTTTCTTCGCATTCATTCAAAATTCCTTAAAAGAAGGCTCGATAAAGGATTGCAAATGAGCCGAGACCTTTAAAAGGAAAAGAGACCTTCGTTTTCCCTTTAATTACTAAGGAAATTGTTTGTCCAAATTCTCCGACCTTCTCCCTCACGGCTCTAATTACTATGCCACTTTGAAATCTCAGTAGGATTCTGTTATTTTAGAATTTGATTCTTTTACAACTAAAGTCTGTTTAAACAATTTCTAGTTGTAGGTAGGTATGTAATTTTTGTGGACAATTTGTAAACAGTGAGTTACTTGATGATCTTTGTGGTTTTTCAATCGACTTCCAAAAAAGGAGGAGGTTTTCAATTCGTCTGTATGTTTTTTTTACACGATATTTCGGGCAATTATGAATTGATTTTGAAAATTGTTGTTTCATATGATAGAGGATACTTCATAGTTGGTCCCATTTAAATTTCATCGAAATGGTTGAGTACTTCATTGAAAATTTCAAACTTTTTAAAAAATGTGTATGATTTCGGAGAATGTTTACGTTGATGACATTCTCAACTCTGCGCAAGGTGCGTGGCATACCTATCCTCAGAGTAAATAGAGGTGCGCCTCTAAACAGAGGCTATAAATATTTTTTAAATGAAAAATGTAACATTTTAAAAACTATTAATTAAAAAAAAATGTAGAACAAATGTTTTTGGGATTGATGTGGAGAGGCTGCCAGTAAGAGGTCATGTGCTAAAATTAACCCTGTATATGTATTTATATTCTAGGTTCCCCCTAGTTCGCTACATGGTATCTCATAACACAAGGTTTGCTTAATTTGAGGCCATGTGAATGCCAGGTGTGAATACTGGGGATTTTATTTTTATTTTATTTATTTATAACTAAACGGGATGCAACCCCACTGCTGTATTAGCCGTGGTACTTTTGGTCCATGAGAATTTCGATATAATATTACATTTTTATAACTTTCAACCATCCTCAAGAAAAATAATGTCAAATGCTAAACACATTTCTGCAATCCTACTATTAGTGTTCAAATAAATAAATTCTTCAGCCTTATCATATTGAAGTACAGTAATGGTAAAAATACTTCCTGCACTTACTTATATTCAAATCTCGAGATGTACAAAATAGTGTAATATGCGCTTTTGGAGGCACGAAATTTAACGCCCACAGAGAATACTAACGAATAACAAATGGCCATAAACAGAAGATAAGATGCATTTGTCACAGCGAGACTGTTCATAACTACCGCTTTCTATAGAGGTAGTTAATTTCAGTTTAAATTACAAAGTAGACACTAGGTATATTATTTTTATTCGTGCTAATAAACAGCATAAAATTAATGGTTATGCTGAGCATATTTTGAGATATAAGAACCTTTTTAGTGTCGTCTTTTTAGGGGTCTGACAAACCCTAACGACTACTGTATACAAGTATACAGCACCCGGTACAGACTGCTTAACGTGCCCTCCAAAACACGGAAGTCGTCGTGAGAAATAAAATGATCGGTGGTCACCCATCCTAATACCGGCCGCGCCGAGCGCGCTTAACCTGCGATATCGTTTATTATGCACAGTAACTACGGCGCCACAAGGACTTCTAAAATTTAAAAATGAATTTGAAGAATAATGTAATTCCTGTTAGTATCAAAATAAATAAAAGTCAAGTGTCTCGTTTTGACATCACATGTTCTGAATGAAACTTAATTTCTCGATTTCTATGGATGCTAAAAATATTAATTTCCTACATTAACTTTCTATGCACAGATATTTTTATTTATCACATTTTTCATTTATTTAAGATATTTACGGCCTTATAAACAGAAATTAATTTTTATTAATTAATCAGTCACATAACCTCTTTTCTTTATAAATTTTTCCAGTCAAAGGAAACCGCATCTAATTTAAATTGTACTAGGAGAGTATAAAGTATATAGGGGTTGTAGCTTCAGCCACGCATGCAGTAGGCTGTAGACATGAAACTGAAGTTCAGGATGTCAGTTAGTACCGCGTCGGACGCCGGAGAAGACGCACGTGTTCGAGCGTCGCTGTTGCGTCTACAATCCAAAGACGTGTTTACTCGAGTGTAGTGTAATTTGGTGAACTTTGATTTCGTTCTGTAATTTAATACTTGAAAGTAATGAGTTTTTATCAAGGTTGGTTGGTAATTAATGTGTGGAAATGTATTCTTCTGTACGATGAAGTATTTTCATTTCCTAATGGAGTTTATTTTATTTATTAAATGTGACTTTTATAGTATCTATATAAGACTAGATTTTTTTTAAGACAAAATTTCGAATATAATCAGTTTTGGAGAAGCGATATGTTATAAAAATCAGATGCTCCAAATCACCTTACTTAGTAGCAAAATAAGTCTTAAATACTTAATAAAAGTAGAGCTTATTTTTTGTAAATAATTATTTCCTGTAAGGCTGAAAGCTTATCCCTGTCCTTAAGACCAGTGTTATGTAATGTTTTTTTCTAACAATAATTAAGAACGTAAATAATTCTAGCTTTTATTATATTTCTATGCTAATTTCATAATTGATGAAACCCTGCAAATTGAGTATTAAATGACCTTTAAAATAAAAATCAATATTAAAGTAAATCAGTTTTGTACAGATATCGAGAGTTAAGGAAAATTTATTTTTTTAGAAAGGAAATGTAGGCAAAATGGTATATAAGTTAATATCTTTATTTTACTTTGTAATTTTAATAAGGATTAATAATTTAGGATCTCATTTGAAAAGCCACACATTAAATAATCTATTAAATTAAATCATCAAGACCCAATTTTAAACAGAAAATTATTACAAACAAAATTAACACCACCATTACCTCCTAAAACACTTACCTTAATTAAATTCGAAATTCAAAAACCACACATGCACCTTCACTCACAAGCATTCAATCAAACTAATACAACCTAATGTTTAAACACATAAAACCGGCTGATCAATCATTGAAAAGCCCCTTTCCAAAGCATGGTGTATGGCGAGCCTAACACCCCATTTCTCTTTACGAGCAATCGTTCAGCAAGAATCGTTTTCGCCTTATTCTGTAAGTCAACAATAACATTGAGTGCGGAACATTCTGGATGCAGAAGTAAAACAGTATAGCATGCTGATGAATAGGGAATCTATTCGATTGTGGAAAGAATGGTCTTGTTGGAGGTTTGCTATTCGATTTGCGCGGAGTTAGACGTGTAGGGAAGGATGTACTGTTTAAACTTTTAAAAAATAGGAAAGAGGAAACAGGGCAAAGATTGATGAAAATAATATTAAACTCTTTCAATTTTATGCCACTGTTTCGTAGTACTATTACTATATACTATTATTTTAAATGGAGTTATTATGTTGGTATAAATAATATATTAAACCACAACATGAATGCAGTCGACAAGTAAGCTTTCATCCATACTAATATAACAAAGCTGAAATGATGATTGTTTGAACGAAAAAAGCTATACGACCAGCAGGATTTCAAAAAGCATATGACAGCTCAGATCTTGATGGAGTTCATTCTGGTCATATTTTATGAAAATAATGTTACGGAATCAAATGTTACACGGGAAAGCTTAGGTACCTAATATCATAAGCAGGCTTGACATAGTTGTAGAGGCCATAGAGTTAAACTAGGATGTTTTCTAGGGTACACCATATTAGCCGCCAAAGTTATTTCAAGTGTTTTTTTAAATGCAATACAACAAAACTTTACAATTTTTTGTTTACAATTATTTTCACAATACGTTTCCTCTATGCAGTCCTCGTGTGTTTACAGCCGTAAATACTTTTTTAGTATCGAGGCTTTTCAGTGCAAGTGCCGCACAGAACCTATTAAAAAGAATTTAACTTTAATAACATGCAAAGGTCATTCGAAGCTTCTATTATAGATTGAATTATCAACCGATGACAGACTACAATAGCGCTGCATTGTAAAACAGAATTACCAATTACAACTACTTAAGTGATCGCACATTGGTCGAAATTCGATTCTCATTTGTTAAACTTATATTTATTGCTCTCTGCATTGAATCTATGTATGAGCCTTATTATCACAAATCTTACACAATTTTGTGCGTGCAATATGCTAAAAATAGAGTACATATAAATATAGATGTTTCAAACAATCATTAGTTTTTATGTGATCAACTGGAACTATAATCTTTATAAACAACCCTCTTTTTCTACAACATCCACACAAACTAATAGATGTTTTTTGCAAGTTTCATTTATCAACTACAACCAACGATCATAAACTTTAAACATCCTACCAAAACTAGGTCTTACGATCCTAAAATTACGTTTCATAAAACTTTCACACACGTTAAAATCTGCCTGGGCTATCTAGGCTACCTGTAAGTTATATAGGTGGTTTAAGTATCATTATCGCGTCTGATCCGCTGAGCTCGGTGAAGGCAAATTATCTCCGCTTGGATCTGCCTCTCCGCATGCTGTTGCGGAGTTTATCTGCCATACTCGGGCTTAAGTACTAGATTTTGCTGTTACTTAAAATATTTTGTATGGAGTTATTATCCAGGAGGCGTTGTTGGTTGGATTTTTGAATTTAGAATGTTTTGCTTTTGTTTTTTTTTTTAACGAATAGAATGGATTTATTTTCTTATCTCATGTTAAGAAGGATCTGTGCTCATTGATATCAATACAACTATGGTATAATGGAATACTTTAACTCATTTTACCGGGTACTTTTACCTTCTAAAGAATATATTTTTTAATAGAGATTTGAACCCACGTAGTATTGTACATCGACCTCATCAGATAAATAATAAATAAAAAAAATATTATAAGTAAAATGGTTCTGAAATTTTTTGTTTTAATATAAAAGCAGCTTCGCTCGGGTTTTCCCGCTTAACTTTTGATCTCGTATCCTTTTGATAACATAGACTAAAAATGTAAGAAGTAATTGAAATCCAACTAGAAATTATAGAAATTTACGTTTTAAAATTTACTTATTTTACAACCTGTTCAGTTTTATTGTATTATTTAGCATAGCTCGCAAAAGTTTCTGATTTTGGGATTTTGATTAACCAAAGAAAGGGAAACTTCTTTACAAAATCCTAAAAAGTACAGAGAATTTTGGTTCTTTCGTTATGAAGACTTATAAGCTCAAAGCGATTTTCAAAATCAAATCAAATTATTGTTATCAAAAATAGAACGAAAAGGATACACAATCACGCCAACTACATGGCTCCAAAGTAAGCATAGCTTGTGTTATGGAATACCATGTAGTGAGCTAGGGGGGACCTAGAGTATAAATACATAAATAGATAAAGACCCAGACACGCAAAATTTTAAGCTATTGCATAGATTCTATCGCGGGCCTTGAGCGTGGGGAGCGAATCCAGAAATTCCGTAACGAAAAAATCTGCGCTTTTATGCGGGCTTTAATAAACAATCAGCGCCATCTATCGAGAGGCATCAATTCTAAGCAACATGACAATTTTTAGAGTTGACAGATAAATAAACAATAGTTGGCTTTCTTAACAAATCCTTTATTTCGCTAATTTGAGTAAATCAATGAGTGGTCGAGTGGTAACGTCTAAAGGTTCCCGATCAAGAGTTACGAGATCAAGCCCTGATAATCGCATTGGCATGAATTTTTTTTATGTTTTCTTTTCTCCTTTTAAAATTATAAATACATTTTTTTTTAAGTTTTTTTATATTGGAAGCTTACTTTGTTCGAAGAGGATTAAATAAAAGAAAAGGCAGTTACAAACAAATTTATTGATTGACTAAGTTAAACAGAAATGATGACACCAAAATACGACATTAAAAAATTTGACAAATGTAAAAAGAATATATTGAACTAGCCACCGCGCGCGGTTTTACTCACGTAACTTTTGATCCCGTGGGAATTTCGGGATAAAATATAGCCTATAACCTTCCTCAAGAGTTGGGCTATCAAATGCAAAAAGAATTTTTCAAATCCCACTTGTAGTTTCTGAGATTAGCGCGTTCAAACAAACAAACAAACAAAAAACAAACTCTTCAGCTTTATATATTAGTATAGATAATGAAAATCTAACCTGAAATTGTAAATTAATTTATCACATAGAATGCGAAAATATTTCAACTCAAAGGTTTTATATACCTTAACAGCTGAGCACAAAAAAAAACTGATAATTTTTTCCCTATCAAGAGTTACGAGTTCAAGCCCTGATAATCGCATTGACATGAATTCTTTTTTATGTTTTCTTTTCTCCTTTTAAAATTATAAATATTTTTTTTAAAGTTTTTTATATTGGAAACTTACTTTGTTTTAAGAGGATTAAATAAAAGAAAAGGCAGTTACAAACAAATTGATTGATTGACTAAGTTAAACAGAAATGTTGACACCAAAAAACGACATTAAAAAAATTAACAAATCTAAAAAGAATATATTGAATAATGAAAACTTGACATGTACAAATTGTAAATTAATTTATCACAAAGAATGCGAAAATATTTCGACTCAAAGGTTTTATAATACCTTAACAGCTGAGCGCAAAAAAAATGGCAGTGCATTAAATGTATACGGAAGTGCGAAAATCTCCAGGCAGTGGAAGAGGATAAGGTATTGGTGACATCTAAGAAAAATAGACATGAAGAACACAGAATCTTTGTAATTGGTGGACAGCAATGTAAAGGTCTTCGTAACAGATTAGTAAGATCAAGATTTAATAATCCTTACGAAAAATATGAAGTTATATCTTTTACTATACCTTACGCAAGCACTGAAGAAATATTGACGATGCTTAAGACCCAAAGAAAGAAAAGGACAAAATAATAATCTGCGTAGGTGAACACGACACAAACCCGACAAAAGTGTTGTTAGAAACATGTTTAATTTTAAATAAATATATTAATTGCAATATTATACTTCTGAGCGTAATTAAAAATAGATTTCTTAACGAAAATAAGTTGAATGACATGATACATAATTTAAGTAAACACTTTTTTAATAGTAAATTCGTACGATTACAAGACTGCGTTTGCTACACATGGTTTGCTATATGTAAGAAAATAAATTTAATAATTGATGAATGTGATTATAGAAAACAAATCTTGTCATTTACTAAGTATCATATTAAGAATAAACATTCAAAGGTTAAAAATATACATTCAAGTGCAGATTATAAATATAATTCAACTACTACTCAGGGTGTAACTAAAAAGGGAACAATTCCGTAATACTTTTTAAAAATGACTGAAAATAAAATAGACATAAAAATTGGACATTCAAATGCAAACTATAAATCTCATCCGAATACTACTCAACTCAGGATATAATTAAAAAGGGGACGATTTTGTTCTACTTTCTTAAAAAGAACAAAAATAACTTGGAAAATAATGAATTAATTTTTTTTCGTAAATAAAGTAAATTTAAATAATAATAATAATGATAGCAACTCAAATCAACTAAAAATATTTCATCAAAATATTGCGGGTCTTTTGTCTAAAACTAACTTGTTGGAAATTACCTTAAATGAATTACGGAAAAATCACAATATGCCGAATGTGCCTACTTTGAGACTTTTGTTAATTTGAACAATAGTAATTTATTTTTGCATGCCCTAAAAAGGTAAAATATGTATGACCTATTTTTTTTTATTTCAAGTCCTAAATCTGTACCATATTTTATGCAAATAAATGATAGATTGATTCATTCATAACTTTACATGCGGGCTTTAATAAAAAATCAGCGACATCTACTAGGAACTTGTGGACTTCATATTAGATCAAACATTACTGCATTAATAAAATAAATAAATAATTATAATTTCATAAGTTGATATAAAATGCTATGCAATAGCTTTACCGCGGCAGTCTCCGAGTGCCACACGTCTTTTTTTTTTTCTAGTTCCGTGCGGGAATCGAACCCACAACCACTGGCGTCTGAGGCAGACAGTTTTACCGCACCGCCAAAGTGGTCGTCTAAGAATCTAAAACGATGATGTTGTTTGTTTTTATTTTATTAACAAAGCATCTGTTTACATAGTTAATCAAATACCCACAGTTTTCCTGACTATAGTATTCCCGTTGGACAATGCTTCACAGTTTCCAGCACACACTAAATAAACCAACATGGATATAAAATAATGTAATAATCCAGCTTCCGACGACTGAACACACAATGATTCCAACTATCCTTGGAACTAGAGGCAATTCATTCCACATTCGTACTAATTCATTCCACATTCGTAACAAAAGTTCCAACCATCCCGACTAACTTAACGGATTAAAAACGATCGCCCGCCCAATTCATAATTAACGAAATATTTTACCCCGTTCCGTATTTAACATAGTTCCACGAAAAATTCATACATGATCATGGCTGGAGAATTGAAAATGTTTGGAACATTGAACAAAGCTCGAGTAATGAAAATTGATTGCTTATAAATAAGTTAATTGTGAAGTATGAACCACGTGTGAAGTGAATTATTTTCCACCAGAATAATAAACTAATATCTATTTTATTAAAACAAAACACTGGACTTATTTTAAGCTCAAGTGTGTACCTACCTTTCAAAGTATTTGTATCTGAAATTGTTATATCAATTATTTTGATTTTGTTTATTTTCAACGATAAACGTTGATTTATTAATCGAAAGAGTTTTCAATTGAAGCACTGAATAAAACTAAATAATATTTACTAGACAGTTTTATATCGACTACCTTATTAAAAAAATAGCTAATTAAGTCACCAACATGTCATTTTTATTTTATTTCAAGATTTAGACCTACTCATATAATTATTTATTCAGAGCGTTGTTATTATAATAGGTACATACAAACATAACCTACTAGATTTCTTAATGATTTCATTTCAACCAGACTTTGAATATAACTAATCCGAATATGAAATGGATTCCAATATTTAATATTCGGTAGTACAAAGTACACTATATAGCATTAAAAAATCATCAAGCCACATCCCTATGGGACAAATATGGGCAGTCGTTCCCCCAATAGTTAAAATAATACCGTGCTGACAGCCCATATCAGACTTATCATGCATGTTGTAAGTGATATGTGCCTTATTTATAGTCACATTATTTAAAAGGACTATAATTAATCGCTGTGTTAACATGAAGTTGTAAGCTTTGTTTATAGCGCTTTAATTATTTGATTAAAGATCGATAACTGATAAGATAGATAGATAGATTCATTTATTGATTGCCACAAACACACACATATTACAAAAGATAATTTAGACAAAATAATAATAATAATGAGGTGTGTGTTGTAGCAGTGCAAAAAGCCGCAGCTCAGCGTCATTTTTGCTCAGAGAGCAAAGCGCTGGTATTCTGCTACAGCTTAGAAGTAATATAATTAAGTAATATAATTAATGTACTGTCTGACTCGTTTGCTCTAGGTATTCAACTTAGCATGATCTTGTATTTAATGATTTCAAGTTTACGTTCGCAATTAGACGACCACTTTGGTGATGGTGTAAACCTATGTGCCTCAGACGCCAGTGGTTGTGGGTTCGATTCCTTCACGGAATAAGAAAAAAAAATGTTCCGTGCCTGGGTGTTTATCTATTTATGTATATATATTTCAGGTTCCCCCCTAGCTCACTACATGGTATTCCATAAGACAAGCTATGCTTATTCTGGGGCCATGTAGTCGGGCGTTTATGAAATTATGTATTTTAAATTCTAGGTTCCCCCTAGTTTGCTACATGGTATCTCATGACAAAAGCTTTGCTTACTTTGAGGCCATGTAGTTGGTGCGATTGGCTGGGGATTTATTACTTATTTATTTATATTCACTTATTTATTTGTATTTTTTTAGTCCGTGGTTTTAAATTGTTAATCAAAGTATTTTATTGACGTACGTACCTACCTATATTAATTTAACCAATTTAGTAGGAGAATTTGATTGCAACCCACCACAGTCTTAAAAGGGTGAACCAACTTATCTATAAGTATATAGTGTCGTGTAAAGACCTTCTTAGAAAGCCTTTAACAACAGTTTACACACATTTTTATTCATGTTCAGAAATCTCAGTCACTTACCATAGCAACGTTAACTATGTGAACATGATAGCTTACAAATTTAATATCACAAGTTACTCAGAAACTAATTAATACCGTGTAAACCGGAGCAGATCACGTCGCAATCCTTCCATCTAGCCCCGTTTGTTTGATAGATCGACACGGCAGAAATTTTGATAGGACTCCTTTAATTCATAAATTAATTAAACTTGGCCCCGCTTTGGAAGACAAACTCGTGCTGTCATTTAGCATGATAAGTAGGATTCGTTAGGATTCCGTTCGGTGATCCCCGACCCTTATGAGCGGGGTCATCTATTCGCAACTTCACTAATACCACTTGGTTTATTATTTGGGCTGGTATTTTGCAAGCTTTCTCGGATGTTTTAATGTAATTTACTCATTGAATAGAGATTATTTATCTTAACCTTAAAAATGACATCTAGGTTAAAATAATAAAACATTTTAATTAATACTATTGTTTTTTTGATTCCACATTGTATAATTTTCTGTTGTACCCATTCATTGAAACTACCTACGTTACATAAAATAGTCTAATAAGAGAAAATGTCACGAAACTTTAATTACGTCGTCAGCCACCAGGCGGCGCTGGAGGCAATAAAATCACAAAGCAAAGTGAGCCTATAAATTTTTAATGTGTTCACGAATACCCGCTCATTTCTCTCCTTTGTGAGTACATTACTCTAACTAGACTCCGCAGTTTCACAGTTTAGAGATGGTGCTGTTTTTGGAAACCTTCTAGTTTTTTTATAACTAACTCACTAACATAAAGGCTTCCTTTTGGGGTGATCATAAGTCATTAAAGTACACAAACTGAGTAAAAATTTCTTTCATGCTGGACTGGTATAATGTAAAAGTCAGTTAAGGGACAGACGTATTATTGGAGGTTTTTTTTAGGCAATAGGCTGACTCCCTGTAACTGCAATAGTCTTTCCTCACCATTATAATACCTGCAAATTCGTCAAACGTGACATCAGATGGTCTTATAACCTCTGGTGTTCTGCCTACCCCATAAGAGATATAGGCGTGAAGATGTGTATGTATGTATGTGTGTGTATTAAATGCAAAAAGCTTACAGCTCAGTATATGCCCTTATTATGTTCCTCATATAAATTAATACCAGAACCATAACTGAAAACGTGAGCTCTAAATTTTGATTGCTCAATTCCAATAGTAAAATTTGGGTTTAAGTTGTCCAATAAATCCGCGATCGCTTACTGTAACGAGTTGGAATGGCGGCATTTTATTGCTCGTCAAAATGCAATGAAAACCGACTTTTCGGTAGCTCGTTATTGCTATTGATTTTTCCTAAAAAGTGTTTTGTTTCATTAGCTTCTAATACTTTGTCTAAAGGAGGATGTTGTTGATCTCTTGATCTATTAAGAAATTATTTTTTAAACTTAGTAGGCACTAGGTAATTAATAATCTAAATAGTTGTTTAGGTTAGGATTTTAAACGAAGTATTTAATACGAGCTGTTGCACGCGTTTTATCAATTCGCAATTTTTCAGTTCAAACAATGTATTATTTTATAAACTCGCTTTATAAAACTCATTCTTTTCAGTATTAAACTATATTAAAACACGATCACCGTTTACAGTTTAAACATGTCATAATACAAAGATAAAGTGAAAGAACGAAACAGACATTGAAAAATGAACTATCTAGAAATGTGAAAAAGTCGCAAGTGTAACGGCTCAGTTTGAAGAAAATGTCTTCATTTAGCCATCAAGAGACGCAGTCCAGCCCGGCGAAGGAGGTTCCTAGGTGAGTTCATACTTGTGTCTTTAACACAACTTCAATTGCAAAGTTTCTGTATTCTATTTGATATAAGTTACATATTATTTTATTTCTTTAAGAATTCATTTTACCTACTGTTCCTAGCTCAGGTGGGGTTTTTCTAGGTAGAGGAGGTTCCTAGGTAAGTACATACTTGTGTCTTTAATACAACTTCAATTGAAAAGTGTCTTTAATGTTGCGTTTTTATAGAGGTTGGACATTCATTAATTCCTTTAAGAAATGAAAGAGATTTAGTTTGTGAAATTAATGTAACTGGTCCTGGTAGCTCCGATAACTTACTTTTTTCAGTCGATTTTTGCATCGATGTTATTGAATCAAAAAATTAAGAAAACATCTATCACCGTTTTAGTTAAATTGTACTCGAAGTTTCGGTTTCTTTGTAGACACTGTGATTACTTGTGTTTGTGAAAAATTTAAAACCTACAACTAAAACATTGAGCTATGATTCAAATTTCTCTTCTACTTTGAACTTTACTTAATCATCATTTGGGATAAAATCGTTTGTAGCCTTTATTATGTTGACACCGAGCTGGCATTCCTTCGTCACTTACAGCCGGTCGTTAAATGATAAACTTGAGTTATCGTTATTTTTGACAGTGACAATAACCACTTATCATATAACGGAGAACTATTTTCGTTTATTTGTGTTAATTTTTTCCATTATTTGATAATCACCTGTCAATCATGAAATTCTATGACATAGACACGTACACAGTGGTAACAAACTTATCATCATGTTTTTGTTTGGTTTATTTTTTAAATTTGACAAGCTGTCATTTCATATCATAGAACAGTGTCAATAATTACTTCATAACATGATAAATTACAATCGATTGTCACTTTTTGTTTGTTATGTATATTGATGGCCACCCACTGTCAAATATCAATGTCAGATATGACGTTTTGAGAGTTCCTTTTCAACAATTACAGAACTTGACGATCACTTTGGCGAAGGGGTAAACCTGTCTGCCTCAGACGCCAGTGGTCGCGGGTTCTTCCAAAAAAAGGAAAAACAATGTTCCGTATCTGGGTGTTTATCTATTTATGTATGTATATTCTAGGTTCCGCCCTAGTTCGCTACATGGTATCCCATAACACAAGCTGTGCTTACTTTGGGGCCATGTAGTTGGTGTGATTGTCTGGGGATTCTAATATTTTTATTATTATTAGTGTAAGCGCTGCCTTTTGTTTTTCTCGAGAACAATACTGCTTGTTTCTTTCAAGTGTGCAGTGAATAGATGTCTTTTAAAAAGACGTGTAACATAGTATTTCTTATACAATATATTTTCATGAGCTGCGAGAAAGGTCTTATCGCAAAAATAAATTATGAATAGAAAAAGTTTACTTTAGATTTATAGGTATTATATAACAATGGAATAAAATAAAATATAATTACTTATTAGCCTCCATGCCGGACCGGGAGCGAAAGAAAAACATAGAATGTGCCAGCTGCTTCTCTTCCCGGGCATACTGTAAAAGTCAGTTAAGGGACAGAGGTTTTATTGGCGTTTTTGCGGGTGATAGGCTGACTCCTTGTTACTGCAAAAGTCTCTCACCATCATTATAATACTTCCAAATTTGTCAAATGTGACATCAGATGGTTTTATTTATTTATTTATTTATTACAAAATAAAAACAGTTTTACAGCCTTTGGTGTTCTGCCTACCCCATAAGGGATACAGGCGTGAAGTTATGTATGTATGCATGCATTGCTTATTACTCCGGAACTGCTAAAGTCTATAATAGTAAAATACTACAAAATTGTTCAGTAGTAGTTTTTGGATTTATTCCATACAAAACAAAAAAAATACGATTCTCTCTCTTCTCAATATTAGTCTAAAGTAAGTACGATCAGTGTCTTAAACTAATTATACTTAAACTTCATCTTTCTCACTTGTGAAAAAAGGCTCTATTTTACACACAAAAGCTCCACAGTGATACTACGTCAAACAAAGAGCACCTCCTTTACTCCGGCATTGTCAGTACAAATGTAGCAATCACGTAGCTCGTAGACTTACTACGAGACTTGCAAAGATTATTTTTATCTACGCCAAAGTAGCATGGCTACGATGCTATCAGTTACTTAGTAAATAATACTTTTCATAGCCAGAAAAAGAAACATCTGGAATTATATCGTTTCATGTAATATCAGATGTTCCCGTAGCTTAAGATCAAATTTCAGTTTATAATTCCAGACAGTCTTATTAGAAAGCATAAACCTATTTATTTGCAGACAGTATAAAAATAATAATGATCCCATTATAGTTAATAGCGCATCGCGGGCAATAAATGTAGAAATTGCGAATACCAGTGCTTATTAAATTTTCTTTATTGGACATTTTATACATTCATTTAGCGCGTCGACAATTAATCTTGAAAAATTGTGTAAATTGAAATGAGTTCGTGATAATGGACTTATTTGTACTTTAAAACACTTTTTGAATTTGCTTAATGATTTTTAATAACGATACTTTAAAATACCTTATTCAATGACAAACATCATATGATATAAAATACTGAAAATAGTATATTTGAAAATAGTTTCTACTTATGAATAAGAACTGTTGACTTAAATTATTTACTGGTTTCAAGAACATCGAAGTAAAACGTCCCCTTAAATAATTGAATATTTAGAGTTTACGTAACATTTTCTGTTGATTTTCAATATTAAAATGTATGTGAAAATGAATAACCATCAAACTTAAATTAAGAACACGTACAATTAAGTTCAGCGCTCTCAGCCACATTAAATATGAAGAAAATAGAACCGCAGCTAAAACCAAAAAGTGAATTCTCTATACAGCTTCGTAATAATGTTAAAACGTAAAAAGAAACAAGTGACTGCGGCTCCAGGAACTCCCTGAGCAGCCGCCTGGACGTGCCGTCTGCGCCGCGCCGGCCGCCCGTGTGCCACGCTGCTGCTGTATTAAACTACTGCATGATAAAGTGGATGTTTAAACATCCATGGCTTGTAGGAATGAAAAATATATTAGAATAAAGAAATATCACTGAAACACTAAAATTCTAAATACTGGAATTTATACAAAAATCTTTATTAGGTAAACATCAATCGCTCTGTTGAGTACACCGACTTGTATTAGAGGCGATAGCATTTGACTACCGTATTTTCCAGTCAGACTCCATTAAACATACTAAGTCAATTAATATACAATTTACTCATTGGAAAGAACATTTGAAAGTAATAAACAGTCTACAGAAAAAGAAATATAAAATATCACAAAAAGATTTACCCAACATACGTTTCTTTTTATCGACTTCGTCATGCGATTTCTGTACCAATATCTCTTCTATAACAATTTCAATATTACTAAAATTAAAAACAAATCGCTTTATAAATATTATCCAAAAATTGAACTGGAGATATGTCAACGCAAACTGCGACAATTTTACAAAACATTTAAACTGAACACGTTATCAAAGAAAACTGGCAAGGAAAGGAATTCCCAGGAATTCATTTATCAAAGATCTCACAAATGAAACTTGATTCTTATGAAGATAAATGTTGGATACGAGGGTCTCCACTTTTTATTATTAAGTGCCGCACACATAGTTCACTGCACTCTGAAGAGACACTATTTTAAAATTTCGGATAGAAGACTACCTATTTTTAAGGGTTGCTATGGGGGATCTTTTCCAGTGAAATTCTGTAGGTTTCACAATGTTTCAACATTGCATATAAAGCAACGTCCGCACGTTTTGGTTCGGCATCGCTTTATTTTTTTAAATCATTATTGACATATTTTATTTCTCGTTTTTTCTTGTAACCTTTTAATATTGTCATAAGTTTTCGCGATTCATAATATTTAAATAAAACCCTGGTCGCTCGTGACCACGATGTCTGAAAAGACACCGAAACGTCGAGCTTAAAATAATGTAATTATGCGTGACCCATTAAAAAAGTGTTTTATTTAATTGTATTAATTTGTCTATTTATACTGCAACCTTTATTATTTTAAAGGTTCTTTTAATTATATTAACACCTACGATACATCATCCTACTTTTTTAATATATATAACTTTGTATGCCAAATGATTATGTAAAAATTTCAATATCTTAATACTTATGTAGTAATAATACTTCTTTTTGAGAAAAGTAATAATTTTTGTATTATATTTATCATACTCGAACATAGTTAATTGTTGTCTTGAGCCGAAGGTTCAAAATATATTAATATTAAAATGTAAATGTTCCTTATCGGTTGCTACGTGTCAGGCCTGCGAGCCTAGTGTAGCAGCCACTGTTTTCATTGTTGTTTGTAATTTTCTTTTTGACAATAAACTATTATTATATTATATTATTAATTATTACTATATGGATCATTTTACTAAACTTTACTGTACTTCTATAAACACTTTTTAAAACCTCGCAGACAATTCAAATCAATTTTCTGAACCAGCAGCGACGCAATATATCGATATGCATAACATATTTCGCTGCAAAAATTGCTACAAAATTCCTTCAGGCGGACGTAAATTCACCTGGTCCTTTTCTGCTCGTCGCTATCGGCAATAAATTTATATTTAAAAACCTGATCAGAGCGACATTACCCTGTTTTAATATTAGCCGTGCATATAGCTGCATACTGCGGTACGAGAGTTATGGCGCGATTATCGTCGAGGGTTGAAATATGAGGTGTTTCAACGGCCATGGGGCTATAAATGAGCAAACTTTATTATGTTTGATTTAAAACGGAGTTTGCGGGCTTTTTCAGAAATGAAATTTTTCGACGCATTTTTATGCAGTCTTTGAGGGTGTTAACGTAGATGAGGATTTAGCGAAGTACCTGCTTCAAGGACTTTTATTAAACGCTTTTTAATTAGGTTTTTAAATTTCAGCTTCATTTTGGTGGATTTAAAATGTTGAGGATTATATTTCTTTTGTCTTTAGCCTGCAGATGAGATATATCATATAAAATGTATTTATTGTTTAACTTTTTTAGTGATTATAAAGTAATGGCTAATATCACTAGATTTAACAAAATTACTGTTCACCGTTCGGATAATGTTTTGTTGTTGGTTTACAGTTGTACATGTTTGTATTGACTTCGACGTTTGTATTCGACTTTGTATTCGACGTTCATATGCCTAAAAGTTACGTATTTATATAAGTCGTGTTATTTTAAACATATTTTCAACGTTTTCCGCGTCTTTTATACTTAACTCAAAATCGTATAGGTATGTGTCAATCACATTTATGTGTATTTATTCTTGTTTGACTTTTAAATATTGTTTTTTTTAATGTCCAGCATTCGTTGAGCTTATCAAAGCAACCAAAACATATGATTTTCCACTTTATATACGTATACATAAAAACCTCGTCCCATATATTCAAAATCGCCTAAAACGAAACATCTCTTTCTCTCACATTCATTATTCCTGGTTAGCAACCGTTTTGTTATCAGCGTTATATTTTTTTGCGTTAACATCAGTCAAAATGAGGTTGCAACAATTTCCGTGCGCATTATCCTGGCTAGACATGTGTCAGCATACGAAATTCGGACTCATTGCGATTCCGTCCGCGCGCCGAACGCCCGTGACACAACGCTCACAAGATGAGCCATAATACAGGAATAATGTAGGAAAAATATAATGTAGCATGGTAAAATGTTTGACCTAAATAAAAGTATTTTTAAACAAGTTATGTCGGTCACACGTGACCGTGTTGTCTAAAAACAGCAAAGCGCCAAGTTGACATGTAAATGCGATTAAACTGTGTATGTTCTAAAGTTTTTGTGATTAAAAAATGTTATTCCAAAGATACGCAGCAATTTTGATAGGATTTCTTGATTATTTAGTTAAGAACTGTAAATTTTTTGTATCTATAATTAAGAGTATCAATTAAGGGCACTTATGATTAACGTTTAAAAGATTACAAACCAATTTCAAATTCAAAATAGCATTAGCTAAACTGTTCAATTAATTTAACTTAGAGACACACTTAAGTAAAGCATTCATAGCTACAACAGTTTCAGAAGTTGAAATCTAAGAGAGTTAGGAAAGACATCTAAGTTACTGTAAGTGTAGATTTCACTGGCTAAGTATCTTAAGCTGAGCTTTCGTTACGGAGTTAAAAGAATAAACTGTAATGAAGGTAGCTTAAATAACTTTAGTTTGTTCCAACTTTTTTAGTTATAATATTTTTGTAATTAGTAAAGTAAAAAACGGAAGAGTTCGTCTTATTTTTTTTTAAATAATGTATTATGCAATCTGTTTTTTTTTGTATAATTTACCTTTTGTTTCCATTTAAATAACTACATGGCCCTAAGTAAGTATAGCTTGTGTTATGGGATACCATGTAGCGAACTAGGGGGGAACCTAGAATAATATTATATTAAGTTTTCACGATTCATAATTTAAATAAAACTACTTTTTAACCGGATTAATCGCGTATAATTTATATTTTATCTCGACGTTTTGGTGTCCTCGCAGACCCCGTGGTCACGAGCGACTCAGTCGGTTAAAAAGTGAACCTAGAATATAAATAGATAAACACCCAGACACGGAACATTTATTTTTTCTTGTTCCGGGCGGGAATCGAACCCGCAACCACTGGCGTCTGAGGCAGACAGGTTTACCCCATCGCCAAAGTGGTTGTCTATGATATATGAAGTGCGAGCTACAAAATGAAAAAGATAAAAATAAAGAAACAAAATAGTCCTTCAAAATTAATTACAGCACGTTTTACAACAATTAAAATGTCTTGGCTGCATATAAAACACAACACAATAACACAACAACACAGCAAGAATATCGCCTACACCAGATCAACAAGCTGAAATTTCCCTAAATATTCAAATCGGCATCAATCTCAGTTCAGAGGAGATAATCTATTGCAAATTTTCCGCTCAAATCGTCTCTTGTCCGCAACTTTGGTCGGATCACGAATGCTGGCGTCTAATGGTCTTGGTCCGTAGTCTGCAATAAGAAAACGACGGTTTGCGCGTACGGCGCGAACGGCGCGCGCGGATCGCTGGACCGAGCGAGGCTCGGCTATCCTCTCGGACTGTCCCTATTGTGCCTTCCAGCTTAGAACACAGGAGAATTGTTTTAAAATAAGAATGAAAGTAAATGAGGATTGGGAAGATTTTTGGATTAATTTCGCTCTAGGAGTATTAATATTTTTTGTGGTTGAATTTGAGATGGTGCGCTTTAGTTTTGAGTGTAGAAAGATAAAGATAATAACATAATCAGCATAAATATAGGTCCAGTATCAATAAAAAATATCTAGATATTTTTCCTGGTTATATAGGTTATAAAATTCTACTTAAAATTTAATCTTCTTTGTTAACTATGTTGTTTTAAAATAAAACTATTGAAACGTTTCAATAAAATTAAGTTTATAATTACAGGTACAGGAAATCTCCGCATTTAAAAGTCCTGTCTGCATTTTCTTTCACCTTTTAATATCAATTGAATTAAACCTTTGCGTTCTAAAATAAAGTTATTGGTAGTTTGGATATTGCGGCTACTGCATTTAGCAAAGGGTCAACCCTGTTCTACCCTAGTTAAGTGTTTTTCTAGTAGGACTTTTGTAACTAAACTAGGCGTCTAACTTTTTCGGCTGAAAGTGTCTAGTCTAATCAATCGAATGTCAAATTAATTTTTATATTGTAAGGATAGGACGTTTGTCTTCCATGCCACCTGATGGAAAGTGCGCATGAAGACTATGGTGTTACACGTCCATCCACGAGAAACCTTTTCACTCGACACTGAACTCACTATTCACCTATTCATTCACAAATGCAATGAAAATCTGTTAATAACAAACAGGCAACAAATAATTCAGAAATAAAATTTAAATACACAATTTAACACAGTTTAGTTACAGTCTAAATACAATTTAAAGCTAAAATAATTGTCATTACAGTTTATTATTTAAATAAGAATTAATAGTATAGTACTTTTTAATGAGTATGAAAAGTTACTTCACTGATTGTCATTTTAATTGGCCGCAAGATATAAGACGTATATGGTGGACCATTTTTTAGACACTTCTGTTCCATTTATAAGGACTTACCATCAGATTGAAGCCAAATAGAAGTTATGTCACATATAAATATGCTTTAGGGTTAAAAATTGAATATATTAGAATAGTTAAAGTGCTAAAACTTGCTACATATACGATCATTAAATGAGATTTGAATTTTGATTGACTGATACTCGATCGATGGTAGAATATATCAGTCAACGTCGATCGATAGTTTTTACTGGACCAAAAAAACCGATCGACGCCGCCGCTCGATTTTCGATCGATTTGTTTAACACCTTAAGACTTAACAAAACAAGTTAATCATGCTTTATGTACAATTGAAGTTTGTTGCCCAACTGCGCCCACCGTGCTCATCGGCATATAAGCCATGTTTTGGAAAAATAAAAGATAGGAACCCTCTTAATAGAAACCGAGGTAATCGTCTCCAATTCTCAACAGATGTGATCCCTACACGATTGATGGTACAACTTGGTCGAAATAATTCTTTTGTTATGCCGTTCTTGTTCGGAGTTACCAGTTATTTAGGTCGGGTTAGGGATTCGGATCACGTTCGTTCATTTGTTCCGAGGTATTGGCTGCTTTGTGTGCGGAACACCTGGGCAGGGAGCATTAGCCAGTGTTTGTTTTGGGGTTTTTTTGGCGAGGTGATTGATATTACTTTTAGGGTATTTAGATTTACTAGTACTTATTTTATGTCTTTCAGTATCCGGACCAAGCTGGGTTTAATAAATGATGAAAGCTGTGACTTTCAGCTTCTCCCAAAGATCCAGAAACACTATTTTGAGGTGTAGATAAATACGGCAACGGAATTAAGTCACTCTATGACCCAGCTGCCTATTTAAGGAGCCAACATAAGACGTTTGTATGAAGATATTTTTTATGTTAAAGATAAAGCAGCATCTAAGCATAGTACTCTACACTCTTAGTTGTCTCTTCTCTTAGACGGCACCTTTTCAGATACTTTTTCTCCTACTGCAGAGGTTCTCAGAAGATTAGCCTGTCAAATAATAATGTAAATTTATTTTCAAGGTCCTTTAGGTCAACAAAGGGCAAAAAAAATATATTTTATTTTAAATTTTCCAAACACTAATGAATTTTGTCACAGAATTTTGGATAAGGTACCGTAAAGTTATTCATCCTGGCACCGAGTAATTACTCGCAAATGTACGAATCGTGATGAACAGCGAGTGTGATATGCCCGAGGCATACGCAATGTAGGTACTGTTGGTTTACGTTGATTGTTTTAAAATAGCAAACAAGTTAATATTCCACTATTTGTGTGTTTTTGTATTTGAGTGTTTTTAACTCGGCGTTTCGGTGTTTCGTGGTCAGGAACGACTGGTTTCAAGCGCCTTTAAATGAGATACAAAATATATGTAAAAGTGTATACTTAACATAGTGACTCTAATTATAATTATAATCAAGCCACAATTTTTCTCACAAAAGAAGTGCTTCAAAATTTGATTTCTGGAATAAATGAGGATTATCCTTAATTAGTTGATAACAAAAACGAATGGAATCATAGATGCATCGTATCAATAGCCTAGAAAAATAATATACCTACCACTTAAATAAATAAAACAACCAGCCCAGCACAATAAAAGTTTTTTTAATACCCAGTAAGGGACAAACACAAAAGAAAAGAACTAAACCCATCCAGCCTGCAACGTATACGTGATTCAATCTCGGCACATGATTGATACGGCCGCTCCGCCATTGGACAGACGTCATTTTTTATTCTTCCCTGATTTGACAGATCCAGCACTGTTTTTCTAAACAAAATTGATATATTTCTTTGCTACTACACCTTTTTTCGTTTAAGGTGCTGTAGCGAAACAATGATGTGTAGTTATGTTTTTGGTACCTATGAGAATTATATATTTTAATTAAGGAGGTCCTTAATTAAAGCACCATTCCAATGTCAACGATGCATCTTAACTTTCTTAACCAGATGAACCACAAGAAGATCTAATGGGCAGTTCAAGTAATTAACACATAATACTTTCACACTTTCATAGATAAAGAGTTGCCAGGATGTAGTAAACTACCATAAAATACAATCTACAATAAAATATAATATAAATCTTATTTGTACACCTACAAACTAATTGTTTGATGCTAATCGCTATCTGAACTATTACAGAAAGATGCAGCTGTAGAAGCTTCTATCAATACTAATGATAAAGTTCATTTTAAGAACTAATAAGAAGATCTCGTTGCCATTCATGAACAAACATCCAATCCTAATTCTCCAAAGTGGAATCGTGAGCTAGTTATGACTCCAGTAACCTATTATTCTATAGAACTTGCTCTATAGTACTAGTTTTCAAATAGAATGCCTTGAGATCACGTTGCCTTTCAGATTGATTAAAATTTTATACTGGCAGCTCCATTATGTTTCAGATCATAACTGACTCATAAATTATAAGTTTTCTACGACGATTTCAAACTCAATAGAGTTTGATCGGCTTTCTTTTTGTTTGTTGGAAAAATGGTACGTGAATGTTTTCATTTTCACATCGATGATCTATATGTGGTGTGTTTTTTTGTTCGAGTTTCACCCTTTCATATGATATCGCGTTTGAGATAATGATCAATAAATAAATTAAAATATCGCGTTTATTGATGTCATACGTTTTAAATAGGCATTTCTACAGCCTGGTCTAGGGTATATGAATATGACATACATACTTTGACTTTGCTTACTGCTATTTTTTTTATATTTTCTTCACAAAAGACAACCCCTCAGAACACCTGCAAGCCTATTGACCGTAAGAGTGCTCACTGAGGGGAGGAGGTGAATACGTCAGAAGTACGAAACAGCACTTGCCAGGGGACAGGTCCCCAGCTAGATGATCCCAGACAGTGTGAGACTTCTACTCACTAAACTCCCCCTTATTGCTCTTTTGTATTTCTACAGACAATCGACCCAAGAAATGGGCGACATCCAGTTGATGGTGCAGGCTGTATGTAGAAAAATACAGGAAGCACTTCGTGCTGAATCGACTACTTGTTATCTTTCAGCTAGGAGCTGTGCAGACAGGAGATTATCCATATCTAAAGAGAGCTGGTTGGGAAGATCAGAAAGAACGTCCTTTGGCCTACGACAAGAGCGCTTGAAAGACTTTGGATTGGTTTGTACCCGACAGTCGCTCGAACTAACCAATTCGGATGATTATCACAACGTTGGAAGTGGGATGAGGATAGGGTCTTTAAGTAGTGTTGGATAGTAGGGAGTTTGAGGTCCCTATGTAAGTCCGCATTCCTAACATAGTGCAGGGCGTTTGTTGCCCTCCGACAGAAGTTGCTCTGAACTACCTGAAGTTTGTGAATCAACCGAGGCTTGGCGTGGGCGAATACGGGTGCGGCGTATGTCATGACTGGGCTCACTGCTATTCACGCTGGTTTATTTTTAAGGGGCTCTTCCCCACAGCTCCTCTCATGAAAATTTAAACCCATATGAAAGTCTGGATAAATGCTCTTTTTTTATTATTATTTTTACAAAGTTTATAGGAATGGCTTATTTCTTATTTAAAATCTATCTTAGATTTGTCTAGCTAGACAGTATTATCTCGGTAAAAATATAATTATAATACTAACAAACAGCAAACATGCCGGAGTATTTACATTAAATTACTAATAACTTGGTTTAAAGATAAATAAAAAACAAAATAAAATTTTTGAAAAACCCACGACGCGACGTTTAAAAAGTAATTGAAAAAGAATAAAATAATTTAAAATCCCCCGACTGAAATGATTTATGTGACGAGAGATAATTAACGTGAAAAGCTTTTTCAAAAGTTCACTTGATCTCACACAGAGTCGGCCATATTATGAACAACATGCTATTCGTTTTCATGGCACTTCCCTACGCTTACCTATTCGGTTCTCGAAGATGTAGATGTCGCAATAACATAGGTATTCAACTCCCTATGAACTTTATAAGAAGAGCAAGAAAATCCGTCTGGGGCTGCCATTGAATGAATTCGTTTTGTAGTTTTATATTGAAATTCAAAATTTTTATTTTGTTTTTTATTTCAAAGTTTTTAAAGAGCATAATATAGGTACCATACATTACATTACACAACACCTCGTTCCTCATCAGCCCTCTAATGTCCCCACCACCGCTGGAAAACCCATGTAGTTTATTTAAATACATAGTGAAGTATTATAATAAGTATTTACAACTCAACTTTGCTGGCGGCTCAACTTTGCTGGGGCTTTGTTGTAACGTAACTCGATATCATATAAAATTATACCAATCAAATCCAAAGCGATAATTGAAAATGGCATTCAAATCGGACCAATGGTTTGCAAACAAATATTTACTGCAGCTCCCCCTGGTGAGTTGTTACCGTAACACCTATCTCAGAACATGCGCTAATCAAATCCAAAGCGATCACTGAAAACAACATTTAAATCGGACCAATGGTTTTGCAGATAAACGGTAACATTGGCTTTTACAAACAAATGTTTACTGCAGCGCCCCCTGGTGAGTGGTTACCGCTACACCTATCTAAGAACATGCACCAGTCAAATCCAAAGCGATTACTGAAAACCGCTATAAAATCGGACCAGTGGTTCTGGAGATAAATGGTAACATTGGTTTGCACAAACAAACACCCTCTCACCCAACGCATATACCGTCTCCGTTCCGTCGTGGGTAAAAAGCATACTAGTATAAAATTAACTTAATATTAGCCTAACAACAATATTTTTTATATAAATCAATGGCAGGAGTATATTTCGCATCTTCAGAATATACTACATTTGCTTGGTGGTAGGATCCCTTCTGGGTCCGCCTGGCTAGCGACCACCCTTTATATAAAGTCTGCCGCCAAATGTTACCGCTCCGGCGGTAATGTGTTCCGGCAATATTGTATAAAGTGCCAGTTCCTTCCTAAACCCGTGTGCTTTCATCTTCGACCTCATCGTCACTTACCATCAGGTGAGATTGAGGTCAAACGCGGGTTTAGTCACTTATAAAAAAAAAAAAAAAAAAAGTATAGACTTAATTCAAAAATCCAAGAAATCGGTTACCATCATAGAAGTAATTTTTTTTGCTGTTATTTCACGAAAAATAAACTTAACATATTATTATTTTTACCAAGCTATGTCCCATCAATCTGCCAAATTTAAACTGAATTCGACAAGCCGTGTCGGCTTGAAAGTTAAACAAACATCCATCGATCCATCATCATAAACTCTACGTTAGGAAATCCGTCTTTTAAGTCAAACACGGGTTTGTCATTAGAATGATACTAACCAATCGATAGTGAGTACGTTCGCAGATACCAAATCAATATAAATTCTTTAGTTCGAATGTACAGATCCATTCAGAAGCTTGTAGAGTGTCAAACACAGATGCCGTTGTGAAAAACGAAGTCCGTAAAGAGACGATTGCTCTTCGTAAAAGCTTTATCTTGGCGTTTACAATGGAACCATGTTTTAACATCTTTAAGAAAGCTCAAAACCAGCTTTTTTAATAGTTTCGCTTAGTAAAACTTAATTATAAACTCTCTAGTTTAGGTAGTTAAAATTATAACATCGTGATTACTATTTGACATATAGATAAGATCTAAGTAAACACAACTGATAGTTTTCAGCTTATGGTTGTATAAAAATCCTGAGGCCTCATTATTTGAACATTTACGAAAAATCATACATTCTAGACCGACATAGGAACGTTTCAATAATAGCAAATTTTATCGCGTTTTGTTAATTCTTAGCAGCAACATTTTGAAATGAGCAGTTGTAGTTCTGTCTGCATATAACCAACGAAAACATTCCGTATTTAAAATTCAAAGTTTCGAATCATAAATTCAAAACATTCTCCTTCCGTTCCATTTTCGAACTTATGTTTTTTATTTACAGACATTCAGTTTTACACATATGCTTCTTGTTGTAAACTGCCAGTTCTTTTCCTTACAGAGTTAGATGGAACTGCGGAGTCATATAGCTTATCGCATCCGTTTTCTCCATTCTCGGTATAAATGACAACAGTAGGGGAGACAGAATTTACATAATGTAATCAGCAAGAAGCGGGAACCGATGATTTGAGCAGCTTGAACAGAGCTGAAAACATTTCAAGAGCTGTTTTGTTATTCGGTGCAATATCCTTTGTGAAAGAAGCATGTGATCTTTGTAATTTATGATAAATAGAAGTCAAAATACGCATATAAATATTAATTCAATTCACTTTACTGGCTAATTAGTATCTATTTTCGAAGGTTCAAAACGGTTACGATATTTTTTTTTTATATTTTTTCGAGGTACCTGTAATTACTGCTAAGTATAAGCATCAATACAAGTACCTTAACTTCATCATTAAATTGTGTTTATATTGTTTTTGAAGATGGGTACTTGTTAGCTTTTCAATTAGATTGGAAATTTCAGTCATGAGTAGGGCACAGGAATAAGGTTATATCCTGAGTGGCTAATATGATCAATGTTTACATTGAATTACATTGGAGCCCGGTAGAAGTAATCAGTATTAATTTTTTTCCCATTTTTTTAGATGGAAAAATAGAGTTACAAAAATATTATTTTTCAAAAAAAAAGCAAAAGAAAAATCCTTTGAAAGCACAAAAAGTCCAACCTTCTAAGAAAAGAAAATTTCTCGCTCTGTGACAGTTCCAAGAAGACTTTGACCCGGCTTGTTTCGAAGGAAATCATGGAATTTTAATTTTGTTAAAAACTTCCCTCCGCGGGGAATCAGTTCCACGATCTGTCTTTTGGAGGCTTTGATTGATGCCGCGAACTCCGCAATCAGAAAATTGGAGGGAAATACAGTTCGTTATTCAAAATATTATCGATTTTTAAACGAGAAATGGCTGAATTAGGTAAATTAGAAACGTCCAAATTCGTCAATGTCGTCGTAAAGAATCGATTACTCCAATAGTAGTTTAAATCTCTAAATTGAACTTTAATAAGCTTTTGCTTTGGAGATATCTTATTATTTAGGTATATAACACAAATATGTATTACCTAGAGGTCTGTTATGTAAGCCTTGCTTATAATTGCTTTCCTAATACTATTAAACCTTATTAACAAACGTAAATATGTAAATAAGAAACCAAGGAAAACGCAAACGGTTTAGATCCTCGCATTTACATCCTAATCCTAAACCAACGGGGAAATACAACAAATACATAAAGATATATCCTTGTGCCGATCTGTCGTGAAGCAGGCTGCCCTCCTTTGTATTCATGGGATGAAGAAAAGTTGTGCCAGGTGCGCCCCCCCCCCGTTACCTGCCCCCTCTTTAGAAAAATTTCGAGTATTTTTAAATTACTCTCAGAGTTTCGATTTGGGCCATTGAGTTAGCGTTTCATAGATGGCTGATACAACTATAGAATAAGTGCTTTCTCTGCTGAGATTATTAATTTAAGTGAAATTATTTTTACCAGTAGTACTTATTTTAAAAGGTTAACTCGACGTTTCGGTGTCTTTGCAGACAGTCGGAAGTATTTTATACCTCTATTGAATTTAAACGTTGCATTCTCATACGAAATCAGTGCTGAGCAATCCAGTAAATATATTAAAACAGTAGTTTCATTGTGATGATTTTGCCCAAAAATAGTAAAAATACTGTTGTGTATTTAGGTGAGTAGCATTCTCATGTATTCGTGCGTAGCATACTCGTACCCATGGTTCTCGCATTTGGACTCCGCAGTTTGAATTTCGTTTGTAATAACGAATTTAAGTAGGTTCTGTCGTCATCGACCTCATCTTTACTTGTCATCAGGTGAGGTTGAAGTCAAATAAAGATATAGCCACCGATTTATAAAAAAGTGACTCCACAGCTCATTTCTGTTGTCGATTAAATTGTATTGAGTTAATTTTAATTTTATAAAGCCACTAGCGAGCCGCCCCGGCTTCGCACGGGTGCAATGCTGATACTAAATACACTACAGAAAAACTGTGAACCTAGATCCATTAGAGGCGTGTAGTAGGTATCCGTCTTTTCTACCTTATTTCAACATGAAACACCCTAGATATATTTTAAATATAGAATTGAACATTTACTACAAATATTATTGTTTGTTTTCTTTTTTAATTTAATAAATTAACTTTCTTCATCCTTAACTTCATGGCCTCAAAATACTTGTTAGTTTTATCTTTATCCGGTCTTTGCTTCTAAGAATTTAATGTCTTCATCGAGACCCTGCTGTTGTAAACCCATAAAAATACTTAACAATAGGAATTACTTTGTACTTTAAATGTAGAACAAGCCTTTATTGCAAAGACAAAATATGTTTTTAAACCCTCTTGAGATATGTCTGCTTTCACACTGGCCAGAAAAAAAAAATATTTTTTAGCATGCTATCACCTCTATCAACCTCATACCTACTACTGTCAGCTATACGTAGTTGTCTCCTTGACAATTTAAGTTAGCAAGTAAACTCACTCCTTTATATAAAATTACGACGTCGCCTACTAAAATTGCCAAAGTTAAGTCGCAACAATTAGCATGCAGACATTAAAACTAGCAAACAGACATAAATCCTCGGTTCGCAGATTTATGTCGCTAATTTTTGTGACAACTCGCCTTTGTCGCGCACGCATTACGCAGGTACGATATCTGCGGTACAGGCGGGTGAAGAAGTGTTATTTTATATTTATTTTGTTACGTACACTTTCACTTACAATTTAATTAAATTATAGGTTAATTAACGCAATAGATATACCAACAGCCTCTTATTAAGCTTGTGTTATGATAAGACCTCAGTGGAACTCATCGTTGTATACCAGAGCCGAGCAAGTTTACAAATAAAACAGTTTCTTTATAGGCTCAGTAGCGGCGCCTGGGATACGAATCTTCTATCTCTCATAACGATTTTCCAATATATTCATATCTCGACTACTTAATATATCAAAGAAACCATCGATCCATGTTTACACTTGGCACGCTTTCGCATCGGAGTAATTTTAAAGAACGAAAAGATAATTTCGTATTGAATTCACTAAAATGAATGTTATACGTATGTTCGATGCGATGGAAACCTCACAGTTACAACAGTACAATTACCAAATTCAATTGAGTTTTTCTTGGCTTACAGTATAGAGTTAATTGTAGTTAATTGTACGAATAATTTGAAGGAAAACGATATGTTGCGAAAGAATTTTAATGACAATTTTCTTTTTTTGCCAAATGGGCATTAGATAAGCAGACATGAAATTTTCAAACATAAAAGAATAATTCCCAATAAAAAATATTTCTTTACAATACTTTCAGCATATAAATGTACTAACTTACTAACTCTAACCAACTTAGACAAAAAACGAGTTACCCCGACATTGCATAAGTAATGAAATAAAACAGGCCCTGGCTCATTAATAATTACTTGCTAACACGACATCAAAATTGATCATGTGGATTTTGGCAAGGGCTTCCCGCGGGATAGGAGGGCTCTGGGGGACCTCTTGAAAATAGGTCGAGAAGCAATGTGGGCACGTAATGAGCTGTGAGCTTCTCTTACATGTGTAAATGATTATGTAACGATGTGAAAAGTATGTAAGGATATGGGTACTCGTTAGCTAATTTTCGGGATAAAAATTACTTTCTACTTGCTTATAAGTAAAGTTTTAAATTTAATTAATTTCTCCAAAGTTAAACTTATTATATTGAGACCATACAGTGAAGTTGGCTAGTATCGTAGAATCCTATATATGAAGATGCGATCTTGCAATATCAACATAGAGCTTACACCACCGGGCACTATTGAGGAGATGCAATACCATCGTCAAGTTAAATTCGTTGTTTCATCATGGCAGAAACGGAACATTGCCTCAGGTCGTATATTGTACAATAAACCACTTAATGATGCGGAGTCTGAAGAATATTCTAAATCTGAAATGTGATACTCCAGATTTAAGACCCATTGTTTTACGTAGAATTCAAGTAAACCGATTTGATAAGTAAACTGTTTCGTCGAAATCCACATCGCCAACTTTTATCATGAACTAGTACCCGCCCCGGCTTCGCTCGGGTGCAAGGCTGATAGTTTTTAACGTTTTTTTGCCATTTAATATATATTTTTTAAATTGGTGCGCTTTTTTTTATTATTACTATTTACTTTTTATATGCAGATTAAGATTTTCTATGTAACCAAAATCTTACGTAAGATACATGGTTCTGAGCGATTGAGAGATCAAAAAATTTTTAGTTTTTTTACAGTTTACTTTTTTTTTAAGAATATCTCAAAAAGTTTACATGTCAGTCGTTCGGCAGGTGTGCTTAAAAACTTCTACGTTTTGTCAGCTACCTAACGAAGTATAACATATAGGCATACTCAGGCGGCCCCGTAAACGCCACGTACCGCAATTTTAAATCTGTAATGTCTTCTAAAATATTCATTGAAATTATATGCTGTAAAGGGCCATATAGATCTATATTAAATCAACAATGTATTTCAGGTATTTAATTGGATAAGGATTAATGCTGTATTGTTTAAAATCGCTTTGAAAATTAGCCATTATTTGTCGTATGTATGTAATGACAAAAAAATGTTATTATGGGATATCCGTATGAGATAGACCTTTTCAAAGTGTACAATACTTAGTAACCTCAAAAATAACAGTATTTCTCCACTGTTTAATGGATGTTATTATACATATAAACCTTCCTCTTTAATCACTCTATCTATTAAAATAAACGAATCAAAATCCGTTGCGTAGTTTTAAAGATTTAAGCGAACATAGGGACAGAAAAAGCGACTTTGTTTAATACTATGTAATGAAAGAATTGAAACATCGTTATTTCATGAATTCTTTACTTCATAGAATAAAATGAAGTCTCACTATACCGTATTTCTACTATCCTGAATTCGATCACCGCTTCGACGTTCATGT
This sequence comes from Stenoptilia bipunctidactyla, assembly GCA_944452665.1. Lineage (NCBI taxonomy): Eukaryota > Metazoa > Arthropoda > Insecta > Lepidoptera > Pterophoridae > Stenoptilia > Stenoptilia bipunctidactyla. Next base: position 27,588,222 of record OX101731.1, read on the forward strand.
GTTCCAGCATTATATTATGTAGAGAAAGTTGCTTTTTTGAACCGTGTGTTGTCATCTTCGAGCCAATTTTCACTTACCGGCAGGAGAGATTGAAGTGAAACGCAGAGATATAATCAAGTTTAATGAAATAATGACGCAAGTTTGGGTGAATACATTTAAACGTTTTGAAAAGCCTCCATGCTAAACTAGGGGGCGAAAGAAAAACATAGAATGTGGCAGCTGCTTTTCTTCCCGGCCATACTGTAAAAGTAAGTTAAGGGACAGAGTTTTTATTGGCGTTTTTGCGTAATAGTCTCTCACCATCATAATAATACCTCCAAATTTGTCAAATGTGATATCAGATGGTTTTACAGCCTTTGGTGTTCTGCCTACCCAATAAGGGGTACAGGCGTGAAGTTATGTATGTATGAAAAACTAAAATACTGTTAAAGACACCTTTAATATTATGCTGTCAGGGAGACCCAACATAATATGTTCTGCTACTAAATAAAACTAGTTACTATCCGCGGTGAACAGTAGCCGCGTTTCCCATTGTGTTAACATTCGCTGGACAAATAGCGGGTTATTGAACTGTTGCAACAAACCCAGTCTGTGCCATTAATTAATTGCATTATCAATTGCATAATGTGACAGTGTGTTTGTTTGCCTAATAGTTGTTGTTGTGATTGCAAAATATCTTTTATTAACTATAATAACGATTTCAACCAAACATTTGATATCACATTTTGTGTTTTAATACTAATCGCGCGTTTGACACCAATCTTACCTCGTCGAAAGTAATGTGTAAGGTTCGAAAGTGAACTCGAATATGAAGTCTTGATTAGAACTGCGCATTTATTAGCGATAATATTGATTAAATATAAACTTATCCGAGTGACTCCCACTTGGTGGTAGGATCCCGTCAGGGTCCAACTGGCTAGCGACCACCCTTCATATACAATCTGCCGTCAAATATCACTGCTCTGGCGGTGATGTGTTCCGGCAATACTTTATGAAGGACTAGTTCTTTCCTAGGCCCGTGTGCTGTCATCGTCGACCTCATCGTCACTTACCATCAGGTGAGATTGAGGTCAAACGCGGACTTAATAAAAAAATATCACCAACTGTGGGTAGATGGGATTGGTCGTCTTTTGAGATACGCTTATCTTTTTTGATGTGACTACTACAGAGCAACAGGTGCAAGAGGACGCTATAGGCCCCTTAAGAAACATTCCAGCACTGATTTAAAAGGCACTTCTTAAATACCTCAAAGACCATATACACTTACAATATACACTTATGGTGAAACTGTCGTAAGCCACGATAGGCTTGACTAAAGTTTTTAATGGCAGTCATTGTTTACGACTGATAAGCATGGATACATGTAGGTACATCATCAGGATGTATGAAGTTTGTTTTTATTCAATCGGGTTTAAAAGTCACTGAAAGAGTTGATTTGTAGAATTTTTTTTAGACAATAAGTATCATCATCATCATAAGTATAATTAAGGATGTTTTGTTACAAAGAAATAAATATATCCGCTAATATATTAAGCCTACCATGATCACTCTAAATTTGAAGATCAAACGAACTTCTAAGTGAAGTTCGATCGAAATTATATGAGCAGCTTAATTCGAAGCGATTTATTAGGTTTACTTATTGTAGTATCGGTCCCATGTGTCAGCGTTACACGGTTATTTTAGAGTCTTTTTTTTTTTTTTTTTGTATTGGCAACACTGCTTCACCTCCGGCTCCTAATTAACCGGCCCTTTTGGAATCATTTTGTTTAAAGCCGAATTATATAAAAATGTAATGGATTATTCTATTTATAGGATAAACCATTGCATGGTAAGGTAAAAAAAAAAACGATAAGCACAGGTAAGTATTTTACTTATATTAAGATATAAGGGTTGGGATATTTATTTTCAGTAAATAAATAAGTAATATATATGTTTCGTTTTAAACTGGGAGGGTGATTATAAATCGCTTCGAATTAAGCTGCTCATATAATTTCGATCGAACTTCACTTAGAAGTTCGTTTGATCTTCAATTATATTTCGCAGCTTAATTCTTTGCGATTTAATAGGTTTACTTATTGTAGGATGTTCAGAGAGAAAATAAGTAAAATAGCTTACATGATCAACAATTATTATCCATTTTTAGTTATAATATAGCAATTAAATCAATTTCCATACAAAATATAACAACATAATTAGGTACCTACATTAATTATTATGTAGGCATAAAATCACTCAAAATAGTTGTTGCGAAATTGCTAGAATTTTTAATAATTTCTTTGTTATATTTAGCGAATACTTTGGAAGAGTTACTCCAGCCAGCGGCTTTTCTAATTGTATCTAAATTAACTCCAAGCTTGTTGGCCTTAGATGTTGCAGCATGCCGAGTGCTGTGAGCACTGAACAGCGAAGTGTCGATTCCACTTTCATACAGAGTCTGTTTTATCCAATTACTTAATCTTTGTGAAGATAGTTTTGAATGTGGCTTTTTATAACTTATAAATAAATATTTACAGTTTTTACGAAGTTCTCTTGTTTTGTTAATATATGATTCTATACACCGGACAGGACAAATCTCTGGACGTTCATTATAAAAAGGGAGCCTTAATAATGGTTGGGGTGAATGTAGTTTGGAGTTTTTAATGATGTCTGGAATTTTAATAAACATTTCAACACTACATTTACTTATATTATCGAGGTATATTAAAGATAATGTCTGCACCCGATGCGCAGTTATCAAGGCCAACAAGGTTGCAGTCTTCCTGGAAAGAGTTTCCAAACTAAGGTTTTCGTTAGGCCATTTTTGAGCCAAAAAATTAAGGACTATGTTTGTGTCCCATGTGACCTCATATTTAGGATTTGTAGGCCTTAGCTTGTAGACTCCTTGCATGAAGCGCTTTATCAATATATTATCTAACGGAAATAATAGAGATAAGGCAGAATATGTATTAATAGTTCCGTATTTTGCACCTTTGTTAAAAACATCGGTTAAAAAATTAATTACGACATGAACTGAACAGGTCAAGTAATTGTGCTGCATTTCGGAACAATAACTAAACAAGACTTGATACAGCTATTATATTGCTTGTAAGTATTACTAGATAAAGAAGATAACATTATTTCTGTAGAATCAACAGATAACGATTCATTTAATAAAACCTGCCTGATAACTTCACGGCAATCAAACCGAGTATCTTGTGTAAGCTGTGTGTCAATCTAAAAGGAGATTGAAGAAGGTTAATATTGGGTTCAAAATAAATTGATTTAGAAATAGATATCTTTTTCAATAATGGGAACCATGGCTGTGTGGGCCAATTTAGTACTACGAATATACCCTCGGCCTCATCATCTATTATTTCTCTAAGTGTCTTTAAAATGAGGGCAAATGGCGGAAATGCGTAAAAATAATAGTTAGTCCAGCTGATGGTGAACGCATCAACAGCAAATGCTTCGGGTTCATTTTTCCACGTAATGTACAATGGGCAATTTGTATTACACCTACTGGCAAACAAATCTATTTCTGGTCTATTTCACCAAATACTCGTTTAATACCACAATAAGCATGTTCACTTAATTCCCATTCAGTATCTAGAAACTTTTTGCGAGACAATGCCGTGGGTAAAAAATTGTCCTTCGTATTAATATAAGAAGCTAATACTTTAATTTTACGTGTTTCGCACCACTGCCATATATTTTTTTTTTTTTTTTTTTGGACATATCATTTAAATTTGGGTACTTTATGCCGCCCATTCTATTAATGCAAGATATCGCGGTTACGTTATCAATGCGTAACAAAATTTGACAGTCAGATAATTCTTTAGCAAACGTTTTTAAACCTAAATATGCCGCTTTTAATTCAAATTAATTAATATGAAGTGTCATTTCAGACTCCTTCCAATAACCAAAACATTCCTTGTTATTACTCGAGGCACCCCAGCTTGAATGAGAAGCATCAGAATTAATTTCAATTTTATAATCATTAGATCTTAAGCTAGCATAACCATTATCAATTTTGTCTAGCCACCAATAAACATCTTCCCGGATATTTAATGATAAACTAATCTGTCGTTCATATGATGAATTTTCACATAAATACTTAAGTCTTTCAAGACGTTTAGAATAAAGCCACGAATATTGAATAGCAGGGCAAGCCGATATGAGAAGTCCAATCAATTGTGCATAATTACGTAACTTAATTGTTTTTGCTTCGAAGATTTTTAAAAGAGATTGTTTTATTTTTACCCTCTTTGTTTGAGGTAATTTTAAAACCATGTTTTGGGAATCAAATACAAAGCCTAGAAATTTAAATGTGTTTGAGGGTTTTAAAGAACTCTTATCACAATTAATCTAGAAGCCTAAACTTTCTAAAAGTGTCTTTGTAAAAAGTACGTTATTATAGCAATCTGCCTTTGTTTTACCAACGCAAAACATATCGTCGAGATAAATAACTGATATCATATTTCTTTGATGTGATCGCAAAAATTCCATAACAGGTTTTAAAAGTTTTGTAAAGGTAGACAATTAAATTCATATAGTTTGTTATTGAATTTGAATCTTAAGTACTTTTTATGCGAGTTATGAACTGGTAGAAAAAAAATATAAGTCTTTTAAATCAATAGTTGACACAAAACATCGCTCGGTAACGAATTTAGATGCAGTTTTATAGCCTTGTTTAATTTTTTCAAATTCAATATGAACCTTTTGTCTCCGTTTGGTTTAGGTACTAAAATATATCGGATACAAACTGTTCACTATCGTATGTACACTTAGGTATGGCTTTTATTCGAATCAAGTAATCTATGCAAATTTTAAAATCGTTAAAATCTTTATCTGGCTTATATCTTGAGTCAGGATTACTATTTCCGAAGGGCTTTTTAATAAACGGTATTTTATATCCCTTAATCCAGGACAAAATTATAGGATCATTAGTTATTTTTAACCAATTTTTGTAAAATAGCTTTAGACGGCCAGAATAACTGACCTCAGATGTTAATATCTCCTGTTGTATTTCTTGGGCGGCGAGCGTGAGCGTGTGTAGTTCGGGGTGTGTCGCGGCGGCGGCGGAGGCGGCGGCGGCGGTCCCGAGCGCTGCACCGGGCGAGGTCTCCCCGCTTCGGGCCGCGCAGCAGGCTTCCGTTGCGGGGGCTTCCAGTTTAAACAATTTTGAGAAGTAATCCTATAATTTTGGTTGTTTCTGTTTGAAATAAATGGTTGTGAAGGCTTAAGGGATTCTCCGGTTTTTTGTATAGTTTTTGCGGACCTTAACTTTTCTGGTAAATCGGTCCCAAATAAAAATGTATCTCTGGTGGTCTGACGAAGGGTACTTTTTAGTTCTGCATTGATAGTATTAATAACTAAATTTCTTCGGGCCTTCGTTAGGTAGTAGAAGGAATCGCACAACAATTTGCTTGCATCACTTAAGGGTTTAAGAATATCCTGCGATGAATATTTCTTTTTAATGACTTTCTCTGTCGTTTGCGCTAATGCAGCCAAAGCAATGCTGATTTGTTTTTGACTAAGCATTAAGGAAAAATCTTTTTGCTTGTCAGTTCTGAAATACCCGCTTTAACTTCAGGGTTGAGGATAGGCGTTAATAGCATTTCACAGTTTTTGGGTACCCGATATTCCTGTAACAAGGACTGTTTTGTTTCTTTGATGAGACCCTTGGTAAGTATGAGCTGCCATCTATCGGATATGTTTCTTATTAATTTCATCTCCCAAAATATCTTGCGACTGGGGAACTTCCCCTAATAATGACAGTATTTCGACATCAATACCACTGTCTCCTCGTACCTCCTTTGTGAGATCCGACGTCGAAGGTACTGGATTCTGTGCCGACGACGACGTATGAGGAACTGCCTCGTTCATACATGCCTCCTCTTCAAGCGATTCTTCGTGATGTGGTGAACTTTCGGGAATGACTTCCACGATAGATTCACGGTTGTTCGGTGAAGCTATGATTAGAACTTCACCATGTTCGTATTTTTTTTTGTGGGTATTTTTAAAATAGGTTTAGTTCTGTAGTATAATTTTTGATATTATCATGAATACGTTTTATTTCATAAATGCTACCGGGCAAAAATAATGTATGTTGTGCTTAAGTAAAGCATTATTTTATATTATATTTTTTAGTGAGTACCTACCCTCAGGCGTGGTACAAATTTGTGTCATTTGACAAGTGAGTACTTTAAATAAGTACAAATTGGGTTATAAAGTAAGTATGTTGTGCTTAAGTAAAGCATTATTTTATATTATATTTTTTAGTGAGTACCTACCCTCAGGCGTGGTACAAATTTGTGTCATTTGACAAGTGAGTACTTTAAATAAGTACAAATTGGGTTATAAAGTAAGTATATCTGCAGACAGACGCGCAGAATACAAGTTTTTAAACAATGTTAAATGACATTGTTACATAATTTACTTAAATTCGATGGATTCTTCGTATTATTTCATTCTTATCTTCGTTCTTGCGCTTCTTCCCCATCTTGAGAGCTTTGTGTAACACTAGATAACCGTTACAATGAAGTCTTGAGCGTTGCCAGGAACACGTGCGAAGGATTGAGCACGGGAACGAACAATGATTCCAAAAGGGCTGGTTAATTAGGAGCCGGAGGTGAAGCAGTGTTGCCAATACAAAAAGAAAAAAAAGACTCTAAAATAACCGTGCAAGGCTGACACATGGGACCGATACTACAATAAGTAAACCTATTAAATCGCAAAGAATTAAGCTGCGAAATATAATACCATTTAAATAAAGGCAACTAAGCGCTACTACAAGTACTACGTCGTAGTATTATCAATGAAATGCCGCTTCGTAGTAGGTGTATTCAACAACAGCGACTATTTTTTTTTAAAGTTTGCGGTTCCATATTTCTACATATTTGTACTGAGCGACGCTAAAATAAATATGCAGGTACGTTTATATCGTATCGAAGAAACCAAATTTTTTATTTGGCTCTTGACTACAAATCAACCCTATATATAAATTCATGTCGGGTACGTGCGTAAAAAGACCGTACAGAAACACAACTTAAAAACACTTACATCACATTTCATTACTGTACAGAAACATAACAGCAACTACTTAGCTTATGCCAAAGGAAAATAATTTTCATCACCACTCTGTTCATACTTTACACGCAGTCCGTAGCGGAGTACAGTGACGGTATTTGGCAAACAGATTGCGTGCGCGGCGCGGTGCGGGCGACAAACATATCGCGGCGCGTGGAATGCAAATGTACTTGCATTCGGTATTCTGTCTCTGTGATATTACTGCGTGAGCTATTCCTTTTTGATACATTTATTTTCCGAGGATTTTCCTATGCAGTTGTTTGTTAAATGCACGAGGTGGTATGTTGAATTTTTGTTTGTAGAAATGTTTAGTTTTGATGTTCAAACATATTATATGACCTCCTATATTAATAGCAAAGAAATTCTATAGTAATAGCAAAGGTTTTTTCTTGTCTGGTGTAGTAATGAGAGATTGGCCTCATTAACTAGCTAGCTGCTTCTATGCTGGACTAGGAGCGACAGAAAAAGCGTAGAATGTGCCAGCTGCTTCTCTTCCCGGGCATACTGTAAAAGTCAGTTAAGGGACAGAGTTTTTAAAGGCGTTTTTGTGGGCGATAGGCTGACCCCCTGTCACTACAATAGTCTCTCTCCATCTTTGTAATACCTCCAAATTTGTCAAACGTGACACCAGATGGTCTTGTAACCTCTGGTAATCTGCCTACCTCATAAGGGATACAGGCGTGACGTTATGTATGTATAACTAGCTAGTCTGAATATGATGGTTACAAGTTTTGTTCATGTAAATTGTTTCAGGAACATTAATAACGATAAAAACATTATAGTTGGTTGATAAGAGATATTTTATGTTCTATTCTAAATAGGTACAAAAAAGTATTGTTCATTCATCTATAGATTTTATTTCAATTATTTTAAATGAAATACAATTATTATACATCTCCCACCGTATTTTCTATTATTTCATTTATCTAAAACTCACCGTGACTATTTGTGAATATTTAGATTGTGCGATTGAAACATCTTATATCAAATCAAGGGATTTTAATACTGTTTAAAATAATTACAGCGATTATCGACAACAATAACGCCTATGCACTAAACTATTAACTACAAATGTACCTACATATATAAAACCCGGCGTGCATTAAACATGAAACAAGCGAGGAATCACTGCATTCATCACGGGTCTCCGCGGGCCGCCGCGGGCCGCAGACCGCCCGAGCAGCCCGCGACACTTCGCCCGCGCAAACATTCGCCATAAACGCGCCATTTGCATTGCCATTAGGGAATAACGCTTGCGACCATTGTACTGTTTGCGAAAGCTTTTACTGTAGTTCGTAATTTGACTACTGTGTGATTATAAATTATAATTATTAGGTGCTTAGCTGCAAATTGCATTAATTATTTTGTAAATAATATATTGTAGAGGTTGAAATTGGACCGTGTAAACCCACGGAGCTATAAACTTCCTCTTTCCGCGTGCTGTATACTTACTGGAAGGTAAATATAACTTCGTGTGCGAATTAACAAAGCAGAGAAAAAGATTGTTCCCATGTTTCATTGAGTTGCAGTTATAGTACTGCCACTACTGTATTAAATTAAACAAGAATTTAGAAAACGCTAGATCGCGTCCAGTGTACCTCTAAACAAATGGAGCTACTACCAAAAAAATAATTATTATTGAATTTTGACTAAGCTCGCGTTTTAAATCAATGTCACCTGCTGTTATATGACGATGAGGGGGAAGGTGAAAGCACACGGATTTACGAATAACCAAAACCGAAGCAGAGACAGGCTTTATTTGACCACCCTGGTCCCTAGTCAGACGTACCCTAAAAGAACGAAACACCACATCTTTTTCGTCTCGGTAGATGATACCACTAACCGACCCTATCTAGCAAATTCTAAAAATGATGGTCAAAATACGGCTTATGATAAAATTGTCAGTAAAACACTGTTTCCACGAATACTTACATCAAACACCCAAGCATATTGTCGGTCAATTAAAAGACAACTTAACATTTGTAAAAATTAGATTCATTAACATATAAGTCGTCGTTATTACGCAGTTTCAGTGAGCACCTAATGAAAAAACAAACAAAAAGGTCCCCGAAATTGTAGGGGCGATTTGTTAAGATAATCCAACTAGTTTATCAAGATTAACACGCCCTCACTGTCGGCCTGACGTTAAGTAATGCATTTGAAAACGAAAGTATTTTATCTTTTTTCTGGAACCTTTTTTAGAGTCGCGGTTGTTTTTACATTTGCAGGTTTTAGTGACCTGGAATGTTGAAAGCCTTTTTTTTCTAACGTTTGTTATTTAACAACAGCCATTCTTAAAATATCGTACATGTGTAGTTTTGTTCGAGGGGTCCTTATAATAAAGATCCCAGAGGATGTCCAGAAATTGTGTTTTGCATTATTAAATAAAATTAAATGATTTTAGCTTGGAAGAGATCTTATAAGGACACAATTTATGGTATTTTATTATTGTGTAACTAAATTTTTTTTTCGACACCTAGTGTTACTTTTATTTATTAACAGTTCGAATGCGTCAGAAAAAGCGAGATAAAAGGTTTTGGTCTGCCCACCAACAGTCGTATAGCTCGATGAAAACTAAAAAAGTTGTTATAATTTTGATATTCTCGTTATATACTAAAAATCTTGGCAAGCCCGCATTTGATGTCAACCTCATACCATTTGTGAAGATAAGGTTAAGGCATGAGCTTTGTCCACGTGGGGTCGGCTAGCGGAAATTCTTTATCGCCCATGAATAAGGAGTTCGTAAAACGCAACTAATCCAATAGACCACCGCTTAGAAGTACAACCCCTTTTATTGTTTGCTGGGTTGCGACCCTGCCCGCCTCTGTTTTTCCTAACCGCTACAGGCCTGGTACTTTAAGTGTCGAGGTTCTGCATGGTTGACCGTGTACTTAGTGCACATGTTCACTTTCCATCAGGTATAGAGGACAAACGACTCAGTATATTCAGAGAGCTCTTTATCACTGCTTGGGAGGACATGCTGTCCAGCAATGTTGTATGTAGGCCAGCTCCGTCACAAACCTGTCACCCTCGAACCCATCTTCACCTACAATTAGGTGAGATTGAGGTCAACAAGGGTATAGTCACTATGCCCAAAAATGGTATCGTTATGTGCAACAAGCCATCCACAACACAGGGAGTTCTAGTGTGGGGGCTAGTGTGCTCAAATAGTGTGCTTATATATAAATACATTACTTATTTTATTGTAACTAGTTATAAGGTTAATACTGTTTTTTGTAAACAAACTTAATTAAAGAAGTTAAATAAATAATTATTATTATGTCTAAACAAACGTAAAATATATAAATTTTGAAAATATTTATCACGGGACTTTTTCACTATCCACTTTTCTGATTAAAGTAAAATTATTAATTTAATTTCGACATTTCCCTACGGCATGGCGGGCTCGTTCGGACTCCATACTTCATTGTTTTACAAATAATAAATCTAGCGAAGCATTACACTGCTTTATTACATACTACCTACATAATGTTAAAATATTTCTGTAATCACTACCGCTAAATAGAGTATGCTGTAATTAGCTGGCTGTATTGCTATCAGAAAATTAATCATTATTTATTATATTCAAATATTAAACATACCTATATGTGTTTTGTTCGATCCCAGTCGCATATATGATGGATGATGATCGGGCTCATAATAATAATTGAGCTTTAGAACACATTTACGGATCAAAAGGTAAACATAATTTGTATTTATAATTAAATTTATAAATAAAAAAACAGGTAGTAATAAATATCGCTAAATTCTATGTTTGTATAAGCCAAAAGTTTAAAAATAAATCTTAGAAACTATAGAATAAAATTTTCTAAGTATAAGTATTTTAGTCATGTTATTCTAACTGGGCTGAAAGTGGCTGAAGGTCTGAACTAGGTCAGAAGAACCCGGTTTCATAAAATCGAGCAAATAATTTTGTGCGAATTGTTTAAAGATTTAATTCTTTCCTTTATCTTTTATTTACAATGTCTTAAATTTCATCCACCTTTAAATGCGACCCGTAAGATCCCCATCGATAAATCTCTACCGAAAGTTGCGCGACAAAAATATCATTATGTAAATTTACATAGAAATAAAAACGCCTCGGCGCTGCATCGCAATCGGGCCCCGGCGCCATTTTTTAGAACGCACGATATATGGCTGACGAACCAGGGCTGGCACTCTCCAGAAATCCTGACAGGAACAACTTTCGAACAATACATAACGTCAGAAACAGTTTCAAGCCAAATGACAGGAAACAAACAATAGTTGTTAAAGTAGACACTCCATCAAAACATTACTGTGGAGCTCCCTAATTCCGTTCCGTTCGCGTTTCCGAGTTTGTAGCAGTTGTAACATGACAGAAAGACAATGCACTTGGATTTCGCGGAGTAACATAATAAGCTGAAATAGCATTGTTTAAACTGTGGCTAAAGCGGTCTGCTAGGTAGCGAGCTGCCAAGCTGATGTTGTCTGTTACTGTTCTCATAATGCTGAGAGCTGTTGAGTGGATTAAGTGTTTTTGAACTCAGGATAACATGATAAACTATAAGCGTAACAGAAAGCGGATATTATTTTAATGAAACAAAGAGTTTCAAACTAAAATGTTTCTTTTTAAAATGGAACCTTGGTAACATTACTTTGTAGTCCATCTGTCGGACTTTAAATATTGTTTCTTTTGTCTTTTTATACTTTATTATTTTAAATATTTTCATACAAAAAAATATAACCTATTTTTTATTGTTGAAGTTGAGGTAAAAAAATACAAAAAATCCCGACATTTACAAAATAAATTTATTCCTATTTTTTTAAATCTCAAATCAAAGCACAACTGATTGGAGAATGAAAACTCTCTGCGACACTAAGATCTGAGGCCACCCTGACACAACGCAGGCCCGCGCCGCCGCACCGCGCCTCTCTGGTACATGTCGCGACTATCTGGTTTGTGTAAAGAAAACTCCCAACTACCTTGGCTTGATATATGTATAACTGATCATGTAGTAGAACAGTCAATAATTAGTTCAATAAATAAAATTCGTTTTGTAAATAATTGTGGACCATAAATTGAAAAGTCTGTATTAATTGAATGCTTTAATGAAGGAGACGATTTTAATTATCGTAATCGCGTATTTATCAACTATTGGAGATAGAGTTATTTAATTAATAATAGGTTATTGTAATTTGTTTAACTTGCTGAAAACGTACAATTGACTTATCTACTAAATATACTTGCTGTCTTGGATCTTATTATAATAAATTAAATAAAAAGACAATTTTGTGTGATAAGACCCCCTTTATAACGTATTACTTGAGGATTTTCGGTTACACTTGCGTATATCGCTATTACTTGTTATTTTTTTTACGTTTTCACAAAATTTCAACTTCAACGCCCAGCAATTTAAGCGCGAACTAAAACTATTAATTCACACATACTTTACATTTATCAAATAGTAAGATATATACCTCATTTTGAAAATTCTCTTCTCTTAGTTTTCATTTATCTCAAAGTTAAGATGTTTTTCTCGCAATTTCATACCACTTAGAAATCGATCATATTGTCAATTCGATTAACCAATTCTCTGGAAATCCGTTTGGGGGCAGCCCTATTCCCTCCCGAATTGGGGTTGAACAGGAATATGGTTTTTCTCATTTCCGCGCTCTACCGGAATTTCTCCAGTACATTTTATTTTTACTCGTATTTGTATGTGTTTCCTGTTAGGCTATATATTTTACACGACATTTCTATTTAGAACCTTCGCAGGGTCCCCATATGGCGTCGGTTTGAACTGCCGTAATGATCCCTATTAAGAATCCGATACGTGAATGTATTTTCTAAAATAGCATTACACTCATCTGTTATGGTTTGAATAAAATAATCGTTGAAACGAACATAACCAATCATAGAGGGACCCCAAACGCGTTTAGGGATAAGTGTTATTTAGAATACCGGCGTAAGTGGAATGTTTTGATGCATACATACAGTAAGTAAAAGTTTGTTATCCCTTGGGCCTCGCAGCTCTCCTGCAAAAAGCAAAACCTTTGAGTTTGAACACAGTCACAGAAGTCTGTGTAGTTGTGCTTATTTATTCGTAAAGGAACTCGAACATGAATGGTATATAAACAACAATGACATTGTCAGCGAGCCGATCATTCTGCAACCTCACTAACAAATTAGAACTGTGATTCACATGTAGGTGTGCGACTCAAATCATACAATTTCAAATATTCTATGACGGCTACAGTTATGTACCTATATAAACATAAAATACGTAGATACACAGGTATTTAATTACCGATTAGGTGTCATTACTTACATTTCTAAATTCACGCAATAAAACACCGCTGAAACGAAATCATTTAAAAAAATCAAATTAAAAAAAAAACGTTTAATGGTAAGCATCCAAACTTTTTATTCAAACCTCTTTCCTTCCACAAAAAATTCCAAGATTCCATATTTGAATCCTTTACTAAAAACAAGGAAAACTTAGTCCCAGTAGCTCAAAACGGGCCGGCTTTTAACTTTCCAGCTCGAAATGTGCCAGAGGGCGAAGTGATAATTTATTCCCGACAATCTTTTATTCGCGCAATCTTTTCGCTCTCAAGTTTGGTGGTTTGACAGTTATAAAATACGAATGGTAATCTGCTCAGCGCCCCGAGCCCTTGACTTGTAACGCCATAAAGAAGACTTTTCGTACACGCCGCCGCTTAGTTTCTTACTTACGACGTGACAAGACTGTCTTGACATAGAAGCTTTTATTCTGTATAATATAGTTTATATTTATGTTCAACATACGTTCTTTTTCCTTTTTTCCTTAAATAAAATATCGCATAAAAAAGTATGAATATCTATAACCCTTCAGACCGAATGCAAGTGATTGTTTATAAAATACCTCTAGCTAGTGTAATAAAAAGCCCTGAATAAATAAATATTGCAAATAGTTAAACATCACTCACATTGGGACATTTATGTAATTTCTAAGGCTTTTTCATCAAAAATAACGTGAGTTGGAATTTTTAGAGATATTCGTGACTAAACGCAGGTTACGTCACAAATAATATAAGTAGGTACCTATATCCATCTTCCTCATCCTACCTTCTTCGATAGACTCTTGAATTTTTCCGCCGAATTTTTAGTTTTAGTGCCCAAAATTGTAAATTAAAATATATTAAAACAGAATCATAAACTAAATAGTGAATCTAATTAAAACCTATTTTGTAAATGAAATCCACCCTCCTCCAAAAGTTAGTCCAGAGCAAGCATCATACAATGGCGTATATATTTTTATGTACATTATCAGCAAAGCTGTGGTTGCGGAGATTGTCTCCCAGTATTGTGGCGCAATTTTTATATAAAAGGCGAAATAATATTTAAAAAGGCATGACTTATAAAAAAAGAAAGAAGTTTTGGATTCTTCTGTCATTTCTACCAAACATCAATATTATGCTCTATCATATAGGATCTAAGAAATAGCTCGTAAACAAAAGGAAATCGTTGAGCTAAACGACTAGTCATTTCGTTATCTGCAACAAAACTAGACTAAAAGGTAAACTACAAAACCAATACGTTACTATTTGGCACGTCAAGGCACAGTTCTGTACTGTGGTCAAGTTGTGGAATGAACAGGCATCTGCTTTCTCCTGACCACAACTGCAGTCCTGGTACTTTTAAGCATCAGCGGATAGTTTTCTCATGGAATTAGGTGTATAATTTTAGCTTTCATGATCACTTCCCACGAGTTGACATGGAAAAGAAATATCCCATCCTTATTATGTAATAATCAACGAATGCAGAGCATTAAAAAAACCGACTTCACGTCTCAACTTTTGCTGAGTTATAATGCCATCAACGTGAACATTCTCCGAAATCATACATTTTCTTTCAAAAATTTGAAGTTTTCAATGAAGTGCGATTGATTTCGATGAAATTTATATGGGACCAACTATGAAGTATCTTCTATGATATGAGATAAGAATTTTTAAAATCTTTTCATAACTGTCCGAAATATCGTTTAACAAAGACACAAAAAAAATATGCAGATGAATTGAGAACCTCCTCTTTTTTTGGAAGTCGGTTGAAAAAGTACAACAAAAACATTTTAAAAAAATTTAAAGATGAAAGTTTTGCAATTCTTTTTAAAAGAAACCAAAATACTGCTGGTAAAAAGTGTATAAGTTTAACAAAATATTAATGAGCAACTTCCGCTAAATCTTCCAACTTAGATCACAAAAGGGCATCGCTAAAAGGAATAGCCCTACACGCAACAAAGCTATGATCTGTCTAATGAAGAGTTTTGTACACAAAAGGGACGAACTCTTTTATTAATGCCCGCAGTTCCGCAGCGCCGGACGGCAGCTTGGCGCATGGCGTCTGCTGTGTGTCAAGATAAATCAAAAATGAAAAACATTTCGAAGTAGCCCATTGTAGAACAATAAGTAAATTGAATGAAAAATTAATGCTGTGTAAAATAATTCTTTTCTAACTGCGCAATAAGTTTTAAGAATTAAATATCGTTGTGTAAATAAAATGATTAGTTAAATAGTTATAACAATGTGATATACTTATATTAAACAGGAAAACTAACAATTTCTGATATAAGCTTCAAAAGTATCCAACCGATGTTCTCTAAACCAGTTCTATTAGAAAAGAAAAAAATCTGACACATTAAACTACAAACTTAATTGTACAACGGTTCTATTTTTTTTAGATTCTATATCGCAGGGCAAAGGCTAAGTTAAGTTTTTTATAGGCTTAAAAGCGAAAACTCAACTATGAAAGTTTCACACACTTTATATCTATCATTTATTTCTAGAATACCGTAACATTTCGTAGCATACATCAAGGGAGCGATCTGGACGCCTTCTAACTATACCTAAGCTGTCATATTATGCTCAGAAGTTCAGAAGTTGGACAGACGAACATCTACTTACAGATATATGGACTGACATTATACTGCCCTTTTGGCTTTGAGTTTGTAGCCGTAGTATTTTGCTTTGTGGTTTCGGCTTTGTGGTGGTGTACGAATACAGAGACTAAATTCTCGGATATGTACGATATTATATGAATTGTATGTTTACTTTTTACACCAATTAAGTGTACAATATTCAGAAAAATCTGAAACCTTTTTTAATAACCTGTCATCTTCTAGAAATACTGACTACTGATTGTTTTTTTTCCACCAAAAGTGTACATCTTAATACCCACATGGCGGTGTCAGAGAGAAGTTCCAATTGACGGCCTGAATAGTTTAAAAAAAGAAAGAGTTATTTAAGGTGTAATCAAGGCTCACCCCAATTTGTTTCTAAAAAGAAAGGAATCTCGAAGTCATTGCCATTATGTTGACATTTATTGTCTCTTACGCAGTGGGCCCTACGAATAAGGGTCCGTCTGACAAGAAGGGGAAGTCCCAGTCTGGTTATATGTTTGTCGGCATTCAATTTATCATACCTTCATAGTTAGATGTGGTGTTTATATTTAACACTCCCTGCCAATCTTGGGCCATGTTCATTTAAATACTAGGTCACTTTTCTTATAAATAATTACGTTAAATGTTCAAATTAGGAGTCATATTGAAGATTCAGTGCGGATACTCAGATACATTTCAAAATTTTATTGGTAAAGCAAAGAAAGAACTGAAAGACAAAATGTCTTATAGATATAAAAAACAGGTCACCCAGTGGTAAAGTTTCTGCAGTACATACTTATACATACATACATTCATAACTTCACGCCTGTATCCCTAATGGGGTAGGCAGAACACCAGAGGCTATAAAAACCATCTGATGTCACGTTTGACAAATTTGGAGGTATTAATATGATGGAGAGAGACTATAGCAGTGACAGGGGGTCAGCCTGACGCCCGCAAAATCGCCAATAAATCCTCCGTCCCTCAACTGACTTTTACAGGATGCTCAGGAAGAGAAGCAGCTGGCACATTCTATGTTTTTCTTTCGCTCCCAGTCCAGCATGGAAGCTTATACCTACCTAACATAAAATATATATTTTTGCACTCTTTCATACTATATCCCGGAATCAATGTGCTCAAAATGGGATACAAAATTTTTATCTTTATGTAACTAAAGATTTAAAAACATGTGCACACTAAACCTCGTATTAACCGAATTGTATAGATATGGAAAATCTATGCGGAAAACGAGCAATTCTATCTAACAGGGCGTCTAAAGAGAGACGATACACCCCACGCCGAGATTTTAAATATTATGTTTACACAACATTTTGAACATTATAATTTGTATTTTACTAGCGAACACTCTCTGGAGAGCAATATTTTTATAATTGTGTTGTCCGGGAAGCCTATCGCCGCAAAGCAAGCTACAGCTTACGAGTATGTAGCTCACAAGTACAGCCGCAGAGATTATTTTTTAACATTGCGTTCTCCTGTCCATTGAGTTTTATTGTGAACATGAGGTCAAAGATAGTTCACGGGTTTTATAAGGAACTGACTCCTGATAAAATATTGCCTAACTTCACTACCTTTATACATAAAGTGGTCGCTAGCCATCCTACACCAAGCGGGGTCGCTCAGATCAATTGCTGTTTACGACACGCTTTTCCAAGGCCTGTAGGGATACTCTTAGCTGCTAATTGCCTATTTTGTGTCAATATGTATACACTATCTACTACTACATATCATAATATCTTAGAACAGGTTTGTATCTTTATGTATGAGTAGAAAGCCTTTTGAATTATGCTAGGCTTGGTGGCGGAGGGTGCCTCGGTACAGATAATGTAGCCTAATGCCATACAAGGGGACCTTTGAATAAGGACGTTGTACCTAACTCAGTCAGTTCAGTCCATATAAGATCACGCAATTCTACAAAACACACGCACATTAAATATTGGTATATCTTATGCACTAGTTTATGTACTACTTACGATTTTTTCACAAAACATCGCCTGTCATAAGAAAAATCCTGTTATGGCTCGTGTTTCTTATCAATAATAAGTAAAAAATAAGCAATCTCTAGATCATATAAGTACCTAATTATCTATAAGAAAGATTTGATTCTCTTTCCTGGACAACGAAGAGGTTTAAGCAACAAACCACCAGTTGGCCCAGTACTGGTTAAACGGTGGCAAAGTTTTCTGAACGCCGAATTGGCTTCTGAAAAATTCTAACAACTACAGAAGTAAACAGTACCCGGAACCATCGGAAGTCGACGTGATATTTTAGCCCGGTCGGAACGTTGCTTAACCTGCGATATCGAAACGTATCACCAACACGGTACACCTTCACCTTCAACGCCAAACAAAATTCAACTCGGCCGCATCTTTGAAATAAATGCCTACAGCAGCGCCGCGGTCCGGTCACATTTGATGGGCCGCCCGCCTACAACATTTAAATTACATTTGCCTACTTTGTGTTTACTTCCATTTAGTTTTGTGACTGCAAATATACTTTTTTTATAAACACAAACAAATAAAATCTTATTCATATTGTAAATGTGAAAGTTTGGATGTGTGGATATTTGTTTCTCAATCACGGCTAAACTGTCTTAAGTTTTCGCGATTCATACTATTAAATAAAACACTTTTTAACCGGATTTATAGCGTATATTTACATTTTAAATTTTGCGACTGACCACGTCTTTGCAGACCCCGTGGTCGCTCGTGACCACGAGGTCTGCAAATACACCGAAACGTCGAGTCAAAATTTAAAATGTAAATATACGCGATAAATCCGGTTAAAAAGTGTTTTATTTAACGGCTAAACTGCTCAACGGATTTGAATGAAATTTGGCATGGTGATAGTCTACAGTCTGGAATATTACATAGGCTACTTTTTATCCCGAAATTCCCACGTGATTCAATATTGCGCGGGTAAAACCGCGCGAAACAGCTAGTACTTTATGAATTGAATATGATGTGTTCAACAAAAATACATTTTGTGTAAAAAAACAATATTTATGTTTAAATAACAAATCAATCTTATAAATTAGCGACCGAAACTTGCGCCTCGACTGAGACGTACGAAATGATGTATAATAAAATTTTAAAGTAGGTATAAACAATCCGCATATTAACGTAAAGCTTAATCAACAATTGTTTTGGTATGTAGACACTCGCGAATGGCCGCATGCAAAGCGCATGCCGCGTTTCTTCCGTTTGTATGAATGTCGATGGTCGTGGCGTAGTGGCACGTGAGGAGAAACTACAGCACGACGATGATTATATTCAGACAGAAACTCTATACTTACATCCGATAAATTAAACCTTTATTTTCCAAGTAGGTACTACTTTCTACTTTCACAACTTTTTCAAGAACTCACTAACCTAACCTGAACTATAAGATTGCCTATGGCTAGCAGTAATACAGCGATAATCACAATATCTAGACGTAGACTAAGGCGCTTATCAGCTGCAAGCAGTATATGCAAATGTGGCAAAACGTTATTACCTGTTATTCGTGTATCTCCCGCGAGACTGCGGTATACAGGCTGAGCGGGTATCATGCCCGGGTATTATACAGGGTGAGTATATTTTTCATATAAAATATTCAAGCGATCTGTCGTGCAGATGAATGCATCACCTGGGTGGATACGTTCCGATCCATTTGTGTAATGGCTGTGTCATGGAAATTGTTCTGTTGATACAGCTACGCACATTTTAGATGTTTTTATTTGTTTTAGGGGGTTTCATGTTGATTGTGGTGTTTGTTGGATGTAATTCAATTTTTTTATGTTTATTTTATACAATTGTGTCGATATTTAAACACACTTTTAGTTTTAAACAAAAATTAATATAGTAAGTAAAAAGATCATTTACCAATTTTGCAAAAAATAAATTGATTTTAACTGGATTACATAGGTACAATAAAAAATACTATAGGTACTTTGTCATTTTTTTGCCACACGCCTAATGCTCATCAGAAATTGCAACTCCAGATTTAAAAAATTAAAAACGTTGTTTGTTTTAAACTAACATCTACTTAGACCACCGGCTGGTGGAGTGGTAACATACGTTGCTTTCTATGCCAGAGGTCCTGGGATCGAATCCCGGCGGCGGCGGATATCGGTGTGATGAACAACATAATAATATATTAGCCGTCGAGTCATGGATGTTTATTTAAGTTTAGTCTAATAAAAATATGTATTTATTCAATATGTATGTTTATATATTTCTTATAGTTATCTAGTATCCATAGACCATTTTCTTTAAGAAACTTGATTAGGGCTAGATAATGTTGTGTGAGTGTCAGAAATATTTATTTATTTATATTAATATGCACCATGTACACAAGACTACAAAACTTAATTTACAAACTTGTTTCATAGTTTTCAACTACCGAAATATATTTCAGCCGGCCGCACAAGGCTCGAAACGGTATGAATTTTTAAGTAATAAAACGTATTGTGAGCTTGGTACTTTTCTGGCTTGTTGCCACGCCGCCGGTGTTTCTAAAAATAAGTAAAATAGTCTAGCCATTGAAAAAAACGGATACATACATTTGAAAATTTGTAAATTGTTGCGTTGACAAGAATTCTCCAGTTCTCCTTCTGAGTTCGTTTTATTATTTGTTGGGAACATTTGCATGCTTTATAACAAACTAGAGGTTTTGGGCGGTTTCACTCGCGCAGCGCCTGATTCCTTAAGAAATGCTAGATATAATAATAGAGTATGTTACTCCTGAATAAAGTACAAGAAACTTGCTATGTGTTAAATTGGTTTAGTAGTTTTAGTGTTTCAATTACATATTTCTTTATAATATTTTACAAGTCTTATTTATCTTACAAGTATTATTTCATCAGAATCGTACTTGATCCATTGATATGGGCTGCATTATAATGCATAATATTTCAATTTACACACATTTTACCTTAATAAATAAAAGCCCTTCTTAAATTGGTCTCTTAAAAATTGTAATATAGCATTTTAATAACTTACTTTATAAAACTTAACCAAAAGATTTCAAGAAGAAACCTACTGGTATATTGAAGGAAAACGAAACAAAGTCACGCACCACCGAACCGCCATACCACTCAAATCGAAAGCCCTTCTACGGAACCCATGGTTTCATTATTTATTTCCGTCAGACAACCCTTGAAAAAAGCATGGGTAATTACGTTGAACCATATAATTCAAATCTGGAACGTAAATAAAACGTTTAGATCGCTATTTAGCGCCATTAAAGGGTAATGAATTAAAGAGTACGGCTATGAATGCTAAAATGTAACGATAATTAATTAAAATAGCTTCGGAATATGACACGCGATGCTCAGCTCCGTTCCTTGTGAATAGTTTGACGTTTTGGGGACAACAAAAGAATTTCGATATCGGTCGTTAAACCCACACAAATATGATATTCGATAATTATAATATCCAACATATGAGGTTTGTTAACATTTTAGCTCTAAAGTTGTTTCCGATGAGAGTTTCAGATTTAGATGTTACATTAAAGTTACAGACGAATTTTAAATTAGTTATGTACACCTATCAGCAAAATAATCCAAATTCAAATCGAACATCAGCTTTGGTCTAAAAACGAAATAAAAATAAGCGCATACTCTAAAAATCTTAGCTTATTCATGCCTCAAGAAACATTGTATCAAATGTCAGGCATCGACCTTTCTGGATTGTTTTCGGCGTGGCCGGCGGCCCGTGAAATCAACGGCATAATGCTAAAAGAAAATCTTTTCAAAACGCAAGATTTGTTCCGTCCCGAGACGGACGTAGATCGCGGTATTTTATTTTATTTTCTCTTGCCGTTGCGAATAAATTGAAAACCAGTGAATATGCTCCTTTGTATCGAATGTGCATGTTATTACTGTATCAATTTCTTACACAGTTTGTAACATGTCGTTCGAATGTTGTGTAGTTCAAATGGAAACAGTTGACAAAATTAAATGATCTGTGGTGTATGACAGTTTCATAAAACAATTTATTTGAATTGATATAAAGTCAATGGTAAAAAATAGAAACTCAATACAATGAAAAAATTCTTACTTATTTATAACCTATATGATCCCATACATACTATGAAACATAAAAATCTCTTTTATACACTACCTACATAGATTTTTTTGTATATATATAATTTGGGCTAATTTACAAAGATTCAGATGTTTGATATAACATCTGAAATATTAGCCATGCAGCTTGGATTGTGCCCAAACCCGCAACCGAGCAATTAGCCCGCCATTCCCTTCTACACAACAATATCCATTCCAACCTGATACAGCTATCCATTCAACAAGCTTACCCCATACGTTGCTATCCTATCTTCCAATGTCCCTCGCTTATCGATACGTCGGCGACACGCGCCATTCCCATTGATGCCTCAGTCAAATATACCGGGTACTACAGAGGTACTACATTCGCTGGTTATCTAAACATTCTCGTAGAAGAATGTTAATAGTTGTGTGCACAATAAACTATAGGCGAGTCGGCACGCGAGCGCCGCACGCTATGCAATGCGATACGGGTCGCCTCATACCCGTATTTGTTTGCTTTTCAAAATGTTTATTTATGATCCAAATTTCGGGAATATATTCAAAGATAAAACCAATCTAACGGGAAAAAACAAGCAATTGTTCACAAGAAAAGGGTTTGAGGAAGGATTTCTGCTGCCATTCAAAGTAGTCGTTGAGAATAATAGAAAAAAAATGTTTGTAATTGAAAAGCGGACCGGAACGTTTATTCCGACCCCACCATCGTTCAAAAGCACCCGGAAGACGTCGAAGTAGAAATAAATGAGCGCTACGTGAGTAAGTGTAGTCTGCGATGACCTTTTTACATTTTTCAAAAATTCGCCCCGCTTCGCCCCGTTTCGCCCCGCGCGCGTCATTTCGGCGCGTTGTAAAGGGGCTTGCACACGGCCCGGGTGATGGATGGCGCAAACGTGACGACTGACGACAGACTCCGTATTTTATTTTAATGCCACCACGCCTTCGTAACCTCTTAGGAGAGGCTTAAAATTGAAAATTCTCTCAGTATATTGGAAATGTGTCGTCAAATTCCCTTAGATATTACGTTGGCGACACGCAAGAATTGTACTCATAACAAGAATTTCAAGAACTTAACTATGAACGTAATATGAATTATTTTATCTATTAATTGGTGTTTATTCTGTGACCGGGTTTCATTATAACTTAATAAAATTTTGTGCGTAGTAATAATATATTCTTACTTCGCTAAAAGATGGCTTCAAAAATATATTTTTAATTCATTAGAAACTTATAATACCTATGTCCGGTTGATAGCATTGTAGGAAGCTTATTAAACTGGGCTTGAATGATAATTATAAACCATAATACTACTGATAGTTTGTTTTAATTTCCTTGTATTAAATAAATAACTAAGGTAGTATTATACCCACGTCCAAGAATAGCACTATGAACCTTACCTCTTTCAAAAATTGACATTGTAAATTTGAAATTCTTTTTTCAACAAATCCTAAGCTTGGCTCACTTTGTTCGCAGGGCGTCCAGCAGCGCATGCGGCGGCGGGTCCCCGCAGCGCGAACGGCGGCGGCGCGAGGACGGCGCGGGCGCAGGGTTCGCGGCCGCGCTGCACCGCGCGCCGCCCGCGCCGCCGCCCGCGCTGCTCCGGCGGCTGGGCGTTAAGGAGACTACCGGCGTTGGCAAAGTTAGTAGCTAGCTTTTGTGTACTTTCCTAAACCCGAAAGCTTTCTACTTCCACCACATCTTAACATACCGTCAGATAAGATTGAGGTTAAACGCAGGCTTAATATTTAATAAAGAAAGCAGTGAAAGGAATATCATAGAATTATTACTTCATAAAAAATCTCTTTGAAAAGCGGCACAGGTATGTTTTCTATTCACAGCTATATAGTCTCTGTGCGTTACGTTTGGCTCTAGTTTTAATTTTAATATTTATTATTAATTGGCAAAGAAACTCATGATCATAACACCATAACAGGATGATAAAATTATAATATGTATTGGTGAGAATGATAGCAATTGCATGAAAACTACTTCTGAATTATATTGTGCGCTAAAAAAACTTAAAAATAACACGGTAATAGTTTTAAGTATTTTATGTAATAGATACCTTAATGAAAGACTTTTAAATTTTAATATGAAACAGATATGTAATCAATTCGAAAATTGTTCATTTCTTCAACTTGACGAAAATTTATATTATTTAAGAAAAACATTAAAAACAAAATATATTACTATAAAATTAAATAACTTAATAAATACAATTGACTATGAAAATAAATACTTATTGACTAAAACTAATGTAAATAAACATAATTATACTAGAGAACATATGCGAAAGCCATGTATGTATAAAAAAGGGAAAACTGGTAAGATTGAAAGTAAAAGCAGTATAATTCAAAAAAGTATTTGTGATTACTTTCCTTTAATAAGCAAGCCAAAAAACTCTAAACAAAGTGATAAAATGTTTTTTCGTTCCGAACTCATGTAGTATGACAGTTTTTCACCAAAACATAGCGAGTTTTATAGGTAAAAGAGACTTATTAGAGTTAACACTAGATGAACTCAGATCTGAAAATGTAGATGTAGACATTATATCGCACACCCAATTAAAGACTAACACAACTCAAAATATCACTTTTTTCAGGAAAAGAAAAAAACGTTTAATTCTATTCACAGTTCCTTTTTAATAAACCTTTAACTGTAGATATGTGTAAATAAAGAATTGAGTATATAATTAATAACTGGCGTGTTGTAACGTAGTAGTTTTTGTGGGTTATAAAAAAATTAAAACTCGCGACCTTAGAATTTTGAGATTGGCAACATTATTTTTTTTCTTCAAGACGGACGGAACGCACCGCTGCTGTCAAGATGTGAAATCTTTTTTTTTGGCCGGCTTTGCTGGCTAGATGTTGTGATCGTCCCATTTAAAAAACCTTAAATTTAATAAGGTGAAATACGTATAATATGTAGTCGCCGCAGTTTGTGTTAGAAATAAATTTTAGCCCATATTGGAAACCATATGGTAAGTCACATTGTCAAATCTTCACGTCTGATGTTAATCCTATTAGTTTGAACGAATATTCAGCTAGATATCTTTTTAAGGCTCCATCACAAATGTTGGTAATTGTCGTTTCTTAAATTATTCCAAATTGAAGCCTATAAAAAAAACATAACCTAGATCTGACCATCTCGGGTAATCAAGTTTATAATTCTTTCCAGGGTGCTTTGCAGGAGTAACTCTGGTGGAGTTTTCATTGTTTTTTAAATGTGGCTGAAGCTGTTTGTTACATGATTTAACACAAGAGCATGAAATCCTCATGGTAACATGCAGATTTGCTTTAGTAAAATGTTGACCGAGGAGTTATAAGGTAATCTTTTATCTACTTACAACTATAAAATCAAGAAAGAAAGTACCTGTGGTGATATTGGATATTGATATTGGATATTGGATATTGAAACTGGATATTAGTTATTGTAGTGACATTAAGAGATAGAATATTCTTTAATTATTGTTTTAAAAGATAATCCTTGCGGTTAGTTTTTAAGTAGACTTAAGCACTAACCTTAGTTTATTAATTATTTTGTTAATTTAGCTTCATGGTAATTTAAAGTACCTATATAAATTGTTCTTTTTATGTATAACAGAGACGGTGAGGTGATTTAGTATGGTGAACTCCCTCTCCTGAGCTAGTTAAACTTTTTTCTCACCGCTCTCTGTGTAAAGATACTCAGGACTCGCCTTGAACTATTACACAATAAAATCTGTGATATTTATCAGTATTAACATCTTTTATTTTATATCACAAGACCTGTTAAGTAGGACCTACCCCGCTATATCTTGGATAAGTAGGATCGAGGGTGAGTCTAGGGTGTTTACGCTCAGAGTATCTTTATTTTGTGACCTGTGTTTTGGTAGGAGTGTCTGGTTACTTACAACTTAAGCAATCTTCACTCCGGGCACAAACTGAACACTCCCCCCAATACACAACGTTACAAATGGCGCCCAATCTTTAAATTTTTATTGTTTAAGGGTGTAATAATTGTTATTGCGTCCAATTTACATTTTTGTGTGTTGTTTTATTGAAAATAATATATCTCTTTTTGTCAATGTTACAACTTTGCAGTTCCAAATTAAAATTCATTTAATTTGTGTACAACAACACACTTTACTTTGTTTATTGAACATTTTATTGTCAAATACTGTTCTGTTTTTATTGTTTGTTACAAACAAACTTTTTTCAGGTAATTTACATTGATGTTACCATATATTCTTACATTAGCTGATATTTACAGATATATTTTGTATTTAATTATAATACTAACATAGTATTTAATATTATTAAGGTTTTCTTGTTAAAATATCACCATGGCGAACTTAAAATCAATTAATTTTCATGCTTTAAATAAGGAAGAACTCATTTATGAAGTTCTTATTCGTTCTGAGACACCAAGCACAACTGTAGAAGGGCTGAGGAAGCAACTTAGAGTTTTGTCTAAGGAATGTTCTCCAGATGACATATATGTATTGGATGACAAGGTCGATGTTGAGGAAGAGCTTCCAATGATTGAAAGTAAGCTGCTTGAACTATCCAATTTGTTTGACAGTGATAAAAGTTCGAGTTCACGGTTCAAGGGTTTATGCAGTCACTTGTATTGGCGAATAAATAGGTTGTCTTCTAGTAGCCCAGCGTTGCAGAAGAAGATTTTGTCTCTTAATGATAAATTAAAACCTTATTTGTCTATAGACACTTCAGCTGTACCATCTGTCAGTGCAGATGTTCAGGTACCACTGGCCCCGACTATTGTTGAGTGTTCTGGGGATAGAAATATTGTCAGGTGGAATATTAAATTTAATGGTTTAACTGATCCAAGGTCATCCTATTGGTTCATGGCACGTGAAGGACCTAAAGGTTTAATAAGTTTTGTGTTTTATTGAAACTTCACCATTGGTAGTCCTTATTTTTTTGTGTTTATACATTTTTATATAACCATTTTGGTAGATATATTTTCTTTTTGTGAA
Source organism: Stenoptilia bipunctidactyla (assembly GCA_944452665.1). Lineage (NCBI taxonomy): Eukaryota > Metazoa > Arthropoda > Insecta > Lepidoptera > Pterophoridae > Stenoptilia > Stenoptilia bipunctidactyla. The sequence continues at coordinate 27,615,229 of OX101731.1, forward strand.
ATTTTTTTTCACTAAATGTTAGTGTATTTTTTATCTGTCAGATAAATCTGCAGATAAATATATTTTTTGTTGTACAAGTGGTATTTCTCTACTACTCACTTGGTACAGATTTTGGTTACTGTCAGTATTGAGTTCAATCTGCAGTTATTTTGTTGTCATATAGGTGGTATTTCTCTATTACTCACCTGACACATTTTTGTTGTTTCGGCAATATTTTGTTATAACTGTCAGTTATACTGAAGTTATATTTTTTTTAAGTAATAGCTAAAGGCAAATTCAATTCGATGTCCATTGTTAGTTCTGGTGTAAAGTTGGCTTTACAACTTTTATACTGAAGTAGTATGTTTTTGTTATTGTTTAGTGTTGCACAGATTTTGCTGTGTTAACACAAAGACAGTAATTCTGAAAGAGATGAATGTAAGGAATGAATGGTTATGTTAGTTACTAATTTTGCAAAGAGCGCTCTAGAAGATGATGTATGTTCAACCCGATGATGAATGAATGTGAATGAATGGTGATAAGACTGACACAACTCAAGGACTCATTGAATAACTTTATGCTATGGCCGGTCTTGTAAGGAATGTGTAGTTTGTATAAAATCTGACCTGCCTGTTGGTTTTTTTTTTGGATTGATAACTGAAAGATGGATATTTATTTATATTTTTTTAGTAAGTAGGTTTACTTACTAAACTTAATGTTGTAATTTTGGCATTGTTTTTTTAACAACTGTTTGTTGTTACTTAAGTGGCTGTTATGCCTATATATATTTTTCTAATACAACTTTGTTGATAGTTGGTTGTAAACTTTGTTACTTACAAGTTTTTTTTCTCTTTTAACAGCTGTTGAGTTGTTGTTTTGTGGTGATGGGTTTTAGTTATACCTTATGGTATGTTGGCCATAGGTGTAACAATTTTTTTGTTTTGTTACTGATATATTTCACAGATTGTAGGTATCTACCTATCTACTTAGATTCATTGTTGTGTTATAACTTAGTTTTTTTTCTCAGTTTAGGTTGGTTGTAGATTGTTTCAACGCCGGGACGGCGATCGGTTCACTTCATGACCCTTTTCTTTGGAGGGGGGGCATTGTAACGTAGTAGTTTTTGTGGGTTATAAAAAAATTAAAACTCGCGACCTTAGAATTTTGAGATTGGCAACATTATTTTTTTTCTTCAAGACGGACGGAACGCACCGCTGCTGTCAAGATGTGAAATCTTTTTTTTTGGCCGGCTTTGCTGGCTAGATGTTGTGATCGTCCCATTTAAAAAACCTTAAATTTAATAAGGTGAAATACGTATAATATGTAGTCGCCGCAGTTTGTGTTAGAAATAAATTTTAGCCCATATTGGAAACCATATGGTAAGTCACATTGTCAAATCTTCACGTCTGATGTTAATCCTATTAGTTTGAACGAATATTCAGCTAGATATCTTTTTAAGGCTCCATCACAAATGTTGGTAATTGTCGTTTCTTAAATTATTCCAAATTGAAGCCTATAAAAAAAACATAACCTAGATCTGACCATCTCGGGTAATCAAGTTTATAATTCTTTCCAGGGTGCTTTGCAGGAGTAACTCTGGTGGAGTTTTCATTGTTTTTTAAATGTGGCTGAAGCTGTTTGTTACATGATTTAACACAAGAGCATGAAATCCTCATGGTAACATGCAGATTTGCTTTAGTAAAATGTTGACCGAGGAGTTATAAGGTAATCTTTTATCTACTTACAACTATAAAATCAAGAAAGAAAGTACCTGTGGTGATATTGGATATTGATATTGGATATTGGATATTGAAACTGGATATTAGTTATTGTAGTGACATTAAGAGATAGAATATTCTTTAATTATTGTTTTAAAAGATAATCCTTGCGGTTAGTTTTTAAGTAGACTTAAGCACTAACCTTAGTTTATTAATTATTTTGTTAATTTAGCTTCATGGTAATTTAAAGTACCTATATAAATTGTTCTTTTTATGTATAACAGAGACGGTGAGGTGATTTAGTATGGTGAACTCCCTCTCCTGAGCTAGTTAAACTTTTTTCTCACCGCTCTCTGTGTAAAGATACTCAGGACTCGCCTTGAACTATTACACAATAAAATCTGTGATATTTATCAGTATTAACATCTTTTATTTTATATCACAAGACCTGTTAAGTAGGACCTACCCCGCTATATCTTGGATAAGTAGGATCGAGGGTGAGTCTAGGGTGTTTACGCTCAGAGTATCTTTATTTTGTGACCTGTGTTTTGGTAGGAGTGTCTGGTTACTTACAACTTAAGCAATCTTCACTCCGGGCACAAACTGAACACTCCCCCCCAATACACAACGTTACAGTGTCTTTAAATAGCACAATTTCCTAAATAATCTATTTTTTTGAGTTATATTAGTATTCATGACTAAATATTTGTTAAAATTTTTTAGTAACTCAAATTGTGTTTATTTTACTGAAATAATTTGAATTGGCGCAGTCTTATTTTGCTAATTTTACGTTTGATCTCTAGCAATATAAGAAGTGTATGTGTAAAATAATGTAGGTAAGTGCATTTTTGAAAAGAAAATAAGACTTGCTAGAAAAAAATGATTTTTTATTAATTATGAAAATGTTATAAACAAGGAAAGATATTTTCTACAAAAAGCTTGTAAATCTTTCAAAAGGTCTAAAAACTAGTATCAAAATTAAGACTTTGTATTAAAAATCACATTAAAGAACAAATACATCATTGTTTAGCAAAAACCACAATCAATTCTTGAATATGTTGCTTAAACATTCAACAAAATTAACATTTCTAAAAACTAAAACATACTTCTCTAACAGTTCTTGAATAGATTGGTACAACATTAAGTAAATAATCAACAATTTTTAAGACGAATCACAGCTTTTTTATAGGCACTTTTATAAATATTTCAGTGTTATGAAATATTTTCATTGGTACATAGGTACTATGTACTAAAGCAAAAATATGAACTATCAATGTTAACTTAAAATAACAGCAATCAATGTGTGAAAAAATTAAGTAGGCATAAAAATCAGACTTTGTTTAGAACTTTTTTATTTACTTACAGACAAAAAATCTTAGGAATTAAGCATCAACATTTGAGATCAAAATTATATGGTGATTTTATCACCAAAGTTACTTAATTCAATATAATCAGACTTTTACTTTTAGCATTTTGATTACAGTAGTACCTATCTTAAATAATAATTAACTTATCAATAATAAAGTATAGTATAAAATTGTTTCTCTGAAAACTTATTCCATATCTAATGCCTTTTTAAAATAAGAATCTACATAGCTCTCTGGTATAATTTTTTTATCAATTAACTCCTTAATATCACGCTTTTTATTGGCACCCAAAGGAATTTTATGCAAATAAGCCTGTTTTAAAGTTGGGGAAAATTGATGATCTTGTGCTCGTCTTTGATTTCTCACAAAAGCTTTTTTAAAACTAGTATCTTCGTAAGAAGTTTTATAAAAGAAAGTCATCCTCTGATGCTTTTCAACGCGAAGTTGTTTTATATCGTGCCATTTGATTTGTTGCCTGTCAGAATTAACAGTAAAATTGTTACCCCATTCTTCTTGTAAGGCTTTCAAATCATAAAACTTCTCATAGGTCAGCTGTTCTACATGGTAAGGCTTCCCAGTTTTCTTGGCTGATCGTATAAGTGTAGCATATTGTTGGGGAGTGTATATTGAAGCTGCCTTAGTGTACCGTTTAATTTGTTTTTCAATCACACTATGAACATTGTCCCCCTCGTTTTGGGAATGGCCACGAATTAAGAACTTATGAGTAATTGAGTTTACTCTCATGGTGGTAACAGCAAAAGTATAGGCTGATAACAAATATTTGTTTTTTTGTTGACCACAACAGTTATCACTGTAGAATATTATGTCAAGATCGGTATCTGATATATTTTTTTCTACTAGCATTTTTATGTATTGTAATACAAATGAGCCTATTTCTATTGCACCACGTTTGCCTTCGATTTCGTCCCAAAAGTAACAATAGACATCCTTAGCATACAAATCACTGATTGTAAAATTTAAGCAACTAATACGGGATTTGTAGAAAAATAAGGATGCTTGACCTTTTGGAACTTGCATCACGGCTTGCAGATCATAAACTGCAACAACTATGTCTGTTCTTTTTTTATCAGCTTCCTTTTCTGACCTCGACAACACTTTCTCTTTTAAATGCTGCTCATAAGCCTCATGTAGATTTTGTTTGGCTTCCCCACTTGAATTATTGTACGTCTCACAGAGGTCGCATGCATCTTTCTTCGGTATATGAAACGAAATGTTAAATTGTGTATTAAAGATACGGCTAAATGTTGAAGATGAAGCAAACGGTAAATTATCGATTTCGCGCTGAGCTTTATAATCTCGGTATAAATCTGCAAGTGATTTTTCACTTGTAATGTATTCTCTGGTGGTTTGTGCTCTGAGATAATGAGAGTCTATTCGAGGGATGGAATTTATGAATGTAGAAACACTGTCCTTTACTTCATTATTTATAGTTTTGTGTTGGCCATGTTTGCCCCTTTGGTCGTTTTCGAGAAAACCACCTTCTTTTTGTTTAGAAAGCGCTGTCCTAATGCATTGGTCACTTATATTTAGAGTGCATTTGAAAAACATCTTGCAAACCCTAATAAGACTGCCGCCAACCTCAAAGAAAAATGCAGAGTTAAGTGACCTCAAGTTTTGGGTACTGCTGTATCTATATTTGGGCTTAATGTATTCGGTGTGTCGTATAATAAACTCTCTCTGCTTCTGTAAGTCGCCTAGTGCCCAAAATCTAGTGAATAAAGTTTCTCGTAACGGTTCAGCAATTTTATCTTTGCATTTTAACTTGCATTTATCGGTACATGGTGGTTTGACTGCTCTGTTCGGGACCCTTTTGTTGGTGGAATTTGTATAAGCCTTACCAGTATTACGTAGGGCTTTCTTAACATTTAATACCCAGCGGTCAGGATTTCTTGTTCTTTTCCTGGATCTCTGTAGGCTTTCAGTTACAGTTAAAGTATGTTCATTGGTTATTGGTTGAGAGGCAGAAGGTTGAGGATTGTTTTGTTGATGTGTGGCAGTATTTGGTATAGCCAAAGGTAAAGACAGATTCCCCATTTTAGTGTTATTTGAAGAACTGCTTGAAGAGCTACTAGTACTCGCTGATGAACTAGAGCGGGACGAGGAGGAACTTGAAGATGAAGACCTAGAAGGATGAGTTATTTTTTGACGTTCATGGTGGGGTCTCTCGTTGGTAGGTAAAACAAAATGCGGATCAGCATCTGAGTCATCCAAATCGCTGCATTCGCTGTGAACCGGTGAAATATAGTATGTCGGTCTCACCTCGGTACTGGCAGGTGGTGCTATTAGTAGATCTTCGTTACTTTCTAACTCCATATTGTCATTATTTAATGTTTCCTCATAAGTTTTGTGACCTAAAAAAGGTGTTGCCGTCATATCCTGAACGTCTAACTGAACTTCGGTACGCGCAGGTTTGATTTGATCAACAGGTAACACCTTCTCTAACATTAGAAGACCTCGACCCTTCATTTTCTGTAAGTAAAATTGAGTAATTAGAATTAAATCACAAAGACTAAACTAACTAAAAAACCTTTATAAACTGAAGTAAATATCCGTTTCAATTGTATTTTTTCACTGACTATCAAAAATACAACGTCAACGCTAAATAATCTTATAATCGAATGAAAAATAGCATTTATTACTATAATAATAAAAGCGACTTTTATTTTAACCACAAATACTCAACCAACTCAAACAACCTAAAGTGATTTCAACAATAACAAATTATTTTCAGTTAGAAAGAAAAAAATACTTACATTGGTTCACCAATATTACAACAACTCGAAATGGTCAAAATGACTTCACTAAAAAATCACAATTTCAGTCACAAATACTAGACTAATTCAAAATAATTCTCAATAGTTCAGTGCAGTGAATCATCAAAACTAAACTAACTCGAAATACTCTTCTTTTGTGCGCTGGGCTGACGTCCATCCCACACGGCTGACTTGTCGCAAATAGTGATGCACGACTATTTGTGGCGGGGGTGCGCGGGGGTCATAATCAAGAACACTCGACTTTCGGGCCGCCGTCTTATTATTAATTGACATTTTAACACAGGTGTCTTTGGAGTTTGTGTAGTTTACTACCCAGATTCCTATAGTAGTAATAAGTCGATTTTGAATTTTTTCGAATTGTGTTAGTCTTTAATTGGGGGTGCGATATGTCTCTCTGAAACTTTCATAAAACGTGGAAGTGAACATAATATTTACTTATCTAATTATAAATTGGCATCAAACTATTCAAGAAAATTTAATAACAAAAAAAGGGGTGGTGTTTGTATTTTGAGTAAAAAAGTTTTTGAAACAAAGGAAATCAAACTTTTACATGACCTGGCTGAAGACTTTGTCTTTGAATGCTGTGGAATTGAAGTAGTGTCACTAAAATGCATAATAATTTGTTTGTATCGAACACCAAACTCTAAACCTGAATATTTCTTAAATAAATTAGAGACTTTAATGGAAAAACTTCGGCGAAAAACTAAGCATAAAATTATCATTACAGGTGATTTCAACATTAATACGTTAATCAAATCAAGTCATTCTACTCATTTAAGAAGAATAGCCCAGCAGTTTAATTTTAAGTTACATATCACGGAACCCACACGTAAAAAGGCGTGTATCGATCAAATACTAAGTAACATTCCTAATGCTAAAGGACGTCTACATAACCTCGGCCTTTCAGACCACAACACAGGTCAGTTTCTTTCGTTCGAGCGAAATCCAATTAAAGTTTTACCTAAATATTGGTATCAATATAAAAGAGATTTCAGTAGTGAAAATCTGATAAAATTTAAATCATGCCTAGGGGCTCTTTCATGGTCTGATACTTTTAAGGAAACTCAGATTGACGTGGCTTTTAACATTTTTCAGAAAAATTTCAAGATGTTCTATGACCTTTGTTTTCCTTTTATTAAGGTAAAGCATTCCACAGAAAATAAAAAAATACCGTGGTTATCAGCAGGGCTAAAAAAATCTACAAAGACAAAAAGATTTCTGCGTTTTCACTATTATACGTACCCTAGTCAAGTCAGTAAAAATAAGTACCGAAATTACAACAGACTACTGAAAAAAGGTATTTTAAAATCTCAAAAAATAACCATTTCAAATTTTGTACTTAAAGCTAAAAATAAAATGAAAGCTTCATGGAACGTCATACGCGATAAAATTGGACAAACGGCTAACGTAGACTTTATAAATAGTATTAAGGATAAAAATAACCAAATTTTGGATAACCCATTGGACATTGCAAATTATTTTAATGACTACTTTATAAACTTGACATCTAATAATAATATTAATATTGACAACTCACTGCCAAATTATATCCCATTCAATAATTCTACTATCTTTTTGCAACCTATTGACATTTATGAAACAAAAAAAATTATTAACTCCTTAAACTTGACAAATTCGACCGGGTATGACAATATCACTACAAAAGTTATTAAATACGTTGCAGAAGAAATAGCAGAAGTATTATGTTACTTAATCAACCTTTCTTTTAGTTCCGGTATATTTCCAGAAGCTTTAAAAACTTCTGTAGTTAAGCCTATTTTTAAAAAAGGTGATAAAAACGAAGCATCTAACTTTCGGCCCATATCTTTGATAACAATATGGTCGAAAATATTCGAAAAGGGAATGCAGTCTAGGTTACTTAGTTTTATTAATATAAATAATATTATAAAAAAGGAACAAAATGGATTTCAAAAGAGGAAATCTACAACATTAGCTTCATTTTTATTAATTGATCAAATTATTGAATGCATGGATAATCGTGTACCGGTAACTGCAATGTTTTTCGACATGAGTAAAGCGTTCGACCATGTTTCGCACAAATTACTGCTTCTCAAATGTGAACGATACGGAGTTAGAGGTCTAGCACTTGACTGGATAAAATCTTATTTGTTAAACCGAAAACAATATGTTGAAGTCCCAAATTTAGATGAACGTAAAACGGCTGTAACTTTTTCATCAAAAATAAAGATAAACAGCTATGGTGTGCCTCAGGGCAGTATTCTAGGTCCACTACTATTCTTGATATACATAAATGACCTCCCTGATAATATAAAGTACCCCTGCGTTCTATTCGCAGACGATATATCGGTGATAGTACCTAGTAACAATAAAAATATAAATGACTACAATAAAGAACTAAATGAGACATTGCATTCTGTTGTTTGGTGGCTAGAACAAAATAACCTTAACGTCAATATAAATAAAACTAAATATGTACAGTTTATAAACAAAAATGGAAATAAAAATAAATTAATAATAAGCCATAAAGATGACCAAATACTCGAAGCAAACAGCGTCCCTTTCTTGGGATTAATATTAGACGATAGGTGCAATTGGGAACAGCACACATCAAGGCTGTGTAATAAAATAAACTCGTTCACGTACGTTCTATGGAAACTGAGTAAAACTGCGAGTAGAGAAACTGCACTACAATCCTACCATGGAAATATCGGTTCCATTCTTCGGTATGGTATAATATTATGGGGTAATTGTAGCTACTTGAGTGGAGTTTTTATTGCTCAAAAAGCATGCATACGTGCAATATGTGACGTCAAAAATACTGTATCATGTCGACCTTTGTTTAAACACCTCAAGATTTTAACAGTCCCTTCTTTATACATTTATGAAATATGTGTTTTTGTTAAATGTCATCCAGAATTATTTGACTCTTTATATGATACTCCGAGAATACGGAGCTGTAGGCGACCAAACCGTTTAGTAATGCCAAAAGTCCGCACAGCTATGCGTGACAAAAATTGTCGGTCAATGGCAATAAGAATTTTTAATAAATTACCTGTTGATATAAAGAGCCTTCCATTTAGTCATTTTAAAAATAAACTAAAATCATGGTTGGCACAAAATTGTTTTTATAGTGTTCAGGAATATATGATCTTTTAGTTGACATTTTCATTGCATGTTATATACTGAATTTTTTTTTGTTTTCATTTCAACTTGACATTTTAATTTACATTTTATTTTTAATTTATTATTTGATGGTATTTCTGATTATTTATGACATTTGAACTTTGTTGTAATTGTAACATAAAAAATTAACTTAATATGACCAATTTATAAATTATAAAGTTTGAACAACTTTTGTAATAAAATATGTTTGCATGCTCAGACGGAGTGAATGTGCGTACTTTAGAATAAGACTGTATTATAATACTGTATTTTAGAACTTGTTTTACCACATTCTGGCAAATAAATAAATTCTTATTCTTATTCTTATTATTGACTTCTGAAATAATCAGAGCCATAGCTGTACCTACTATACATCTGTACCTACTATATTGGCAAGCGAGGCACCATCTTTGTTGCATAAATTTCAACTTCCATATTTGTTTCTGTTCTTTGACTTTGAACCCTAGCACATCCATAACTTAATTAAAAAAAGAACTCTTTTTGCATCTCCATGTATAGTTATTTATTTTAATTTCATTATTGTACCTACTAATGTATTGTGTGACCGTGTTTTTCGTTTAAATTTATAATTTTTGGTATGGAAACTTTACTGGTCTCTGTATAAATTATATATTTTAACTATAAATACCTATAATGACAGTTTGTTTCCTGAATAAAGTAAAAAAAAAAACATTATAAAATATCTGTAATCTGCTTAATTCAGCTGACAATTAACTATACTTTGTTCTAGATGTTCTAAAACGGTGATAACTTCTGGTCTGAAAGCTTATCGATCCATAAGCATCTATTTTCGTTTTAAGTATATTCTCATCCAAATTAATAAAACAAGGCGCCACACTCTTTCATTCGCCGTTTTAAGAGTTATAAAACAGCTCCGACCTTCATTAATTTAATATTTCTCATGAATAGGCTTAACTTCCTGATCAATTTAACAAGGGTCTTCGTTAAAACCGCTGCGGCTCCAGTAAACTGTAAGATACACATAATTTTCCGCAACACGCCCCAAAAACCAAGCAAAACATCGTCCAAATTGGGCAAAACACCAACAGAGAACAAAAAACATGAAGGGCCCTTATAAACAATTCGTCTTTTGCGACAACGGTCTCGAGTCACGCCCGAGTCAATGATTTAATGGCCGCGGAGTTTAGGGCTACTAATTGATGACAACTAATGAGCCAACAGATGATCTTTCGCTAATGAGATGGTGCTACCTTTAGCTGCCCTAGCCTGCGCGATATCGGCGAGACAGCTCATTTATTTATAGCTGAGATCAATATCGGATGCTGTTGGATTACTCACACCGTGGCGCGATAACCCCGGCGATATTCTTTTGTTTTATAAAGCAAGCCAGCACAATGGAAAAACGTTGAAGTTTGTAAAATCCATGTTGAATAAGTAAGAGGGTTTTGTAAATAAACTTCAGTAAATTCTTCAAAGTTGGAAGTTATTGAAAAATTTTACCTAAAAAAATATTCTCTTTCAATTGAAAATAGCTCAAGAAGATTTTTTAATTAGCAATTTGATACGACTGCGTCTTAAGTAAGCAGCGTCTCACGTGTGCCTTGTTAGGAGTCAATTATCGCGTTAACCCTTCAAGGGCCGCGGTAATTACGTGTAAGTAAGTAAACGAAAATAAACTGCTTCACCGCCTTCTGGAACATATTTTATTTAAAGTTGAGTTTAAATATTTTCTGGTTTAACACTGGTTACCTCTTCCACGTAGCCGATCCTAAAATTGTCCGTTTTTCTTGTCACTTTTGCTTAGAGTTATTAAATAGCCAATTTTTTACTGTATCTTCCACTAAAAAACAAAATTTTTCGACGGTTGGCTTAATTCAAGTAAGTTTCTATTTTATTTATACCTTATAACACTTTATATTCTGCAACTTAGTGTACAAGTGAAAAGAAATGTATAACGAACACTAATGGGTCGGGGTTTTCATTTATGAATTGTTAAAATACGTGCCTTGCACTATAATTTTATAGTATTGAAATACAGCTATCAACTTTAAAACATGGAATATTTTTATTTAAATTCGGGAAATTGAACATAGGTGAAATATAGATAAAACATTTTGTAGTTTTAAACTTGTTGCAAAATAAGATATTAAAATTTTCATAAACCAAAACATATAAAAAATGTGAAAAAATAGGAGTAAAAGAGTTGCATTTACAATAAATTATGTTAGTTATGCATCTATACTAGAAGGGCCTGTAGTACTACTAGAAGTAAATCTAGTATCACATGATATTGACAAGGTATTGTTTATTAGTTCTCACCATCCTTCCTGCTTCAACTGCCATAATAGTTTGTTGAATAGTTTGAAATCTATTTATTGCTACATAAGACTCAACTTATTCACAAAAGCTGCATCGCGTTTTAGACGCGGGAGGGGCGTGTGCTGGGCGGACGTTTGTTTGGAACGTGGCCCAATTATGGTAAATAATACGCGTTTTGTAGGATCAGTAAATAAAATTGACGCAATAATATCATATTTCACCTATAACCTGTCCTCTGGAATGCATACATAATCCTTTCGTCTATATTTAAGGATGTCAATAATAAATAATAATAATAATAAAATCCCCAGACATTCACACCAACTACATGGACCCAAAGTAAGCATTGCTTGTGTTATGGGATACCATATAGCGAACTAGGGGGGAACCTAGAATATAAATACATAAATAGATAAACACCCAGACACGGAACATTTTTTTTTTCTGGTTCCGTGCGGGGATCGAACCCGCAACCACTGGCGTCTGAGGCAGATAGGTTTACCCCAACGCCATAGTGGTCGTCAATCGACCTCAAATCTCAAGTAAACTTAATAAACCACTATTGTATATTAAGATATACTTACTCACAACTAAGTACACTTAAATACAGTTCATAAAGCCACGACATTAATAAAGTTTCTATAAAGCGTTCAGCCAGTGACACCATAAGACTGTACAATTTATTATATCCACGTTGCACTGTTGCGTTTTCCATAGACGTCTGAGTTAGCCAGTTGTGATTCCTCTAGCGTTGTTCCTCGTTAGCTGTCTACTGACATTAGCGGTCTGTTCGCTAAGCACGTTCCAGTGCGGGGGTCATTCCGACCCGGCCGCACTCCGAAAGGTTAATCGTCTAAATGATCTCTAAGAAGTTATAGTTTCTGCGAAGTATGAAAGTTATGAGTTATGGTCAATTAAAGGAAGATTTGGGTTGAAAATTACCATATTAGATGTCTTGGTGGTTTGGGTAGTTGAATCGGTGTGTTCTTGAAGTTTGCGGTCATTTTCTTAAATGCTGCGTAAAACATTATAGTGCCTTCGTCTGAATATTGAATAGATTTCGTTTATTATTACATATTATTAGTTTTACTACGAAGTGAAAATGTATATTTTAGTGAAATCAGGCTAAGGAAACAAATTCAATTACAATATATTTTACTTTGTATTAAAGTGCCAATTTGAATAATAAACAGAAATTTGCAAACGTAGACCAAACATTGTTTACTTAAAATCCCGCCATTAACTCATCAAAAACATTCAGTTTCCAGCATATAATCACAAAATAAGTTAATGCATGTTGACAGCATAGTTAACGTAGACAACTGTAAAGTTAAAACGAAGTAACCAAGGCACACAATGTCTTACAAACGACGGTAAAAAATTAACAGCTTTGTTTCGTAGAAGTCGTGAAATTTGCAATTCAAGAGGCCATCCAGTGCTTGATAAACACCCTGTATAGCTGCGACGTAAGTGATACGTTCTGTTGAATTGTAACGTAAAAATGTTTATTTTTTTAAGTTTCAGGAACACTATTCATGTGGTCTCCTTTACATAGTTTATATTTACTTTACATAGTTTAACTTTTACATAGTTTATATTTAGTTCTTTTAGGTTTTTAAAGTTAGATAAGTCTGGTGTGACTTAAAGGTTTGTGAATTACGGCTTTTACAACAAAATAGTACTTTTACTTTAAAATAGATTTTAACAGGATTTCTATAAAAATCTTCTTTGACGGGTATTAGAAAAGAAACGAACTTCGAGTAAAAAGTATAAGTAGGTACCTACTACCATTGAATGCGGAAAATTCCGGTAAAAACGTCTTTTATTGAAACATTTTCTACCACAAAATATGATTTTCCTATAAACAAGGCTTCTAATACAAAGGTGCGTCAAAACAATCTCGTCTGTTATTTGGGGCAAATAATATTTTTAGAGATCCCAAAGGGACGAACATATTACGACGATCCTACCGAAAGAAAATATTTTGATATCAAATAAGTGGGTCAAAAGACTATTTTGATATTATTTCGGTAAAATCTTATGGGATAGTGACGTTTGTTATTGAGTTATGAGATAAAATTAAATTGACGGGCCCTACTTTGTGATCTATCCTGGGTTCATGACCTGGTAGGGCCAGTCTTGAAAATAACTTTTCTGAACTGGCTCGGGTGTAAGTGTTACTTCTTCACCATCTAGTTTTATAGTCTCCACAATACAAACTTATACTAATGAGGCCAAATAGTTGTTGTTTCAATATTAACACGTTTGTTACCATTTCATGACGTATGATCGTATTGCTATACAAAGTAAAATTTAGCATTTAGCAGTAATTACGTTTTTAACAATCCAGTCATTTCATTTGCTACTACACCTTTAAAATAGAAACTAGTCTAAGGCGTCGTCGTCCTAATTGGCAGCGATCGTACGATGGCGCGATGCATTCGCGTCGTGCGATGAATTCAAACATACAGATATCTTCAGAGTGTCCTATTTGAACTTCGCAAGTCATGTGCGAGCATCTGTATGTTTGAACTCATCGCACGACGAGAACGCATCGCGCCATCGTACGATCGCTGCCAATTAGGATGACGCCTAAAGGTGAAGTCGTCAAAGTGCAGCGGGTCTAGTAAATGTTAAGCGATTTTTGGTCACGTCAGTACAATGTTGGATTGCTGCCGACCACTCATTGATTGAACACGAAAACATGGGAGAAGTTTCAAATGGCACGTAAAGCAGTGCATCCCAGTTCTTGCATACAGTAGTCATAATTCGTAAGAAACTGGTTCGGCGTACTAAATCTCAGATCAACCAAATATCACTGGTCCAGCTTCGTAGTCAACGACCGTAAACCTCCTCGTCTCTCTGCTTAGACAGTCATGACTGTGCAGCGGGTTTATTAAAAAGAGTAACGATGGTACGAATCGAACTGAAAAACTCGCGACGCAGTGCTATTTCCCAACTTCGATAAATCATAAGATCAACGTCCACACCTACCAACGAGGTAGATAAGAGATGCTCTCCATAATGCGACTAGAGTAAGAGCAGACAGATTTCCAAATAAATATATGGAAAAATAATAATATGCATTCTAAATTATGCTATCGTAATCTATACGTTTTTAATGTCTCCAAGTACTAACCAAATGATCCGAAATAAACATGGTTTTCTGGAAGAAATCACTTTTAAGCGTCCATCAAGTTGTACTTACTAATCTGTTTGTAAACATATTTTAAATTCTTTTAAATTTATTAATCAATAATCATTTTTACGGTTCACTTTTCACGCATTAGTTTTCTGTCCGAGTTAGCTAAAATTAGCCCCAGCGCGGCTACTACGGCGGACCCGCTCGCTAGTGACCTTTTAAGGGCCGTCTGACGGGCCCTTCGCCCAACATTGGTTTTATCGTTTGTTTTTAAATAATATAGTGCCTAGAACTTTTGGTCTACTATATGCGTGCATCGCGTAAATATATTTCTAACAATATATTTGTAGAGGTCTTTATGAGTTCTACCGTCTTTGATAACCACTCTTGCTAAAAGGACTCATATAAACCTTCATAAGATGTCTGTCACCAAATCACCCTGTTAAAGTTCTACGACATTTTCTACTAATGAGCCAATTCCTTTCTAAACTCGAGTATACCACCTTCGACCTCACATCAGCTTTAAAATAAAATAAAAACAACATTCTTCTATTCTATGGCCGCTGTATAAGATGAAGACAAAAAGGTACCCAATGCATAACCCAGTACAAGGAAGATGTCAATAAATCGAACGTGTCGGGTAATAGTGGCCGTTGTGTTTATATCGCTATTTCTTTGTCAATTTGCTCCGCCAATGAGATTGACGGACTTGCCCCGAGGGATCAAACTCCTTATTGATTATTGGAAGGGCCCTTTTTGTGACACTCGACCCGACAATAAAGATAAGCAGCTATTTAGTAATATTGTGTTGGAGGTTTTAGAAGAGGGTAGTTTTCCAAGTTTTTGTTTTTGATTTGCGTAGTTGGGGTAAAGTTATTAATGTGAAATGTTTTGTAACTTGTTATAAAAATTGAGTCTAAATGAATTAGATTACGGAGTTGTGTTACGATGTGTAGTTGTTTTGTGCGATAAAAATTCTGAAAATTGTATTGTAGTTGAACGATATAAATCCGCTGTCAAAACGTCTTTAATATTGAAATGAGGCCTGAAATCTCAAGGCCCTTTTAGGTGAAGAGTTTTTTGTTCAAATGTTTTTACGGACTTATCATCAGATTTCAAAAACTATTTTCGTATTTACTAGCTCAACTTTTGACAATGATTATAGGATTATATTTCTTAGGGTATTAAAGTTTCACAGATAAAACAGCGCAAAGTTTCTAATACAAAACGCAGTAAGTTCAGTTGAGTTAATTTTTTCTGATTTCTAGAAAATTTGATAAAACACGGTTGTTTATCTAAACAATGGAGCGGCTGAACCAACTTACCGCATTTAATTCAATTCCACTAACGAAGCGCCTACCCGTGAAACTAAAACGAGTTATAAGAGAGTTTCAAATAAATACAAAATGCCCGGTAGGTAATTAAGTTGCGGGAAGCTGGCAACATCAACGATTTTCATTTATGGAGGTAACTTTAAAAAACTTGGTTAAAGGAGTAGTAGACAAAAAAATATGCAGAGTTTATTTTTATGCCACATTGGAAGCTTCGCGCGGTTCTATCCGCTTGATTTTAGCGCCCGTAAGCCCGTTAATTTCTTGATATAATTTTCTTCAAGAACAGGGTATCTAATTCAGTTTATCCATACTCATTAAGATTTTTACTCAAGGTTGCGAAGTCTGTAAAGACAACTCACTCAATTTGACAGATGTGTAAATTATACCCACTGAAAACCCATAACAAAACTCATTTTATCAATAACTTACTTGAGTTTGGAAGTCTGTTTGACTGTTTGTTAAAAGTTTACGAACAGTAGGCTTTCACGAGATACATGCTCGATCACAACTACAAGTGAATTTTTTTGTACATAAGGCAGCACACCTAGCCTTACAAATCGTCAATAAAAATTACTTGAATCTAAACTCTATGCCGTTGGGGAAATTTGACAGGTAATATAACACGTGATCTGCTGCCTTCTTGCAGCCTTTTTCTCCAACTAGCTGTCGCTCAGTTCTTCGGTCGATTGTCGGTAGAAAGACAAAATACCATATAGGTGGAGTTTAGTGTGTGTGTCCTTCTTTTTTTTACAATTTACATTTCATTGTTATAAGTCTGTGTGTATTTTTTTAAATTTTGACTTGGTTTTGTCTACAGGGCGTAAAAAGATCTTGGCTTGTTTTTATTTTGCTAATACATAGTTATCATATAAATAAATATGCCTGGTTTCAAAAGCTTTTACAAATTTAGTTCTGTTTGTTAAATGAGTAATTTATTTTGTTTATTGTGTCAACTAATATTAATTTATCTCCCAACACAGAATCCTTGGCATTAGAGAGAAGGAACCTTCATATTCTTCCTAGTCTCCAAAGTTATGTCACATCAGACCAGATAACTTTGAGCCTAAGAGAAAGAAAACAAATTAAAAACGTCAATAAAAGTCTTATTTTATTTACAACAAGATTCCAAAACCAAAAACATAATTAAGCCCCATCAAAATGTTTAAAATTTATGTGCACTTATAATACAAAGCGGGCGGAACTGGCAGCTAAAGTGACTACTTCAATACGTTAAACTGCCAAAATTGCTAGTAAAAGATATAAAAGCTAATAAAGCCGGTTTAAAGTTTGGCAGAAAGTGTTGTTCGTAGCGCGTTTTTATCAAATTATCTACGCTTGGCGGATCGCCAGCCAAACGATACACTCGCGAGCGAAACACTTTGATTCTACAGTTTTTTAATTTTAATTCTATAGTAGTAAGACAGCTTTTGTGGTGCACCAGATGTGCGCCCCTAGTGCAAGTTCGATTCTTAGCCGCGCCAGTATCGGAAAGTTAAGCGTGTCCTAGGATTTAACTAATAGTGATAAGGCTGCTTGTTGTGCCTTTCAATGTATTTTTTTTTAATTTTTCCTATTGTCATTGTGTGCAATAATGTATATATAAATAAAAAGCATATTATTTAACTGTTTGTAATAAATATAAATAAGAGTCATTAACAATCTTATTTAGCTATATTATATTATGTATAGCTTCATTATAATAGTTAATTATTTAATTTAATCATATTTACAAAATAGGTATATTCTTAAAATAAAAAAAAACACCCTTAATATAAAAACGACTCTACCATTTCGTAACGACACAGCTCTATGACAAAAAAAAAACAAAGCACGAAACCGTTCAAAGACGAAAGTAATCAACTGTTTCCATTACCACTGTCCCAAAATCGCATGAATTTCATCCACTCGTGAAAGTATTCTGTCACCGAGTGTACCGAGTGAGTGAAGCGAACGGCCTGAGCAGGCTGAACGAGCCGAGCGAGCCACTAACTAATACCGGTATTGTAACGTTTGTTTCAGTCGGTTTCAACCGGTAAATGTAAACAATGGTCACGACCCTACAATACCACTTTATCACTGCCCTTTTAGACGGTTTTGTTTTATGTCTACGTTGCTTTTTTTGTATGCCTCCTGTCTGCCTACAGGAACAAAACGATTCCAATTCTGACAACAGTCAAATCGGTTTTTCGAAACTTCGCTTTTTTTACAATTCATTGCAATGTTCAGCTCTATGAATAGTTTACAAAAGTGTTTTCGATCTTTTACGTACATAATGTGAAACGAAAATAAAATTCCTTGCAATAAAAAGAATTTCGTCGTTCCTAAGCTGCATGGAAACTTTATAACAGTTTCATATTTATAGATCTTCGTGTAGTCTTTCGATTCAAGTTATAAAATTCTGTTACATTCAAAACTGAATATGGTGAGTACATGCGAACTTTTAAAATCCATTTCACATAACATCGGGACTGTTGTTTATAGGGGAGGCGATTCGTGAATGCCGTTTCAATATAACACGTCATTTCACTCGATTCGGAATCACTGGAATAACCTTTAAAATAAATATTTGATTGTATTGCCGGTGTTTGCAAAAAAAAAAACGTTTAAAACGGAAATTGCACTGTTCGTGATTCAGGTAAAAAAAGTATTACTTTGTATTCTTAAAAACAGTTTAAAACTATTTGGGCGTGTGAATTCGAATTGACAATAGAATTATGTGTTCACAATTCAGGACAAGTTATCGCAATTGGAGTTAAATTTCATCGTAAAAACTACGAGACAAGTAGGTAAAGCTTATTTTACAGATATGCATTTTTTATACATAAACAAACATTATGAGCAAAGAAGTATAAATGAATGAAAATATATTCTTTCTTCTAAGCACATTGAAAATGAACAGTCACTGAAAATACTGCCGAGATAAAACCTCAAGCACATTGATGTGGTTTTTGGGTCCGTAGACGTTTATTGATACATCCCTTTAAACTATAATCCACCTCAAGAGTTTTCAATACGACTACTAGTTTTCAAGATTAGGTAGTGCTTTGAAGCAAACAAACAACTAAAGTTCAGCTTTATTTTTTTAGTATGTTGGTTTTTAAGAAAACCCACTAGATATTACATCTTATTAACCGGCCATGAAAAGCTCAAACCAAAACTCTTGCGAAAACTTACAAAAAAGGATCTGAAAGCTATATTGAATTGACTATTGGTTCCATATCTAATAATCGATATTATGGTAATGAACAGGTCGGTGCAAGGTCGAGGGGCTTCGTCTCATTAGTCAATTAACTGGTTGTTTCCACTCAAATTATCGCTCGTTCGTTCCTTTCTACCGTAGAGCCATTGAATTACAGACGAAAAGCAGTTTTTAATAAGTGGTAATTGATTCTTTACAGAAACAACCTGTGAAAGATATTTGGCAAAAATAAGTATCGTTGCATAAATTTAAAGTTTATTGGTAACGGTTGAATTTTGATTGCTTATTTAGTAATACTTAGTAATATTGGAAAAACAGAATTTAACCTAAGAGCTTTGAGCTCGAGAATGTATCGGTAAATTTGTTAGTACAATATTTTATAGCTTATGATGTTTTCCACGAATTTCTGTGAAGCTTTCTTGCAGTCCTAGATGGCCTGATTTTGTATATCAAGTTGACTAAATCAAAAAACCAGCTTTTATAAATTGGCTCATGTCTGGATGAATACTCATATATTGTAAAGTCTTGATAACACGAGTATTTTTGGATTCAGACTAAATTATTTCCCAATAGAAATAATCTCAATTAATAAGAAACTAAACGTGAGACGTCTCCATACAATAGCTGCGCAACGTTGGGGTTACGTGGTTTTTATAAAAGCTTTTTATAAACAGTAAAGTAAACATATAAAGTTTAAAATAAAATAAATAATATCAATAGTATATCACAAACATAATTATGTTAGTTGTATAATCTTGTAATGCATTATTTCAACTGCAACTATAACTTTTTGCGAGTTTTGTTTTATTTTAGTTCGAGATCTCTCCCACCAAACTTCAAAGTCAAATACGTGAATCAAATATTCACTCTATTATTTTGCAACAAGTGGATGTGCTCTTTCGTTTCCCTTTTATTTTCGACTATTTTCGCGTCATGGACCTCGATTCTGCTACCACACAATACCCCAGCAACCCCACGGACTCGGATTTTCAAAACAATGTGTATTATTGAAATTTTCTATTGCTACTTCTTATCAAGATTTTGGACATGTGACTCTAGTTTTGTACATAAGGTTTTCTTTGACTTTATTGCTTAATTAAACTAAGTACCAAAAACAAAAAAGTTAGTTCAATAACTGTTATATTCACTTGGTTAATATAATATTATAATATATATATATGCCACTAATACCTAAATACTGTCGGCTCACTAGCTCACGCACTACGTCTTTCACTCGCCGTGGTAGACCGGGTTGTGTCTCTTTGGATCTTAACCCCACCACTTGCGCCCGCGCAGTACGTGGCCGGAGACGACCATTTAACTACATATAATGTTAGTAGGTATATATTTTAATATATCTATTTTGTATATACACTACATCCCTCCCTTACAAATATTTTAATAAATGAAAATACTTTATTTAAGAATCACCTTTATGTGGTATCATATGCAAATAATTTAATCGTTGATTTTCAGTACTCAAAATAATAGATTTAACTTAATTTTCTTCCGGTACTTCTCGATTAATATCCTCACCTTCTATTTTTTTTTTTGTTGTCAATATTTTTATCACTATTAATATGCAATAATCCGTTAATTAATCCATTTCATCACGTGTTTCTAAAACTGAGTTTCTATTTTGCGAATCTTTTTTCAAATTAACGTAACGCAAAACGTAAATTGAAATTATTTTTTGTACGATCAAATACTAAGAACACAATTCATTACTAATTCTCGCAGCACCAGTTGTCTTTGTTCGTACGCACTTAAAATAATGTCGAAAGTTTATACAATTCACTCTTAACTCATAGTTTTCTACAACGTTGAATAGACTTATAAGTTATCGCATTAGAAAAATATCAAATCCGAATAAACGAATAATTTCGTCAAAAGTACCCCGCACAAACGAAACTTTAAGAAAACAATTGCAACCCAATTCATCGTATTCCAATCGTAGGTTCAAAACAATTTTACTTAAAAACGCCACTTATCTTTTACAAAATAAAACGAACCTCATTTCAAACCAAAATCAAATACCAGATATATATTTTTTTTTACCATGTAGGTATGTGTGCTTCTTATTTCAAAACAGTTTAAGTTTATTTTCACATACATTAAAACCAGATAAATCGAAACACAAATCAATTTTAAACCGGCCTGGTCTGAGAAACTATTTGTTATTCAAGAAGCCTTACGTTATTTCAAAACAATTTTACTTTGCTCCAGCAGCGCAAGCTGTACAAATTAAAATAGTGAAAAACAAATTTAACGTATTGTATCCCTTTAAATTACACAATATCTTATCACGAATTTAATCTACAGGCCAGTGCGAACATTTTTACCAACACACCATTACGGCTCTCAAGGCGTTACATAGTTCGCCATGAATTAGTTTTAGGCACGGGCGTAGCGAGATCATTTCGTTTCAATCGGTGTCCGATTTCATCTACATTATGTTGATGGTTCTTTGAGGTACTTATGTTATGATTGTAATATAGGTTGGTAGGTACCATACACACAATGCATCAATTTTATTAATCTGCGAATTTATCTAGATATGTCTGGGTCTTTGTACTTTATTGTATTCCATGGCTATTAGTTATTATAACCTAGATTCATCTATATTATCATGACTCAGCCGACACGACTACCGCCGACACAGGGCCATACTATTTTCTTTATGTATTTTCTCTTTACTCGTATTTATCAATACATAAGTCCTTTATTGACCGAGATTGACAATCATATTGACTTGATTTTTATTTGATGTGTAAGTAAGAAGCGCTTAGGAAACACGTTATAATTAATCACTGGACAGTCACTTGGTACCGAGTCTGTGGGCCTGGATACAGCCCCGGCCTAATCACAATAAAACTCTTATTCGTGAGTCCGTTCCGTCAGTCACTTTACAGTTACAATTACAATGCTAACTTAACTAATACCGACCCACTACTGACCGTCAGTTTGAGGTTCATCCGCGTGCCTAGCTTTCCCAACCGCATCTGTCACCTGCCATCATCCTGCTTCAAGATATAACCGCTAGCGCTGCAATCGCACGTCAAACAGTCATTCATTGCATTTAGTGCCCTCCATTACAATATTACCAACATACTTCCGCCACCATGAAGCCACACAACCATCTTAACATTGCCAACTCATCGTTAGCTCCGACACGGCCATCCCGCGACGACACACGTCCTTGTGTCTCAATCTGAAACAATCCTACTAAAGTGGCGGCTCAGCTACTCCTGACAAATAGTCAGGCTAATTTTCAAAAGTAAACACACAAGTTTGAATTCGTTACATTATCAATCATTTAGAATACTCAACAATACAATTACCTAGTTTCAATTACCATTGCGCATCAATTATCTCCAAATCAAACATTGAAATCCATTAATTTCATTATTAACAACAAGGTATATCGTTCGTGGTTAACAGCAATTACATCATTTCCCCACGGGAAACCTGAGTCAACCAATGACTCCTTCAACACACTACCCAGAATTATTCCGGCGTAGTCACAAAACCAACGAACGAGAACCTGTATCCACAACACATTGTATATCTTCCAAACACCAAAAATAACATCTTTCTTTACAACTGCAATGGATACTTGTACTTTTGGCAACTTCAAAACTTTAACCGCTACAGTTTTTTTTTTTTAAATTTTGTTTCAATGTAATATTTCCATCAAAATTCTAAATCCAAGATTTAACAATTTACGTAAAGCTACCACTGGTTCGGAAGATCCATCTACTGAGAAGAACCAGCAAGAAACTCAGTAGGAATCGGCTAACGTCAACGCATTGTACGAACCACAATACTTTCGATAAGAAAACCGCACATTAAACAATGAAATTTACTTTGAATGTAACATCAAACAATCTGACAGCGGTCGAACAATAAACAAAGCAAGCATAAGCTGCTAGAATAACCCAATTAATTAGCAAACAATGCAAATCTCTTCTGCAGTGACGTCCATCCCGTCACAAAACGTAATGCAACCTCTATCCGGTTACATCACCTCACACTCATAACCTCTATCCGGTTATATCAACTCACACTCATAACCTCCATCCGGTTATGGCGTATATCAAACCAATAAGAACATTGCATTGTACGTCATAATTCACAACAACAAAGTATTAAAATTGTTCGACAACTGCAAACAGTTCGACAGTAAAATCCAGCTCTTTTGTCAATCGCAACAAGTTCAACGCATTTCAATTTTCAATCTTTTCAATCTCGACGTTATTAGGTACCTATCTCCGTGATTCATTAAACTCACACTATCGTAATATTACGTTTCAATTGCCAAAATAATAACAAGTTTACTGTTACCAAAACATAAGAAAACGTGTCTCCTAAGAATCGCAGCAAAATAATCTAAGATTGGCAAGATACAAAGCGATTTCTACCGAGTCACGGATACACGATAATCAGAAAGAAAATCTACAACTTCAATATTCAGACTACCTATTTAAAAAGGCATTATGAAGGCCGCTTAACCACAAAATTTCACCCGCTCAACCGTGATATCATTACTATCTACCAAGTAGGTACTAAAGGTTCAAAAAACGCATTAAGCCACAATAAGGGTTTCAAGATCGCGCAGTATACAATACTCTAGAACACAAACACGGGTAACCTCCATCCGGTAGACACCAACACACATCACATTGCCCCTTTCCGGCAAGCACACCACAATTACTTACATCCTCAAAGTGCTAAACGCACACCACTCTATGTGCAATCATGGACAACCAAATTAAGTAGGCTGGCTCTTTTCTTCATTTCATTTTCTATGCCCGAAGCTTTCAGACATATGTATAGACTCCTCTTCCATCTTTTCCACTTGTGCGCAACTGATCCAACTTCTCCTTCGTGTATTGTCATTGGTTCGAACAATAAAGGGGAAGAGAAAAAATTTATATGATTCCAGAGTTTGAGCTATTGAATGCTTACACCGAAAACATCGCAATTTAATGCTGAGCTTCGCAATTTAATGCTGGCCCCCAAACACATCGCAATTTAATACTGAGCTACGCAATTTAATGCTGACTCCTAAAACATTTCGCAATTTAATGCTGAGCTACGCAATTTAATGCTGACTCCCAGAACATTTCGCAATTTAACGTTGAGCTACGCAATTTAATGCTGGCTCCCAGAACATTTCGCAATTTAATGCTGAGCTACGCAATTTAATGCTGACTCCCAAAACATTTCGCAATTTAATGCTGAGCTACGCAATTTAATGCTGACTCCCAGAACATTTCGCAATTTAATGCTGAGCTACGCAATTTAATGCTGACTCCCAAAACATTTCGCAATTTAATGCTGAGCTACGCAATTTAATGCTAACTCCCAAACATTTCACAATTTAATGCTGAGCTACGCAATTTAATGCTAACTCCCAAACATTTCACAATTTAATGCTGAGCTAAAAGAAAAGAACACGACTTTTGTCAAGATAAATTAATCGTAATTACTATTGATTTCCATATAATAATCCATATAATATATAAAATGCATCCATATGTATGCATTTTATATACTAGTTTATATAAGTATTCTAGCGTATGTAATTTTATATATGTCATGTAATTTATGTAGTACGTACATACACACTAACTTTCCTTTCAACAAACTCTTCAGTCTCAGGTCGACTGGAAGAAATTTCTTTAAAAAATAAGTCGTGCCTTTGTACATTTTTAATCTATAAGATATTTTATATACTTTTGATTTTCTCATTTTATAAAAAAAAAAATTAAAATAATGAATAAATAATTTTCGCATTTTTAATGATAAATTGATAATAAGACTTGCACACCTACAAGCTTAACTAAAGTATTAAAGGATGTGACTTTCAATTGAAGATGTGATAACTTAACTATAGTACATAGACATACACATCGGAATAAAATATTATCATTTCTACTTGTTGAATAAATCTTAAAACATGCACCACCCAAACTATAGAACAGTTGTTTATTACTTGTTACTTTTAATAATAACTGTTTATGCGAGAATTCTAAAAGAACTACAGATCACGTATCGATAACCCAGTAAACTAAACCTTTTACTTCCATTGTACAATATAGAAAGGTCCAAAATGAATAAATAATATACATATTTCCATTATAGCTTAACTTTTCTTTTTTGTTATAAAAGTAACTTTCTAGTTTAAATTAAAAAAAAATGATTTTAAAATCATTAAATTGAGTGTGATTCTGATATTCATTGTCACAAAGAAATATGATTACTTTATTTTATACCATTCCATACTTTAAACAAAGGCATAATTAACAATAAAATTCTGTTTTCGCATGTCCTATTGTTGTTTTTTTTTTTTCGTTTTGTTTCGACAAAAATTCCAATATCGTTATAATTGACGTTATCGCTATTAGCCAGGATGACCGTCTTACGTTTACGTCTTTCGATTGTGGTCTGCAATCTTTTCTTAACATGTACCAATAGGTTTTTTTTTTTTTATGGAATTTTAAAATATAGAATAAAATAATAAAGTCTTTATCCCCTTTTCCAACAAACATCAACATAGTAATGATGGTCACGGAATTTGTATTGTATTGAAATATTCAAAATAACTTACAGTTCTCCTCGTCGCCAATGTTATATTCACTTGGTTAATATAATATTATAATATATATATATGCCACTAATACCTAAATACTGTCGGCTCACTAGCTCACGCACTACGTCTTTCACTCGCCGTGGTAGACCGGGTTGTGTCTCTTTGGATCTTAACCCCACCACTTGCGCCCGCGCAGTACGTGGCCGGAGACGACCATTTAACTACATATAATGTTAGTAGGTATATATTTTAATATATCTATTTTGTATATACACTACATCAACCTTTTAAACATGGTTCATGACTATCGACCGGCTGGTGTAGCGGTAACATACATTGCCTTCTATGCCAGAGGTCCTGGGTTCGAATCCCGGCGGCGGCGGATATTTGTGTGATGAACACACAGATATTAGCCGTCAAGTCATGGATGTTTATATGTTTATTTAAGTTTAGTCTAATAAAAAAATATGTATTTATTCAATATGTATGTTTATATATTTTTCTTAAATATATCAGTTATCTAGTATCCATAACACAAGTTCTTTAAGAAACTTAATTTGGGCTAGATAATGTTGTGTGAGTGTCAGAAATATTTATTTATTTATTTATTATTATCTATTTCTACTAGTCAATCTATTAATATTAATCATGACGGTATTAAATGCTGAAACATCATCGGCCGACGGCTCAAACACTGTGGATTTAAGCCTTTGTCAAACGTGAAATCAGATGGTCTTATAACCTGTGGAGTTCTACCTACCCCATGATGTTATTTTTCATTTATACGACCAAGCATTTTATAAACTTTCATAAAATTCGTCGCTAACTTCGTAGTCCCTCAAATGATTGAACCTTTGCGGGCAACCCTGACAGCGCTTGTCTTGTTATTCATAACCCACAACTTCATTATTTCGTCGCCTGATAAATCAGGGATGGTTAAAAAAGCAGCCGAACAGAAAAATTACTTCGAGGCTTTTTATTGACTCAAAAAACGCTTTTCAAATTCAAAACACTAAAAAGATTGAGCGTTTGACCTAAACCTCTCCTTTGAAAAATGTTTATTGTTACCCAAATTAAAAGAATATGGTTCCAGGAAGAAACTAACTCTTTCCAAGACAAAATAATGCGTTAGTGAAGAAGAGTATCCCAACGGATATTCTAGTTTCAAAGATTAAAAAAATGTTAATAAAATATATTTAATTGCGATTCTTGCAACACGATGAACCAATAAACATTATCAAAAATCGTACTTATTTGTATCAAAACCAATAGAAAGCAATATATTTTGTCATTAACCTAACATATCAAACTTCATTACAAATTACTAAAATGACTAATTAGCAATCGCTTTCAGTCATTAAAATCTAAACATAACCCATTATACGTATCTAACGGTCTAAACGACCCCTTATTAGACCCGAATTGGCTTTATATCGTGTTCATAAAATCGAACGGCGCCACTGTCCGTCGAAATCTACGTTTGATAAGCTTATTACTACCGCAAATGTTCACAAAATTAATTAGTGTTGGGTCTAACACACCCGCGCCCGCGCCCGCCCCCGCGGCTGATTGGCGGTTGTGCGGCCCAGGTGGGCCTCAATTCTATACTAGATTTACTCGGTTTATGCCGCAGTAATAGTCTTAATGATTTTGGAAGGATAAATAATGAGAAACCATTAGAATTTTATTAGATTGTTATTGTAGCTGCAATTTCTATATAGTTCTATATAACTCTAGTTATCAATTTTAAACTACTTAGATCCTTATTCTTAATTTTCAAAATGGCTATCTAGCTTTTAAATTACCACAAAATGAAAAACTTAAGATACTGAATAATAATGGATAGCGTAGCAGTTCTAATTTTAGAATGACGAGCGTAAAATTCAAAAATATACACAAACATTAACAAAGAAAACAGCTATTTTCGTATTTTTTTTTCTTTTTTCATAATTTATTTACATTATATTAATGTGGTACCCCGCAACGCCCCCGTTTCCATATTTAATTAACTATTATGAAACATTGAAACAAATATCCTTTGATAAAAATGTTTTATTGCATTTATTACTTTACGGTCAAGTAACACGAAAATGCAAAGGTTTTTTGTCAAAACCATAACTCTTTTGTTCGTTGAATAGTCATGACTAGAAGTCATAAAAATGTTTTCTGTGAACTTTGTGGGTCTTAAAAAGCACATTACACTCATGTCTTATGTGTATAAAATATTTTTACTATAAACGTGAAAATGCTTTTCAATTCAAAATGAGTCTCAGAACAATTTCAAATTTCTAGTTTAAAGTGAAGTAAAACTAACAGAGAATACAACTGTTGTGGCTCTGCCACATGAACTTTACTTGTTGTTTGAATCTGAATTATAATACCAAGGTAATAAGCTCGATAACCATGAGCTTGTCAGCTTAAAACATGCATTCTGTATTTCTCTAGAAGAAGGTTCAAGGAATTCATCAATAAATTCTTACAGGACCCTAAGTTTCTTGGGCGCTAGTCAAAATGTTATTTGTAGGTTATATATTCAGAATACTTGCGGACATCTGCCATGTAATAATATAGTTTTAATTAAACTTTAATTAAAGCCATATTTTACTTATCACACTCTTACGAGTGAGATTATGAGTTTTAGAACAATAAAAATATTTTCATATTTGTTGTTTAATTTTGAAATTTGTTTTTAATTATAAAGCTATGGAAAATTCAGCTCAATTTGTAAAAAAGTTACATTATTACATACATATATACATAACGTCATGCCTGTATCCCCTATGGGGTAGGCAGAACACCAGAGGTTATAAGAATATCTTATGTCACGTTTGACAAATTTGGAGGTTTTATAAAGATGGAGAGAGACTATTGTAGTGACAGGAGGTCAGCCTATCGCTCACAGAAACGCCTTCAAAACCTGTCCCTTAATTGAATTTCACAGTATGCCCGGGAAGAGAAGCAGCTGGCACATTCTACGTTCTTCTTTCGCTCCCAGTCCAGCATGGAAGTAAATTATTATTCTGATGTAAAATAAATAAATGATTTCATTAAGTGAATAAGAATCAATAACATATTTATGCACACAAATGAAAACATTGCGGAATAAACCCACGAGCTGTGGAAACGAAGGAAGATCGCACTACCAACACAACTCTCGTAAAAATAAGATAATTATCGCTTTGTACATGCATTAAATAACAATCTTGCTCAGTTATGTCATAACAATAGTACATTTGTTTTGTTTTTTTGTTGTTGTTTTTTTTTTGTTAGTTTTTCTTTTTTATGCCGAATAAATGTGTTTCTTTCTTTCTTTCTTTATTTATAGTGTAGTAAATTTATTTACTTTTGAACCTGTGAGAATTTCTTGTTCCCCAATGGATTGCCGAAAGGATCTTTTTATCTGTATGTTAGTTTGCTTCCATGCTGGACTAAGAATGAAAGAAAAACATAGAATGTGCCAGCTTCTTATCTTCCCGGGCATACTGAAAAGTCAGTTAAGGGACAGAGGTTTTGTTGGCGTTTAAGCGGGCGATAGGCTGACCCCCTATCACTGCAATAGCCTCACTCCATCATTAAAATACCTCCAAATTTGTCAAACATGATATCAGATGGTTTTATAACCTGTGGTGTCCTGCCTACCCCATAAGGGATACAAGCGTGAAGTTATGTATGGTTTACATAGAGTTGGCGCTTCCCATAAGCACCTATCAGTTTTTTCCATGCTGGACTGGGAGCAATAGAAAAATATAGAATATACCAGCTGTTTTTCTTCCCTGCTTTTCTTTATTTAAACCCAGTTACAGGACAGAGGGTCATTGGTGCTTTTTCTTGTGTCGAAATTTGTCAAATGTGACATCAGATGGTTCTATTGCCTCTGATGTTCTGCCTACCCCATAAGGGATCCAGGCTTGATGTTATGTATGTATGTATAGATTTCAGATTCTTACATCTTAATCTAAAAAAAAGTTAGTGCAGAAGAAGAAGAATATTAATATTTTTTTCAATTTCTGTATCTAAGCAACACTATTTTGATTATAGATGAATAAATCCCAACCACTTGCATGTCAACCCATCACGCCACCATAACTATTACGGCGACAACACTCCACAGTGAAAGTGATCAGTTAACCACATATAGCGCCATAACGGAAACCCCATGACCCATTAAACAGTATATTTATCCCCATCGGGTATGGATAGTCAAGTACAAGAGGGTAACTTTCCGTGACTCTTACCTATTAATTCAATTAGCCCAATAAATACTTTGAAAGTCAACATAAGTATTACTATAATCGTATATAACGTGATATACAATTTTTAGAAACGCAATTCTTTTGTCGACTGTACAGCAATGTGCACAAGGCACGCTTTGCGAATAAACTCTCATGTACACACCTGTTTCTCTATTTTGTTTACTTACTTAGTAAATTAATTAAAATGCACTCTCATTCTGTTGTGTAAGGAGATTTGTTGAATAAATAAGTAAAAAAAAAAAAATTTCTTTCTGCTTGTAGGTACTTCTATTTTAGAGTTGAATCGGTGTTTGCTTAGTACAACATCCTAAAATTATGTAAACGTAGGGAGTTGAGAAAGCCTGGCGCTTGAAAACAAATTCTATTTTTAGGCGCAAAACTAATTTAGGCCAAACAAAATAAATTGACTTTTTACTTTCATAGTTTATTAAGTTAGTTTGCAGAGAACAGTAAATTAGAAATTTGATATTATACAGCTTTTACATTTATTTTATTGCTTATTGGAAACAAATCTTAAACATCGCAATAGACAAAAAATACCAAATGCGAGAGCCTTGTTTTCACCGCCGTATTATACTAAAAATGCTCCATATTTATTTAATTTACTGACCATTGTGTTAAGATCAATGTACTTATTTATTAATTAACCAGCTGGCCCAGTGCTGGTTGGTCCAGTTCATTAGAGTAATAGCAAAATAAACAGCAAAATTAGCCGCAATCCCTCAATACGCCAACTTATAAGTTGACCTATTTTCTCTTCAGTTTAAAATTAAACCGTTACAGCTTCCCATTTTAAAATTATTAAGACAAGTACGAGTCTATCTCGGAGCGCGCTACAATCTGTAATCCTCGCAATGAGTTCATTGTACAGCGTTTTTCATCTGACCTATTTAAAGTAAAAGCCTCTTTGTTGCAAAGCAAGAGATATCATTTACTACATCCCTACTGAATGACTGAGACGAAAGAATATTTTGCAATTTACAACCTACTCATATTTATGTCAAAAACGAACAAATCTAAAGCTTCAATACTAAAAAACAATTGAAACTCATATTTCTGAAACAATCTCGTTTGTTGTCATTGAAAATATCGACTTTACATCCTTCTAATTAGGTATTCCTTTCAGTGTTCCACATAAGGAAAATGCGGGGAATAATTCCGTCGTCTTGCTCTGCCTAGCTGACAGCCACAGCCTCAGCATATCGATTGGCGACCCCGCGGGTAATTGCCTGCCTTTTCTTCATATTGACAGACCAGTTAAAGCCATTTTAAAAATGGAACTTGAGCTTTTTTATGGCATTATCATATTGTTTTGTGGCAGTTATTCTTTAGTTGTTGGATTGGCTTTCAAGAGGTATTGCAGACTGGGTTATGTGAAGTTCCATTCGATTTATAATAACTGTTTTAGAACCCGTTTATGATGCTAAAAGTCCTTGGCTCTAGGGCAGTTTGGAAATTTGACTTTTCGTAACTGTTTCGGGTCTGAGTGTTTACAAGTTTCATAATAAATAAATAAAATCCCCTGACAATCACACCAACGACATGGCCTCAAAGTACGCAAAGCTTGTGTTAGGAGATACCATGTAGCGAACTAGGGGGAACCTAGACATACATACATACATAACGTCACGCCTTTATCCCTTATGGGGTAGGCAGAACACCAGAGGTTACAAGATCATCTGATGTCACGTTTGACAAATTTGGAGGTATTATAAAGATGGAGAGAGACTATTCTAGTGACAGGGGGTCAGCCTATCGCCCACAAAAACGCCTTTAAAACCTCTGTCCCTTAACTGACTTTTACAGTATGCCCGGGAAGAGAAGCAGCTGGCCCATTCTATGTTTTTCTTTCGCTCCCAGTCCAGCGTGGAACCTAGAATATAAAATAAATAATAAAGATAAACACCCATACCCGGAACATTTCTTATTGTTGTTCCGTGCGGGAATCAAACCCGCAACCAACCGTCTGAGGCAGATAGGTTTACCCCATCGCCAAAGTGGGTGAAGTTACTTAGCTCCTCTTAAGAGTCTATATTATGGAAGCTTTTGTAGTAGCTACGGATGTGACGCTTTATATTGGGTAATTTTTTTTTTTAAATAAATATTATCTGTTGGGAACTGATGTTAAAATTCTAGACAATTGAGTTACTTAATTTAATTTCACTATTTAATTTAAAATCCTGCAAGAAATATTGTGCTCTTTTTGATTTTGTAATAAAGTGAAACACTTTATGACCCTCTTTTCTCTACATTTACTATTTATTTTATAAGAATAAGGGGTTAGTGTTTAGATTCTACGATGTCATTACTGCCCATTATACTTAGTTATAACTCTTATTTAACCTAATGTTTAAACTACTAGCAGAACGCACTACATGGCATCATTGATGTCTAACATCTCGGTTCATATTTATTCTATCCCAAAATTTAGTTGCTCGTTCTTTGAATGAATTTTTTCGAACAGAAAGATCAGCGTACCTAGTCGTTTAAGACCACTATTAGCACCTACTTTTAAATTTAAACATACCATTTTCACAGCACACATAACCTAGCAACGCTCAGCACTCGTCGCTAACCCAACACCTACATAATGCAACAATATCAACACGGCCATGAATTCTAAACAACGATAAACCGAATTTACGATCTGCAGATAAATTAAAAAACAATAAACAAACTAAACACGGCTGAAATTGGCCGTTTGCACCACGTGGCGCGAAAACTGCACATATAAAGAATACATTGCAAATGCGGGTAGTTCTCGATCCTCGAGTCGCGTTATTACTCGATGTTCCACGTAGTGAGAATACGACGAAGTTCATTGTACCCTCACCGCCGGCAATGTGTTGGTTTATTAAAGTGCAGACAATAAATTTGAATAAAGGATAGTTATGGAGTTTTCGTGTCCGCCACTGTATTACTGTAACTAACAGGACAGTTGGTTTAATTGTAAAAGAACACTCTGTGATCTGCCATTTGTAAGGTGTGCTGTTAAGTATACCTACCTATGTGGTTGTTAGTAATATACTTAATGCAGACTAAATGGGTAGAGTAAGCAAAATTACAGTTATTCAAGTAGTTTATGCATACCTACATTTTATTTAAAATTAACTAGAAGCTTGATTCAGTAATGTCCGTGTAACTTTTGATCCTGTGAGAGAACCATTACAAAATTTAGCGCTTTTATAATGTTCTTTATAATTTTATAATCTGACCGGTAGTCTCAGAGATTAGCACATTCAAACAAACTCATCAGCTTTAAAATACAAGTATAGATATGTGTCTACACCACACTAGTTAGATGAATCTGAAGAGAAATATAAAAACCCAGCAAAATTATCGTTTTGTAACATTATCATCCTATGGGAACATACTGTGATAAAATATAACCTAATTGTTAACGAGACCATAATAAATAATGTCCACATAAATAAGAGATCTGGTCTTAAAGTTTAATTCGCTTCATAAGTGCTTTGTTAAAATACAAACATAATTTGATCATAATAACTTAGAATTGCTGTTCCATAGATAGGCATCATGACCCTGTTCAATATGACCAAAAAACACAAAAGTGACCTGAAACAATAAGTTCTGCCATTTTAAAGTAGCAAAAGACCAATAATTTATGCAAAATCACAGAGCAATCAAGAGGCCCCCTATCCCCTATCCCGGGTAACCCTTTACACAATCTCTGCTAACTAGGTATCCCACACGGTCGACCACAACCTGCCGGCGGGTGGTCACCTAACTGTGTTACTGGAGTTCAAAACAAGCTCATATCGCTACTATTTATAGTTTTATTTACTCTGTTTGTCTTATTTTAAACATTGCTTAAAAATTACTCAAACTAGGTAGGATACTATTTTTAATAAAGAGAAAAGTCTTCAGTTTGTTTGTATTGAAAAACTCAGAAAATAATATACAGATTGAAATAAATCTTGTACTTGAATCTTTTATCTAAAAGCTTAATCAGGAGTACGTATTAAAGGTTGAATTTTGCTTACAAATTCTGAAGGTATCGGAAGCTGCGTGAGAGAAATCACGTGAAACTGCGATATAAATAAAATTAACAAATTTAAACACTTATTACCCTCTTCATACGTATAAGAGTGCAGCTTTTGTTGAATCTATTTATTGATTGTAGACCTAGGAGCTCAAAATGATGTACAATTGTTCATCCAGACATCAAATTTCATACGGACATCCCTGTAAATCTCGTAGATCTGATTTTCTCCAGATTTAATGTTCCTTTCATTAAGTTTGAACTAGAAGTTGACAGTTCTTAGCGATGCGATGGCTGTAACCCAGTAGTGGCGAGTCGTTAATGTGTGGTCAAACTTGATAATGAAGAAAGTTTTTAACACACCGCGTACTTGTTCTACTACTGAAGTTCAAGCTTTTAAGCGCTGTGTCTCTTCGATGAAGTAGCAGTGGATGACTATGAAACAAAATAGTATCTTTTTCATCTATTTATCGTGTTTTTTTTTTTTTTTTATATGTGACTAAACCCGCGTTTGACCTCAATCTCACCTGATGGTAAGTGACGATGAGGTCGAAGATGAAAGCACACGGGTTTAGGAAGGAACTGGCTCTTTATACAATATTGCCGGAACACATTACCGCCGGAGCGGTAACATTTGGCGGCAGACTTTATATAAAGGGTGGTCGCTAGCCAGGCGGACCCAGAAGGGATCCTACCACCAAGCAAAAAAGTTGTAAAAGTGTAAAAGTTTATTTATTTTATTATTATCAGATGGCTGTAAAAACCACTAAGGTTTGTACAATTAGAAAAACTTTCGTGTTGTTATAAAACTAGAGTACCTATAGAGGATAAACTATTTGAAAATAAAGTTACAAGCATGGAAAATAGTAGTAGTAGCAGTACAAATAAATTTTAGGTGACAGGTGTGTAGATACTGTGCAATTTTGAGATGTGTGTTTAAATCTACACCCCTCAAATAAAGGTAAAAAAGCTAAGTGAATATTTGAACGAGCTTAACTGTAAAACGATTTGGCGATCACAGCTGTATTTAAAAAACTATTGAAGTGTTTGATAGCTCTTGAAAAAAGTATTCCCATCTGACGGTGGGGTCAGCCTTTTTTATTTTATACTTCCACTTCGACCTATTGAAAGTATCTTCTTCAAAAACACCGCAAGAACTCAGGCCCTTTTGATCACATCTAGCCAACTACTTTTAAAAACATTATTTATATTTAAATATTTCTACGGTAGCTATCAAAAGTTATGCAGGTAAAACCGAACGAAACTGTAAGTGTAATTCCATAAGTTTTATTACTGCAAAACTACATCAAAACTCATCCA
The DNA here is from genome assembly GCA_944452665.1 of Stenoptilia bipunctidactyla. Lineage (NCBI taxonomy): Eukaryota > Metazoa > Arthropoda > Insecta > Lepidoptera > Pterophoridae > Stenoptilia > Stenoptilia bipunctidactyla. The sequence continues at coordinate 27,650,379 of OX101731.1, forward strand.
CACATTAATATCGAAACACACAAATCTAAATAGTCAAATAAACTATAAAGGAGCGAACAGCAAACGTTTTGCAAAAACTTCAAAATCTTCTAAAATGAGTTCCTTGCGGGATAAATACGAGCGTAGTCCTCACCGAACGCGTTCCACGCTCCTAGGAAGGATCTAATCTTTCGTGCCCCGGACGCGGACCGAAGTCTTACAGAGTAATTAGTGCAGATTACTGACTTTGAATTTTCTTTTTTTGAACTTGATTTATTAATAATGTTAGCAGCTTTTAAGGCTTCCTAGGACGTTTATTTTTGCTGCGGTTTTAGAGGAGGAAAGTGTTGGTAATTTTGTTTTAGTTTCGTGTAGCTGGGTTTTGTAATGAAGTGGTACTCATTGAGGATTTTTCAAGCACCTACAGATCTCATTTCTCACTTCTTTATCTCCGAAGCAATGCTAATACTAAATACACTACAGAAAACTGTGAACGTTGTATACAGGGTTACTGGTTTAGTTGGCCTAGATCCATTAAGGGCGTGTAGTAACTTAATTCAACATGAAACACCTTACCCCTAACCGTTTTCGAGATATTCGACATTTAATTCCAATTTTTGCCTTAAATATCACATTTTGAAATTGGTGCGTTGTTTAATTATAATTATTTACTTTTTATATGCAGATTAAGATGTTCTATGATCTTAGTAACCAAAATCCTACGTAAGATTACTAAATACATAGTTCTGAGCGATTGAAAGTTCAAAAACTTTGTAGATTTTTTAACAGTTTACTTTTCTTTTAAGAATATCTCAAAAAGTTATTATGGCAGGCTTAAAAACTTCTACGTTTTGTCAGCTACCTAACAAAGTATAACATTTAGGTGCAGCGCAGACGGCACACTTTTTGTGCGATCGAGTCTGCGGCGCCGCGCCGGACCGCAGACTCGATTGCACAAAAAGATTTTAGTTATTAGTAAAAATCGGTGGTTAACTATTTTTCTTTTTATTCTCAAATTTTGTAACTTGATGTCAATTTGCACCCGAAAGGAGCCGGATACTAGTGCTAATTATTTAGTTTGTAAAACTTTTATACAAAAGTTTGTCAAATTATTGTGCGCCGGACTTTTTGCGCGTCGTGTGCGTTACTGCATATAATTGCATAGGTTCTATTTTCACACACTAAAAAGTGCGTCACGGATAGTCTGTCGTCTGCGCTGGCTCCCGCGCCGCGCCGCCGCCCCGGGTAGCCCGGTACCGCCGCAAACGCTACGTCCCACTAAGGGGTATTTGAAGCAAAAAACCGGTCATAATTATTTATTAGCCTATATTAACTCGAAATATAATGAAAAACAATATTTTATCAACCTTTTGGATTTAATAATCAAATTTGATGAACTACATAACAAAAACATAAATTCTTTTTTTTTATTTCAAAAAAAGCGAAAATATTTGTTTAATTATATTTTATTCTTAATCAGCGCAATCTGATTCGCTGATATCATCACAATCTTCTTGATCATCATCATCATCATCTTCGACAGCATTGTCGACACACGAGTTTAGATTTGGTGCTGCCGCAATTAAAATTTTCTTTGCCTCCTCGGAAAATGGCAAAATTTTCTTTTTATTATTCGGCCGACTACAGCTGATGAGAGGATCGGATGTCAGCAGCAATCTATTTAATATGTCTCTGTTACACTCAGTTCTAGAAAATTTTCGTGCAAAGTCCACCCGATATTTGCGAAAATGTTTATTTCGCGCTTCAGCGGCTTCTTCTGACAATTGTCCTATTGGCAGAATTGCCTCTTGCATCACCTGCGCTCCATGCAGTTTTTCACAAATCTTTCATCTGTGTTACGAGCTGCCGTCCATTTCTGCTTAAAACTTGTCTTGAAATGCTTCAAAGAACGAAACAAAACATTCCTATTTTCTATCGGGCATGACGTCAGTTGAACAAGCTTGTCTTCCAACAAGGTAAACTTTTCGTCCATTTTCTTGCCTTTGAATCCCCTTAGGATATCGTATAATTCCGATCGGGTGATGGTTTTCACCTTTTCCGAAGTATCTGCGAAAAAAAATTAAAACTTTGTGTTTTTTTTTAATTATACCTACAAACTTAAAAATAAAAATAAAAAAATGGGGTGGGTTGGGGGACCATTTTATTTCTGTTTCGATTAGGAAAAGGTTTGAACTTTATTATCATAATTGAAATGTAGTACGACAAAGCCCGACACATAAACAAAAACACTAATGTTATATCTTTTTTTTTTAAATACCATGTTTTTTATAAGGGAATTGGAAATATGAGTTTAAATACTAAAATGTTAGGAAAAATTAACTGTTATATATTTTAATATAAAGTGCATACCTTCAACATCCATATTCAATAAGGAATTTTCTATCAATTCACCACACGAAGACATATTAACACAGAGAAATATGTAAAATAATCGAGAGCGCCGAGAACAAAGACACGCGTTACACACAAGGGTTGAGTTCCGACTGATTCCTTGGTGAGAGCGCAGGTAAAAAGCGGGTTTGGAGGCTCGCTCTGGATGGACCGGTTATTGTACTTCATGAAACGCGCATTGTTTTTGCTATTTGGTAAATTTCAGGAAAACCACTTATGACCGGCTTTTTGCTTCAAATACCCCTTAGGTCCCGCAATTTTTAAGTCTGTAATATCTTCGAAAATATTCGTTTAAATGATATGCTGTACAGGCCCATATAGATCTATATTAAATCAACAATATATTTAAGGTATTTAATTGGATAAAATCGCTTCGAAAATTAGCTTTTTTTGTCGTATAAATTAAATGACAAAAAAAGTTATTGTGGGATCTCCATAAGAGATAGATATACCATCGCGGAGTTTTCTATACCTAGACCTTTTTAATGTGTACAATACTTAGTACCTACATTATTTTGATAAATCTCGTAGGGTTCAGACTGCGTTTCCAATGTAAGCGGAAAAAATGTAATTATTTTCGACATCACATTAGAGACCTCAAAAATAACAGTATTTCTCCACTATTTAATGGATGTTATTGCACATATTAGACTTCCACTTTGGCGGTGGGGTAAATTTGTCTACCTCAGACGCCAGTGGTTGCGGGTTCGATTCCCGCACGGAACAAGAAAAAAAAACTTACGTGTCTGGGTGTTTATCTATTTATGTATTTATATTCTAGGTTCCCCCCTAGTTCGCTACATGGTATCCCATAACACAAGCTATGCTTACTTTGGGGCCATGTACCTAGTTGGTGTGATTGTCTGGGGATTTTCGTATTTATTATTATTTCATTATATTCAACTTCCTCTTCAATCACTCTATCTATTAAAAAAACCGCAGCAAAATCCGTTGCATAGTTTTAAAGATCTAAGCGATCATAGCGACATAGAGACAGAGAAAGCGACATTGTTTAATACTACGTAGTAATAATGAAGACTGTCGTGCTGTGCAGCTTAAATTCACGATCCTCCGGATGACCCATCATAAGCTCATTTTGGCAAACCGTCTAAATGCTAGAAGGTAGAAATTCGCTTGAAGATAGGTTTCCTTGGTGACGAACTTGTTATTATTTCATTCGACACTGACATTTACTGAGTACAGAATTTGTACAGTATCTAAAATGTCCGATAAAAAAAGACCTTACAAGTTTGACAGTTACATACATACCTAACTTCACGCCTGTATCCCTTATGGGGTAGGCACTAGAGGCTATCAAACCTTCTGATGTCACGTTTGACGAATTTGGAGGTATTATAACGATGGATAGAGACCAGAGAGTCAGCCGGTCGCCCGTAAAAACGTTAACAAAACCTCTGTCCTGTAACTGACTTTGACAGTTTCAAACGAATTATCAGCGAAATGGATCATGATTCAGGTGGTTTGTCAGTACTTATGGCCTTCAACATTTTGTTCACTCTATGTTTTTGTAACGCTCTTATCGAAGTTTTAATCATTGTAAAAACAAATGAACTCATGTTTCACGTTTAACGCTTTGAGCAAAAGTAAACTAAGTAGTTTTCTGTTCCTGGAATTGAATCATTAAAATGTAGAAGTTAGTTTCATTTATTTTTACAGTTCGCTTATTCTAAAAAGTATTTTTTTAAATGTTTGAAAAAGAAAACTTTGTGAAATATTATGCAAAATATTCTGCAATTTTATATTAAATTCGTTGCGAACAAGTACGTTCTTGGTGATTACTTTGCTGCAGTACTCAAATAAAACTATAAATAAATCAATCGATTCTACAAGCAGTATTATAACAAAGCTTTTATATCAAAAATAAAAAAAGGAAATGGAATAAGCCTCATTCATTACAATTTGATAACCTAAAGCGATATAAGTTTGGCTAACTTTGTTACCGAACAAAACTTTTTGTTTGGGAACCTTTTCTTTATTTAAGTTATAAGCGACAGCGATCCCGCCGAAAATTTATTTAACTGGTAGGTACTTTTTTATACAGTATCGGGCAGATTCACTTGCGTAGATCCTGATTTTTTTAGAAATTTGATCATTATCATCATCAGCCTGTAGATGCCCACTGCTGGACAAAGGCCTCTCCAAAGGTTCTCTACGTACGAACCCACGCTGCCCTCATTTAGCGTTAAAGAAGGACTTTGATATAAAATTAATAAATTGTACATCCGAATAAAGAAAATTTCTAATGGTGAGGGGTACTTTTTATAAAATAAGTGTAGATTTTGATATACCGATCCCAAAAAAGTCACCAACCAGTTTAAGTGTGCATGCTGAAATTGATAGGACATAGAAAGTATAGCTTCATAGCCTCTCATATGGTCACTAGGAACATCAGATCAGTTAGATGTTTAACTCAATTTTAAATTTCTCACAGATAAGTGAAAAACAAGAATATGATGGTTAAATACATATGTATGTGTGTATGTAACATCAGACGCGCGAAATAGAATTAAGAATTCCCCAAACTCATTAAATTGTAGTGCCTTAACAGAGACCGTGGTCCCTAGTCTCTGTTTTCATTCTCCTTACGATCTAGTTTCCTATGGCTTGCACCGAACCACAAAGAGTCGCTTAATTCGACCCTTCACGGAACTTCAGTCCTCCGCGCTGTCACGTGCGCGGCGTTTTTTGTGAAACTTGCCAAGAACGTAAGTAAGCAGAGTGCTAAGTTACCAAAATATTAATTCTCCAGAACTTTCCTTGAGTTTATTTGACGTGATAAGCCAAAACACATGAATTTTAACACTATATTACGTCTTGTTTCATGTTTCAAACCCTACTTTGTAACCTCAGTTCAATTTTATTAAATAAGACAACTAAAATCAAAATCCCGGTTGTGTGCGAGTCATTCGCGCATCGAGAAAAAAGAAATATATTCCGTGTCTTAGTGTTTCTCTATTTATATTCTAGGTTCCCCCTAGTTCGCTACATGGTATCCCATAACACAAGCTATGCTTACTTTGGGGCCATGTAGTTGGTGTGATTGTCTGGGGATTTTATTTATTATTATTTATAATTTGTTCCGTCGCTGTTTTTCATATTATGTACTTGTATATCGATATATCAAATTTAGAGCCAATTTTTCTTCGCATTGATTTTTGCCTGGCTTAGAGGGTCCCGCTAGGTTACGCACACACCCGAGACTTACCATCTAATATCATAAGGTCAGCATTGCACGGGTAGAGGTGCCCTTGCAGTTTCTAGTGTCAACGAGTGGCGGAAATTACTAAACATCAGGTTACCCGCATGGTAGGTTGCCTCCCATTATTACTTACAAAAAACATTAATCTTAGAACAATGTGGCCTGAGTCTCATTATTAAATTTAAACTATTTAAATTAATTTAAACTAAGAATACTACACCACGGTTACAGTTTGTTGTTTTAATATTATCTATGTATGTACAGTGAAATTTGTAGCAATAGTTCAGGTACCATGTAATTGTTTAACCGATATTCGTCTTAAATGTTCAGAGGCGCTGGGCATCCTTCTCTTTTTAAATGCCTACATTGATAAAACGTTTATAAAAGTTAATCACTGTTTAAATAAAAGTATACCTAAGGCAATGAAATTACAGAAATAATATCTCTTTATTGCATAACCTAGAATCACCAATTCATTATTTATCCTCCCTATAAAACCAATCACGAAAAACGGGCATCCAAGGCAAGGAAAAGAATTTTAACGTTATTGAAAAAAACTCCCATCAATAAATTATTTGCTAACCAAATAAATAATTCGAATTGACTGAAGCTTGTGAAAGTTCGCTTCCACGAAATAAAAAAAACTGAACCTCGAAACCTTTCTAAATACTTACTTGAACCGCTGAATTGGTTTCCGATGACTTCCAATGTAAAAGTCAATACAATCGAAGCTTAAAGCTGCACAAAAACTCCAGACTTGGAGCTGTTGGAACACCAGAACAAAATTCAACTAATTATTAAGTTTTGTGAAGTACAGTCAGCTCCAATCTATTGTAACTTATTTAATTTATGGCTGGCATAGAGCGGGGTGCGGTAAAAATGTAAACTTAGTTAGGATTTATTAAATTATTTGTCTGTGGCGCCATTGTTATGGCGTTAGTTTTTAATCAGAATTTTTATATCAACTCTTTTAAACTTAATTATTCTTCTACTGTAGGTTTAATTTATTGTTAGTTTCAGTCTGGATATAATTTGTTTTACGTTTTACCTTAGATTGCTTTAATTAATGTTTGTATTTAACTTATTAAAATTTTTTTTTGCTTTGCTACGATTAACATATATCCGGCAGTCGACCCAAAAAATGAAGTGCAAGTATTTGTTATTCAATGGCAGACTCGATTGCTTGTCAGTTATTAGCACAACTGAAAAAATGCTTCTTTGTATAAGCTTAATTAATGATAGGTACAGTATTTTTTTTATAAATTTAAATATATGTTGGCAGGAAATAATAAGAACCGTAAGTTTATATTTCCACGTAAATTTATAAACTTTCGTAAGATTCTAAATTAGAGATAAATTATACTGTTTTATGCTCATATTTTCGCAAATTTATTAATTTACTACGTCTCGTAGTAATGTTATAAACTTACGGATATTCATTCGTAAGATTCTAAACGGTTCGACCAATCACAGAAGAGCTTTTAATTTTACGCTTTTTAGAAATACGGAAAATAATACACTGCTCGCTGATTGGTTAAGAAGACAAACAATTACAAAATTTGACTTCTCTGCACTCATTGTTTATGGCACTACGCTCGCTCGGCTTGCGCACGTATGTTACTATATGCAATTTCCGCGTAAATTTATAAATTAACGGAATTTATTATTTTCCGGTGACATATACAAATTATCGATTTTTTCCATGCTGGACCAGCAAAGAAAAAACATCATATGTGCCATCTGCTTCTCTTCCCGGGCATACCGTAAGTCAGTTAAGGGACAGAGGTTCTATTTGTCTTTGGGCTATATTATTTATTTTATTTATAGGCTGACCCCCTGTCACTGCAATATTCTCTCTCTACCATATAATGCCTATAAATTTGTCAAACGTGATATCAGGATATGGTTTTATAACCTCTGGTATTCTGCCTACCCATACAGGATACAGGCGTGAAGTTATGTATGCATGATGTTGCTTTTGAAGATACCTGTGAGTATCGCATTTCTAACACTACAACTTTTTTAAATCTTAAGTAGGCATTGTCTAGTCAATAAGAGTTTACAAAATGAATTTTAAGTAATTTCAATTGTTGTGTAAATTAAACGTACAACTTAAATTTAATTAAGTCCCGCATCAGCAAAATAATGTTTCTCAATTACAGTTTCCTTAACGCAATTAAATCAAGACCGCTTCTCTAAAGGACGAGCACTCGTCGCTCTGTTTTTCAAAATTTCGCGAAGTGTACAGTCAGCGTCAACTGTAACTTGTTTAATTTGCGGCCGGTGGGGACAGCAGTGCTTAGTCACGTAATCGCTCTCCAAACTTGTTTGCTAGGATTAGGGTTCGTTTTAGGAATATAACGAATTTGTAAGTACTGTTTGTTGAGTGTACAGCGGATGTTTGTGCCGAAGTCGAAGATTTTTCATAATTACGCCCGTCGTTTGTCACTATTTTTCGGTTTGTAACTAATTAGTGTCAAGATGAAATAATGCCAGTCGTTTGTTTTTGTAGTGACGTGCAACTGCTCGAAATGCATTCAGAGGCACCCAAAGTTATCCTCGATTTGCTCGAGGTAATACTGCAAGTAATACAAAAGAAGATTCTTAGGCGAAGAAAGTTTCTAAAATATTGCAAAGGCAATAAAAGGCTATAATACTATTGATTTCGTAGATTCAAAACTATTCGCCTCTTCAGGCAGAAAGGACCCGGTAATCTGAAGGGAACCGGGAGAGACAGAAACCGTCGGTTTTTGCATGAGCGGGAAGCGCACCACCAACAAATCTCAGCCTTTCGAGGTGTATTATTATTTAATATCATTATATGATACAATCATTACCTAAATGGCCTTTGAAACCGAAAGGTACACTGGTCGTGAAAAACAAAAGTGTACCGTTCACGTATGTATATTATGTTTGCCAGGTTGATAGTCTTCTACGGCACTGAACAACTAGCTTACCGAAACACACCACCGTTAATGATTTTATATGTAGAGAAGATGTAAATGAGTAAATGAGCAATCTTGAAAGATAATGTTTAGATTGCGATAAGATATATTCTCTATAAAATATAGTTATTTATTAAAGTCATTTTGATTCAAAAGAAAATTACAAGTAAATACATTTTTGAAAATCCATAAAAACATTGTCTTGCGATTCATTTTATAAATTTCATATTTTAAACTTAATTTTATTGCGAAGAAATACAATTTAACGACCACGGGGTCTGTTAAGTCAAAATGTAAGATATAATTTATGCTCAAAATTCGCAAAAAAATAATGAGTGTCTTATTGTATCCACATAACGTCATGAAAAAGTCATTATTTAGCACATATTTTCAATATGACAAAGTTATATCTAATAAATCTAATTAATTCTGCAACTATAATGAAGTTCAAACAGAGGTTCCCCAGTAAACAAGATTGATCACCAATCATCCAGTCAACTTGCGACCACCGAAGTTACTGGCAACATAACGTGTCAAACTAGCCCCACTTCCTCAAGTACTAGTAATCCAATTTGCCCCAACTTACCCCAACTTCCAGAAACGCGCTAGACTTAGTGATTTAAATTTTCAACTTCGTCCATCGTACTGCACACTTGCAATTTTAACGATCACCCGGCTCAACTTTAAATCAGGTTTTGCTTTTAAGATGTATGTAATAGTGAGAGAGTTAAGTTCTTAGCGTCGCTTCCTCTTATAGACTTTGTTTTGAAGGAAACTTTTGCGTGACATTTTTAAAAAGATTTTAGAGTGCTGTCGCTTCTTGGAGATGGAATAACGGTAAACAGAATAATAGTATTACTCGGAACTGTTGAAATGTTTATATGAGACGTTAGGAAACTGAACAAATAAATGTGCTGGAGCAATAAGTGTTTTCTAACTGAAAATGGTTTAAAGTTTAAGTTTAAAATTAATACATTTCAATTAAGATTATCATTTAGAAGTAATATTAGATTATAGTTAAAATGATCCGTCTACATTCCCGCCCATAATTGGGTAGAATTTTTAAAACATGCCACTTTGCTTCGGTTTCACTTCACCCGCGTAACTTGCGAACCTGTCGGAATTTCTGGGGAAAATATAACCTGTAACCTTTCTCAACAATAAGGCCACCTAATGCAAGCAGCAAATATATTTTTTCGCGCTCAACAATAACAAACAAATGAACTCTTCAGCTTTACTATTGATTACTTCTACTTTAACAAAGTTACCTTGCTAATTCCGCGACTTTTGCAAAGTAACGCCTGATTCAATCAATTATATTGATTACTTTTTTTTTATTTAATTTTTTTTTAGCATTTTAAGAAAACTTGCAGCTAGAGTACATTTATAAACGAATAAATGTACTTGTTCAACAATTAACTGTTTCCGTACTGTACTTAAATTGAGACAAAATATAATAAATAATTGATGAATGCCGTTGTAGTTGCCACGAATGCACACGAGCGGGTTGTTTTATGGAAACAATATAGTGAAACTTGATACTCAGAAAAAGCTTAGCGAACAAACTCATTTTTTTATTAAATGTTCTGAGCTGAGACTCAAACCCAAGAGCTCTTAAACGACGGGCGAACACTTGATCTCCGAACTCCGAGAAGGAAAAACTCAAATTTAACCAATTCCCAGTACCTATGCTTTCACGACTATTTTTCCCTACTATCCAGATTTACTTCCTGCACATTTTTACATCGTTTTCATTTCAGTCGTGATTTCCTCTCACGGTGATGCGAAGGAATCCCTAAGTTCCCTCCGACCAATGTTTGGTTTAAATCTGGCCCACCCCTGTGATAATTTTCACCTGAACGCGACGCCCCGCAGCGATCCCCAGCCAAATTTATGTCGGATGAGATACCATCTTCATCGGAAGAATTTTGAACTTGTGCACAGTATGATCTGGAAGTACCTTGTTGTGCTGATAATTATGTTAGAGATAGGTAAAGAAATTTGGAAAAAGAAAATGGAAATAGGGTGGCAATATTTTGGAGTTCGAAATGTAATAAAAAGGTTTTTATGTTGTTATAATATGTCTTTTGTAGCAATTGAAATTGTTGACTAACCTATTAGCCGCGTGATAAGCATAACAATTATTCGGCTCCACGATAATGTCTTCTATACCTTTTTATCAAATGTTGTATGTTGCTCATTAAATATACCTACCTTTAAAGTAACACAACTTTGGATTTAAGAAACTACTTTTTTCAAACATATTTCCAACTATCAAAAAGTACCAAAAAGAACAATATTACCAACATCTCCCGCAAATCTCTTCCAGTACTTCAAACTTTCATTAAGTGCAAGAATGAAGGGTCGAAGTGTCGCTTACAATATAACGATGTTAACCGCTCAACCGATTTACATAATTCATTCAAGTACTCTCAATCGGTAGATATAGGGGGAACGTATGCTGCCAACCACCCCATGCCAAAGGTTAATTGCTAGTGTAACTTTGAATCTAAATAAATTAAATATTATACTGTCACGGGAAGATGTAGGTGAAGAATTTAATTAACAGCTTAAGCCATCTTTGTATTTTATATTTTTGGGTGTTAATTATAGTAGGGGCGTTCAGTATACGGTCAGAATGAATAGGTTAATGCATAAAGAAAATTTAAGTATCAAATCACAATATGTCAACATATTTTTTTCTAAAATAACTAAAACTTTCTTTTAATCTTGCAAAGTCGCTGTCCTTTGGATACTTCATCAAACTTGGAAAAGAAACATACAGAATCAGAACATTAGGTGAACTTGGGGCAAACGTGTAGTTCTTCTGGCCTCTTTTGTACCATAAGATTTTAAATGAATAAATCAATGAACAGTATCCAATAAACATTTATCTATAACTACGATGGACTTGTTACAAACTGTTCACTTAATTAAACAACATATTTTATCTGAGATAATTTATATATATGATATATATATATGAAATTAGTTATTTGAAGAATGTTTTTACATAAAAATTGTATTGTTTAATATATCTATCACACAACATATTTAGTACATACTTAATATTCCCGCGCCATTTTTTGATTCATACATTATCCTTTAACAACTTAAAACGTGAGGTTGCCAATAAAAAATATTTTTCATAATTCGACTGGTACTTTCAACAAACATACTCTTAAAATTTATTCGTCTAGTGTGAATAAAAAAAAAACAAAATTACCAACACCAACTATGGGGTCCCATAGTAAGCTAAGGTAAGCTTGAGTGGAGACAACATAGATTGAAAATATCCTCGTACACTCCTAGGCCTGAACCACCTCAGATAATTAAGACTTAACTTACCTCTGACACCAGAGGCAAACACTATACCATCACACCAAGCAGGCCGACATACAAATTAAATAAATAAAAGAAGCGAAAAAAAACAAAAGTAATCGCAGTTCTCCAATCCCCATCTTAACAAGAACGACAGCCATCATCGCGTGGCAATTCGCTCAGCGAGGTGTTCAACTGACAGCGCCGCAGCATGCATAATTCATACGTCACCGCACATTCTTGATCCCCAGCCTCCCCTGGCGGCAGTTCCTCATAAAATCCTACGAGGGAATCGCTGGTACTCGGCACTGGAGTACCTGTTTATGCTCAAGGAAGATGTTACGCAGTGCAGTGCGTGGCTGTAAAGTGTTTGCTTTTATATTTATTATCGAAAATATGAATTTTGTGAGCGTTTCGGTATTAAGGTTTGGTTTGGATGGAGATTCGGAGGTTAAAATGTTCATTGGATCGGTTTATAGATTGCTACTCGGTAATTGTTTTCTGACTAGTCTCAAACATGATAGGTATTTTGGATTTAATGGCAACCTTTGGTTTAAAAATAATGTAATGGATTTTAAGAAAAATATGAAGACAAGTATATTTTGATTTTAAATGAATGTATTCCAGTGCAAACTAATAGTGTACAAATAATAAATTTAACCATCGGTTTTGTTATAGGCTAACTAAACCAAAACATCGGTTACACACTATCGTTTTAAAAAAAAATGCTATTTCAAATATCTATGAGATAAATCAAAACCTTTTTTGGCCTTGTTTGTTTTGGTCCGATATTTTGTACAAAATTTATACTCGAAGCCAACATCAATAAGGTGTCCCGATAAATCGCTGTAAACCGGTGCGTCCTGGCGATAAACCGTCATTTTTGCAACAAATTTGTTAGGGTCGGCCCTTCGTATAGAAAATCGGAATATTTTACGAGGCCTCAGAACGCCTACTGATTGATTGGACGAGCTCGTAAACACGGCGACACCGTACCGCTTTTACCCTGATTACATTTTAGTCAACCCTATTCGCAGTTGTCTCTGATTTCATTTAGTCTTGCGTTAATTTTGGAATTTCTTATGCGAATTTATTGATGCGTAAAGTTTATGATAGGAATTTCGCAGCTTAACACGTTTCGAGGTCGGAGGAGTAGTCTTCGTTTCATTATCCAAAGTTTAATTTTATGCATGAGCGCCTCGGCTGCGTCACGATCGCTGCACCGAGGTCGCGGCGCCAATTTCGGCACAATTTGAATTTTCAGCGTCGGCTCCCGCGATCTCTCAAGTTAACTGCCGCCCGCCGCCGCCGCAGGCGTATAAAGAAAGATAAATTTACTCCCTCATTAATTTGGAAGCTGAGGTTTTATTAGCAAGTAGAACTACCCATTTAAGTAAATGGATTTTAGAGCATTAAAACGACAACTGTATTCGTTGTATTTTTGATTCAAAGAATACAATGTAATTGGCAAGGATTTTTGTATGACAAAGAGCTCATTCGCTGCTTGTCACAGTGATTTATTTTTCGCAGTGAGAGAACTCTCGTATCATTTGTCACTCTTGTATCGTGAGATGAGGTGCGTAATGATACTAGATGATTTAATGTTTTGGATATAGCAATGATTTTGAAATGAACACAGGCAGTAACAACAGGATAACAAGGGGATGAATACATTTATATTTATTTCGTATTTTTTTTTATTACGGCGACATGTTTTTTGTGAGTTGAAAAAAATATTATCGTGGATAGAACTCACAATAATAAATTGATGCAATTTGCTGTAACTTAGTTTGTTTACTTGGCTTAATCGACTTCAGAAAAATGGGAATTTCGAGCATATAAATACGTTTAAAATAGATCTATCTAGAGTCGTTTTATGCGCCTGGCAAAAACCCAAGTGCTTGTAAAACATAATAACAGTCCTTCCTGCATTCTACCGTTAAAGTCTGTAAATGAGGCAATGTTTTGTAACTGGCTACAAACAAGTGCTTTCTAGTACCTACACAGCGATAAAAAATACGTGAACATCAATTTCCTACATCGAACTCCTATTAATCTTTATAGATCTTTGCAAATAGATCAAATATCAAGGTAAAGAAAATGGAATCCAACTCATTTCAAAATCCACATTACAAGTGCTTAGTTAAGATAAAAACACCTTTATATACTAGAATCCAAACATCCCTAAAATAGAATAGAATATCATTTAAGTATTCATTATAGAATATGGTAATAAAAATGTAATAAACAAAAAATATTATAAATAACCTAAAAGGGGCTTTGAGCCAAACTCTTCCAGAGTGCCTAGTGCGAGTTTTTTAACTTTACCATCGCGTTAAAGTAAACTTTGTTTTGTATGGAATCGAAGCAGCGCCGACTAGCGACGAGACTGGAAAACCGAATTTGTGAGAACATGATTGGTTGTTTAAAGTGATTTGCTCGATGGTAAAGTCATTCGAATAAAGTCGCACTAGGCCCACAACTTTATTGCACACATTCTAAACTACAGTAGGTACATACTATGCATATTAGTTCTATCAGGGTTTTCATCGCAGAGAAAGAGAGCGGCGCGGCGCGAGCAGGACCTAAACTCAGATAACAGCCTGACGAGTTTAAAAAATTAAATTCTATAATTCTAGTTTAACCTTTAGTTTGGCTGTATGTTTTCCATGACAAAGCTTTTTTCGTGAAACATTTTTATACATTACTTTACTTACTGCCTATTTCTTTGATTCAGTATCCAAAAGCAGCGAATAAGGTCAGTGTATGCAGATAATTACGAAAACATCGGTATGGGGCTAAAAAGGCCAAATTTTTTTTGGAAACTAATTGAAAACCCTTATTAAATTGTTAACACGAGCGTGCTAAGTTCGGGCTACCTCCGGCCCGGCCGGTCCGTCCGTCAGGCTTACCGGATTTACTGCTGCCACATTGGAGGGGCAGACTTGCGCGGGAGCCAGCGAGTCAAAAGCTTCTACCAGACTGCAGGGGCGCCTGTGACGGGCCGATAACGATGGAATTGATTTTGACAGTGAACTGAAATCGGAGATATGACATTTATGAAAAATTTTAAAAATATGTCTTAAATAATTATATAGGTTATGAAATTTGACGGAATATTGAAATGACGATCGTTTAATTTTTATTTACTACTCAATTTTAAAGATAGAAAAGTGGTCAGCCTCACCATTGATCTTACGACTTATGAACTAGTATAGTAACTTCAAATTCGGGAGCCCCGAAATTTGCAAATCACTAAGCAAACGTAAGTTTACTTTATGAGCTGGTATTCAAAGCGATTGATAACGTTATGATCAATATTTATACTCAACTAGGTTCAACTACAGCGGAACTTGGCTTGGACTTTCAGCCTTTTACTTTGACAGTTCAAAGAACATTTAAAGTGAAGGTAGGTATTACAATTCAAAGTTCGTTACCAGCTACATAATTAAATGTTAAATGGATCTTTATATATGTATTATTTTAATTCATAAAAAACTTACTTTTACATTTTAAAGTTAAATAATTTAGCCTAGACACAATGGGAAAACTTATTTGATTTAACCAAAAAGCATTAACCTTACAGTGTTACCTCTAGGGGTATACTGTCTCTAAATGACCGGACAAAATCTACTTTGTAAAAAAATGCATAAGACAGCACTACCCAGTTCCATGTACATGGACCCTCACTTTAGTCAATAACTAAATAAACAGCATTCCGAAACAAAAGCACTTTCCCTTTTTACCACTCAGTTCAAACACTGGATTAAAGTCATGATTTTGGAAATAAACAATAAGGGGTGTAAAATATTGTCAGTTCGGCAAAAACTGGACTGAGCTAGCTGACTAGCGAAGCTCATATCAATAGCAAGTTGAACAATTACAAATCGGTGTAAAGGATTTTCAAAATATGCTTTTTTTACCGTTTTATCATTTTGTCTAATCGTGTTTTAATATTATTTTAAGTCCATTTAGTCGTGAGTGACCATTTCGTCCTTAGACACCCTCAATATAAGTAGTACCTACAGTCAGTACCGTTAATGACCCCGATGGTTTAAAACTTGTATGTAATTATTAGTACAGTCACACTCATGTCCGTCTTATTTGAATTTATCAGTAATGATTTGGGTATAGTAGTAGTAGAGATGCACTCAAGATATGGTCATTGAGAAAGTCATCCAATTAATAATGTAACTCAATTACACGCGATGTGCGTGTATTACTGGCGACGGTAATATCCCGGACATTGTACTTGCATATAATTAATTCAGTATTTAGTATACGGTAAGTGAAGCTGGACCAAAGGTGAATTAGTTGCAATCATTTGTACGATAATACAGGAGAGTCTTATGCGAAATCATTTTTTCATTCATTGTAGGTATATGTCATATACATAAACTTTATGAACATCAATCAGAAGATACCTACACTAAAAAGTGTTCTTGTTTTGAAATATTTTTACTTCTTGACGGAGTGTCCCATACGAATAGAATAAAATACACAATATAAATCCATTTTGGGGTCGTTCCTCGTTCTACCGGCGATTTTTCGACCGGTGAATATCCGGAGACCGGCTCCGGAGCGGTAATATTTGGCGGCAGATTTTATATGAAGGGTGGTCGCTACACAGTTGGACCCTGACGAGATCCTACCCCCGAGCGCGGGTCCCGCGGAATAGTCACCTCTTACGACATGCTCTAAACCGACCTGACAGACATTGTTTTTATTGTATGTACTTAAAGTTAGTTTTGAATAAATTACGTTATTTTTATTTATAGATTTGAGTTTCTGAAAAGTTAAGACATTGTATTTTATTCAATTTTATACTAAGACTAAGAACGGCTGTGTTGTGTTAACAGTGTTATTTTTTTTAGTTTATTTCACCTTGAATAAATGAATGTTATTTATATATACCTACAGCGCAAATGATTCTATTACTTAATTGATTGGGTTTATAATAAAAAAAAATTACATCATTTAACAGATTTTTTTTTCCTTACGTAAGTAGGTGCCTCTATTGTTAATTAAAATTGCTGGTAGAACCAAGAATGATTTCTGCTCACCGGTCGAAAGAAGAAAAATTAATGGCCGGTAGAAACTACACCCGTAGAACACGGAACGACCCAAATTTTGGCCTCTATTGGCAAAATTCTAATACTGATGAATCAGACTGTCCAATACACTGTACTTTACAACACAGTAGCAGAAAGCTTTCGCGACTACCGCGGATACAAAATATTAGAGACGCGGTCATTATAACAGACAATCGCATAAAATAACAGAAAAGAACAATACAAGTTTTTTATATGTGTAGAGTATTCGAAATCGTTTCCTAGTGATGTATAAATTTATAGCTATTTTTTTATTATCTGTAAATTTTCGTGTAACTATTCAAGGATGTTTCTTTTTTGTATTATGTCCCACAATATATGGTAAAGATAAACCTATGATCGTTCTGAAATTTTCACGTTCATAAAGGGGATAGTATCTTACGTTTTCAATGATGACTTATTAGATTCAAAGGTGGCGATTTTAAAATAAAATGTTTACTAAACGCTTCACCAAAATATAACTACAATTTCACTGTACTTCACAAAAAATTAGGAAATTACAATAAATTATAGGCGTACTTAAATGTTTTAATATTGTAAATGGCAACTGGCATGCAAGGCCTTTCTAACTTTTCGCTATTTTTAACAGTTTTGTTACTGTCACTGTCGAAGCAAGCTTCGAAATATTTTGTTGCTATTGAAAATAATCTGTTCCAAGTAATTTATTTAATGATGATTTTGTGTTCGTTGGTACATCTTTTCTCTTTTCCCAACTTTCTAATATTTCAGCCTCAGGCTCTATGAAAAGGAAATATTCCATTTACAAACTTTTAGAATCATCTTAGTGACCATAGCCACGATAGACTACCGGCGTGTTTCGATATTCAGACTCTATTCTCAATACCAGATCGATACTCCGAAAATAGAGCTATCTGTTTTGGTTGCCATGGTTACCCTGTCTGAGGCAATACATGATACCTAGTTGATTTTAGTAAATGGACCTATGGACTAAACGTCAAAATATTCTACACTATTTGGTAAAGGTCCGATATCCCAATATAGTTTTTTTTTTTTAATTAATGTAACGTTTCGAGTGAACGCAAAAAGAGATATTACCTGTCTTGTCTTAAACAGTCATGTATCCCATATTTTGAAATAAAGGATCTTATATTTTAAAACGCCCATTTCAATAATGGCACTATTAATCATTGAGTTATTACGTAAGTAGGTACATAGTAACTCAATGCTACTAATTCTCTTTTTATCTACAAAGAAAACTTTTGAATGGTCTCCATAGATTGCTCACAACTATGACACAATAACAGTTAGAATACAGGTTTAAATAAGGTATCGCAGTTAATTTCCTTTTAATTAAATGAATTTATATGATTCTGATGACTATTTTCGTGGTAAGATTTTTTATTATGTATCATCACAGTTATATTCGAGTTTTTTCCGTCGATCGATTTAATTATAAAGATATGTATGTTAATGGTTAGTAAATATGAAAGCTTAACCCCTAATAGATATATTTAATTGCTACTAACCACGGCAGGAGCGATGCAGTGTCGTAGATAAGCGAGGCTCCGGCTGCAGCGGCTTACGCCGGATTTGCCCGTCAACCGATCGTCCTCACAGCGCGCTCAATTGAACTTAAATCCCAACTAATTGAACTGAAAACTTTTGACAGGTTGACGTAAACGATTCAGTTTTTGGCGAATTCCCGCTTTATTTCAATTTCCATTCGGATTGCAAAGTTCTAACAATGTTGGTTATTGAAATGTTTGGAAAAGATGAGGTTCGTTAGATACTCGTAGAGCATGGTGTTTGAGTAGTTGTAGGTCGGGTGTTGAGTACCTATCAGTTTTTTTCGATGCTCAACGGCCACTGTGGAGCATTTGGCGCAATGGTTAAATAATGCATGCAGTTCGATCCCTACTGCATGACAATTAATATTTGTATGCACTTTAGATTTATAATTTGTAGCTTGGGATTTTGGTGATTTTAAGGCAAAATATTATCTCAAGTCATTTTGGCAATGTCGAATTAAACAGCATACAACGGTAGGTCGAAACTTTCTTCGCCAAATGCTCGTTTCGCCGAAAATAAAAAAAAATATATATCTCGCTTCGCAGCAGGTGTGGCGTGAAATTAAATTTAGGTAAGGAAAGCTTTGTCTATATCAGAAATATAAAAACAAACAAAATTTTAATTTTCGGCGAAACGATCACTTTCTTTTACCCAAAAAGGTCTTTAAATGTAAATGAAATTGAAACTCAAATAAAAGAACTACTCATAGCTTAAAACCCAATTAATTATCGGAACGTGAACAACAGCTACAATCCACACAATTGAAATAATCAAGAAACTAGAGTAACGAGTACGAACGCGGTGATCAAACGAAATAATCAACTAACCTGCATGCAAGTGAACTCAAAGGGTACTGTCGGCAAATAAGTCATATATACTAAAGCTTTATTGTTTAATACGATTGCGAATTAGCAATTAACCAACCAGCGCACGTACTGTTCTGTTAACTAGCCTTCGTGGTTCTATTAGATAATTATAAACGTGCGGTGAAATGAAATGGATTCGGCGCTTTGTGAATTATCTTGCTTACTGATGAAAGTATAAGAGGATGGATGGTTGTGACTTTTTCAGGCTGAAGCATTATATCTTCATTGATTTCATAATACTGACAAAAAGCATGTTTTTGCTTTGTCGACCCTAGCACATTTGATGGTAAGTCTTGGTATCAATGAGTACGCCTATCCTGCCTTTATCTAATAAACATCAAAGACTTGAACTTTTTGAACTGATATTTTTTTAATCCCCAGATAATCACACCAAGTTGTCACCAACTACCATGCAGCGAACTAGGCGGGAACCTAGAATATAAATACTTGTTGTACAGATAAACCCCTAGACTCGAAGCATTGTTTTTCTTTATCCGTGCGGGAATCAAACCCGCGACCTCACGATTTGCGTAGTAGTGTCTAGACCGCTGCACCGCGGGGACCTTTTTCATTTGCTTTCACTTCTAAGTAACACGAATCAAAGAAACTTAAAATGATCAATGATGTAAACCATGTTATATTCTAGGTTAAAAAGTGTAATTAATGTGTTTTGTTGCCCAAATAAAGTGAAACAAATTAACTAAAGCCAACATGCATTGAACAGTGAAGCTCAGTCAAATATTAGTATGTGCGACACATCCCCCGTCTCCTCAGAGCTAACTACACAAGTTGGTGCAAGTAATAAAAGACAGACGGCGCGCACATCAACCAACTTTCCTCATATTTACACAAACTATCAACTTACAAAGTTTCTTAAAGCAGAATATTGTGCGGTTTAATTAAAATTAACAACTTCATCGGTGGAGCATTCAGAAAATAAAGAGGAACAATATCCTGCTTTATAAGTTAGAATTGAAATAAAACTTTATCTTCAAGAAGATTTACTCGAACATATCCCTAAGTCATAGGAATTTCAGGATAAAATATAAGGATTTTGAGTTTTTAAAACCTTTGCCCAACTTAAGTGCAAAATATTACAGAATTCACTGAGTAGCTTCGTAAATTGAGTAGTGTAAAAGAACAACAAATCTGCTATGTATCAATAGTCATCAGTATGAAAGTTTAAGAATTACTGCTAAATTATGGTTTTCGAACAGTTAATTATATAAAACTTTCAAAAAGAGCTTTAAATAAGCAATTTTCTTTTTGTTTTTCTGAGCTCTTCGATTGTGATGATTCTTTGGTAGTTAGTTTTGTAAAGCCAGCGGGATTTAGCAAATATATGAAAAACATCGATACTAATATGCTCAAAATGAAGTACAAAAATTTTTAACTTTGGTTTGAACTAACGAACTCAACGAAAACTAAATTCCTATAACATAAGTAAACATCTCCCGAACTCCAGCCAATCGTCCCGTGCGAACATCGCTAAATCTGCATTAAACGAACCATAACGAGCTAGCTTTGTACTAAATCTTCGCTCGTTTCATTCAACTGCGCGAACTTCACGCGATACAATACAAGTCATTGTTGAGAAAGAACATTGCTAAATCGTTTCCTTAATAGTAGTGTTTGAGATGTGATGCTTTTATGTACAGAAAGAAAGCGCTCATAATCTTTGTTTGTCATGTTCGTAGCCTTTGTTATGTGAAAGATATATGGGAAAGTGTTCAGCGTTTGATCTCGTCTGTATACAGTGGAACAATTGTATACACTTGGGTAATGTAAGCAGTTTAGTTAAATAGACGTTTACATTTCTTTAACAGCTGTTTTGTATTATAATCTATCTATTTCAAAGTATTTTCGTAAACAAAGATAGATTGAATTTGTTTATCTTACATCAGTGGAAGTAGATCGGGAAGTGATGGTAAAATTATGATTACTCGTATATTTTAATAAAAAAGAAGCTTTTATAGCAAGTAGGAAAGCACCATTTAAAAAAGCAAAATTAAAACCTATTTATTTTTTGACTTCTATTAATAGACAGATAAGAATAAATCTGTTATACTTAGCTATAAAAATGAAATAACTTGTAGATTAACTAAAACCTAAAGATCAAGCTGCGCCATAGTTTAATTAAAGTGACAAGAATTAACACTTTTGTTTCTTTTAAGTGATACGGCCGACTGTGCATACATAGAGTAGCGTATTTCTAAAACATATTTCTTACAACTTCCATGCTGGACTAGGAGCGAAAGTAAAACATAGAATGTGCCAGCTGCTTCTTTTCCTAGGCAAATTACTGTAAAAGTCAGTAAGGGGACAGAGGTTTTGTTGGCACTTTAGCAAGAAATGCGTTGACTCCCTGTCACTACAATGGTCTCTCTCCATCATTATAATTCCTACAAACTTGCTAACCGTGACATCAGATGGTTTTATAGCCTCTGGTCTTCTGCCTACCCCATAAGAGATACAGGCGTGAAGTTATGTATGTATTACACTATATTTATTTAATCAAATTGATTTTTTATCTTTCGCAGGTAAAAGTGATGCTCCGTGTCGGTGCCCCCGGCGAAGGTCCATTCACGACTGGCTCCCAGACCTTCTCGCTGGACAAACGCAAGAAGCAGGTGACACTCTGCGAGAACGTGGCCGCTGCGTCATCAGCCCCGGAAGACAGGAAGGTGGGGGTGGCAGCGCCGAAGATGTTCGCCTTCGATGCTATTTTCTCTCAAGACGATCCACAGGTGAGTTTGATTTGTAATTTGAGCTATTTGGTTACTTCAGCGTTTATAATACGGGCCTATGATTCGCTTATGTTATAGATGACTTTAGACAAAATTTTACAAACACATACATACCATTTTCATAGTACATAATAAACCTACTTATAATTTTAAATAATTTTCAATTCTTCCATGCTGGACATGTAGAAAAGAAAAAACATAGAATGTGCCAGCTGCTTCTCTTCCCGGGCATTCTGTAAAAATCAGTTAAGGGATAGAGGTTTTATTTGAGGGTTTTTGTGGGCGATAGGCTGACCTCCTGTCACTGCAATAGTCTCTCTCTATCATTATAATGCCTCCAAATTTGTCAAAAGTGATATCAGATAGTTTTATAAACTCTGGGGTTCTGTCTACTTCAAAATGGATACAGGCATGAAGCTATGTGTGTATGTAGAAACCATTTCATCATCATCATCATCACAACTCCGTGTAATGGGCCCACTGCAGGGCATGAGTCTCTCCTCTGGGTGACGAGGAGGTTTAGGCCATAATCCACCGAGCTGGCCCAGTGCTGGGTGGTGGATGTCAGAATTTTCAGGGTGCCGATATGGCTTCTGACAAACCCTAACGACTACAGTATACAAGTATACAGCACCCGGGACCGACAGCTTAACGTACCCTCCGAAGCACGGAAGTCGCCGTGAGAAACGAATGGTCGGCGGTCACCCATCCAAGTACCGACCGCACCGAACGTTGCTTAACCTGTGTTATCGTAAGATACACACAGTAACCGCGGCGCCACGACGACTTCGGCGCCACGAGAAACCGAGTTTTTTTTTTGATTTTACCATGTTTTTATTTGAATGAATTGAATTTTGAGAATTTTGAGTTCTCGTTATTTCGGGACAGTTGCAAGCGCCATTATCACGAAGATACTGTAGATGCGGGTACATTGTTTTCAGACGAGGGCAGATATCCATCTACTCGTTTTACTACGTGTTTTTTACCCCTAACAACATCACTTTTGTCACTTAAAACTCGACTATCTACGGCTTGTAGATAGTTAGAGTACGTTTCATGATAAGATGGATATTTGCACAATCGAACCACTACAGCCAGGCGAACCCGGACTGGATATTAATACCAAGCGGGCTTCACTCGGATTAGTCGCTCTTGCGACACGGTTATCCAAGGGCAGTAGGGCTATTGTAAGCTGACACTACGCGGCTGCAGAAACTAGGATGCTTGTTGAAGAGTTTGTTTAAATGTGGTAATATCTTCAAATATCAGTCGGACTTAAAACGCACAGCTAAAAGTGTACACCACAACTCCACAAAACAAAACAATGTCAAAGTAAATAAGTATTAAATATTAAAAGTCGCAAACACCTCAAGCATTTCACTTAAAGTATTTTGCTCGAAAGTATTTTTACGACAAAAATTAAGTTATTCCAAGGAATTCGATATTCTGGATCGCGTCTGTGAGTCGCGCATTTTCCAAACTCTCCTCACGAAGCGCGGCACGACGTAGTTACATCTCCTACCATTAGGAGGAACTTTTCTTTTCAAAACTTTTGCATCGAGAAGCTTGACTGGAAATGGAACCTGCGCTGATTACTATCTGATGATAATTTAAAAATTAATTCTAAATGTATATATTTTTTATTAAAGTTTGTTCCTCTTCAGGTACTTAACGTTTTATATTTCTTTTGATTAAAGGCAATGTTTCCAAATTGTAATATTTAATAAACACTTAACCCAACGTAGCCAAAATTATGCTGGTATCGATAAAAATATCGAAAAATAACAATAAGCTTAATTAATGGCGCACAAAAATGTTAAAGTTTTATGTAAATTCCAACCGGCATGCAAAGTCGCCTTTTCGTTTCGCCATTTTTGACATTTTTGTTACTGTCAAAGCTGTCATTGTTATGTCATCTGTATTGTCATTTGATATTTGAAATTAGAAGGAATGGTATTGCTATGCACGGTAAAGCTATTTTCCATAAATCTTGTGCTTTTTTAATACGATGCCTATCTGAAATTGAGTGATTACTATTTGTTTGTTCTTCATATTCTCTTCAACATATCCTTGTGCTCATATTCTAGCCCCAGATACAAAGAAACGGAAACATATAATTTACATTTTAACTTGATGTGCAGGTATATTGACAGATACTATAGTGACATTTACATCAAGTGGGTAATGAATCTTGACAAAAATTAAGTCAAAATATGTTTAAGTTCTTCAGGGTCAAAGGAAATTAAACTATGAAGAGGAATATTTTTGTTATTTTATCCTTATCGTATGACAGATTATTACAACAAAAGATTTCCACAAAACGAAACTATTCTTCCCTAGTTATAACTTGCAAACTTTGTTCCTCAACATGGCAGTTTTCTGTCGAGATCTGAATTTTATGCACCAAAAATATTTGCAACGAGCGACGCAAATTCTCATGTTTAAATTGTTAAACGCTATGCAGTGTTCGGATATCACAAACTTTTACATACTGCAGGAAATATGCGATTTTTATGAAATCGCTTGGAAGATTGTCTTTGCTGGCAATTCTCGGTGCTGCATCGCTTCCTGGAGGAGTTTACTTTAAATTGTGAATGAACTTAAAACCATCTAGTGGTGGAAAGCGCCAAGTGAACATTTTTGTTATATTTATTTTGTTTATGTAGATGATAAAAAATGCAAGTTTTGTGATTTTTTTTCCATTTGTGTACTCCTTTCTACAAATTTATAAATGTAAAAGTTTGTAAGTATCAGTGAACGGAAGTTAGTTGCTATTACCCACTAAAACGACTTGGCCGTAATGCTGACAGTTCGCGCTTAAGTAGAACACAGCCTGTAGCACCTATAGCACTTTGTGCTATACTTGTCATCTAGAAATATATTGTTACGCCATAGAATAAATATTTATGCATGCACCTTCTTTGTTAAAACAATTTCGTTAAGACTTCTCAATTAAAAGCAACTCCAAATAATTGTTTTTATTTGAGTCATTAGCATCGTTATATGTATAAATGCTCCCACTGCATGTCTTAGACGCTTTACTAGTGTAGCCGAAGACTTACTAGAACTGAGGTTGAAGTTTGAGTCGTAATTGAGACAGCTCAGTAAACCCAATATGGTCAGTAGATACTTACTAGTATATGACGGTACCGGTGGCTTCTGATAAACGCCTGAAGCCATGTTGAGGGTATTAAGGTTGCTATATCAATTTGGCTCAATGGCATATTCAGGAGCCAAATCCTAGTAATATTTCAAAAAACACGCTTATATACTTAGACTTAATTAAGACCTAAGAAAGTAATGAAACTGACACATGATATCTCAAATCTCCAAATTAATAAACAAATCTAAAAGGCATTTAAAAAATTCAAAAAATTACCTCAAAAATCACCGTAGACATCAATAAAATAGTTCGATACGAGACGGAAGGTTCGATCGGCTTATCTTGACAGTGCATTGGTGACCACTGTCTGTACCGCAGTGACGGGACGGTATCGCCGCCTGCGGGCAGCAAATCGCTGGATTACTCATGCTAAATTGTGCTCGAATTGCCTATTGCTCTGAATTAATAGCTTTGTTTATTGTACACCAGATTTGCTGATGCTGATAGTGATGTTTGGGTTGATTAGGTAGGAGCCGATGGCTAGGAATTATGATTCATAATTCCGTAGAGGTTTCTTATCTAATTTGGGGGTTTAAAGGTTCTGTTTATATATTTAATCATAAATGTATGAAATATTATAATTTTGCAGTTAAGTTGACAACAATTTTCGATCGCACCGCTTATTTCTAAAAGATCTTTCTTTTTTATACAGGGTGTCCCTGTATAATATTGCCGGAGCCTAGAAAAAGTGAATTGAGGAGTTTTGATAAACTAAGTAATAGTTGTTTTAGGTACCTAATAAAAGTTCCTATAACAACAACAAAAGTATGGATTTTAATGGTTCGTGGGCCAATATGTAAATTAATAATGATTCATGAGAAAATGAAATTATCATTTTAAAAAGTTATCAAATGAAACCCAGGGTCCCATTACAGAAATAAAACATTTAACAAGCAATGAGCTAGCTTCACTTACATTTGCAGATTTTCCTACTGCCGCATTCTATCTGTCACGAGGAGGTATTATTTCCACAACATTTGCCGCGTCTCCAGTTATCCACGCTATTCTGTCATTTACCTGGTTGCCAATATAATATGGGCTCTAAATCCTAATTTGCAAAGCTTTAATTCACAATTTCGATTTGATATTACGGCGAGAGTGTATCTACATTATAGGGTAGTTCGACTCGATGTGACTCGCCGCCATTAATATTGTGTAATCCGTTTATCTATTGTTGGTTTTGGGTATCTCTATGAGAAGTAATTTTGTTATCATGCTAGAAATTTTGGTTGAAATCAGTTTTAGATTTTATTGGCAAATTGTGGTATATGTTCGTACTCTGAAATCGTTTTGAAAGTTACATTAAATTATTTGTCCAGTAGATAAATTAGACATTTACCATCTGAGCAGCTCGTGAAATACATTTAATATAAACCTACCATCCTATACTAAGAGATTCAGCAGTGGACGCAAAATAACAAAATGTAGAATACAATAGAATTACAATAAATTTTAAATTAAATCTTGCTATGTTTTACCAAAAAGTAATCACCACAGTATGCAGTAAATATCCATATCTAACACAATAAACTAAATTGTAAGCTCGTATGAAGTCATCTCAGCAATAACTCGTCGCATTGTCAGACAGCAGGCTCACAAGGGCTTAAGGGATTAGCACACCCTATTACGCATTCTGTCTTACCGTTCGCCTCTATTGTAGCGCCATAATGTCGTAACTCAGAGCGGAGAGAGCCAGAGCTGTAGATTGGGCCTTTGCGTCGCTGGAAGCCAGAGCTCGGGTTACTTACGAGTGGTAGTGAGTAGAGTACGTATGGCGGTCAATGTACAGCTGCCCAGGGGATGCTATCGGTTTCATGACGCACTTCAAGATGGAGATGTTGACGTTGAGGTGAATGAACTTTCACTTTTAGGAACAGAAAATTGGAAAAAAAGTGATGTTTATTTATTTATAACTGGAAGACTTGGAGCCGATAATACTAAAATACAAATCAATCATAATGACAATAGGCCAATTACTTATAAGTCTTCCCCAATATAAAGAAAAAGCGGTTATAAATTATCCAGTTAACCTTTTTATAATTCTGCGATGCTAATTTAACCCAAATGTTCTTATTAATTTTGTTACAAAATTTTCATTCATATTTACGTGCAAAAAATATAAAAATAGTATGTACCTTAATAAACAGAAAAGGAATAATTTGTAAATATTATTTTTTAATACTGTGAGCTTAAGTAACAATTATATCCTCCATAAAAACTCTTTAATCAAAACTGTAATATTAAGCAGCAGACTTAATATTAGGAATTTTTTGTGTTGAATCTGGAAGTTGTGTTACATATCCTCTCCAAAAATCAAAAAATTATCGTGGGTAATTTCAGAGATACAATAAAAAATAAAAAACCTACGTCTTCTCCTTATTTTAAATATCCCTGTTAGTGAAGGGGTACCCATGTTTACATACACGTACTTTCATATTATTACCTATAACAATTACTCAAACATGTTTACATAGTTTTTATACGGTAGTTTCACAAAAAGTTAAAAAAGTAAGTCAATTTAAGTACTTTTACTAAATTTTTAATAACCATGACTTAAACTATTAAACGGTCTTTATTCATGTATTTAACTAATAATCATCAGAAGCAAATCAACTTACGCCATTGTTTTAGGGAGTTATATAGAAACATTAACACACAACTTGTTGTGTCAAGTTATTTTACGTTATAAATTCAGAATTCCGTGTCGTAAACATACTTACAAATCTAGTTTTTTGAACTAAGCCTTCGTAAATATGGTTACGTCCGCACGGATCGGAGTGAGGTATTTGTGCGGGTGGAGTAATCGACTAGTTCTCTCAACGGATGATACGTGTTTTAGTGTGCATTTTGTATTTAAAATTGGATACCTGACAGAAAGCATTATCATTTATCTGCAATGGCCTTCAGGACTACTTCAGATCCTGAAGTTCATTAATACGTTTTGTGGTCCCTTTAACTACCGCTGGTTAAAAGTTGTGGGTTTAATAAACTTAGCGGGATGGCTTTGTCCAGTGGGTGGTGACGAAGCCTACCACCAGATGATACTGCTCGTTTAGTGCCACCCGAGGATCACGTACAAAAAGTTAATTCCTATTTTTCTTTAGCTAATAAATACTTTGGTAAAGCACTTTTTACAATGGACCATTACTTTTTTGTTATGTTATGTATTTAAAAACATAATAGTAGTGTATTTATTAAAATTTACTGTAAAATGTATAAACTTACAATCCATAAGTATTTCAACTTAACATACATAGGTATACATAGGCTGTAAAGTAACTTACAGCTGTCCAAAACAATAAAATTGGGTTACAATAGTGTCGCATATTGAATATTGAATTTGTTGTTACTTTGCGTATAATACGTAAAATAAAGGAGTAAGTCGTTTTGCTAGAGTAAACTTTTCCCCATAAACCAGTGTAGAAAATTGTAAATTGATTAACTTCTCAGTAAATTCTCTTAAATTTATACTAATAAAAGGAATAAGTCTATTTCAGAATAAAAATATTATTTTTGAGACTTAAAAGAAAAGCGTAAGTAGGTTTTTGCAATATAGGTATCTTGGAAACTATTGGGTTTACTTCAGGGTAATATAAATCATCAAAAAGATGGATTTTAGTACTATTTTTGTTAATTTTTTGAAGAACTTAACATTTTTTGCTGGAATGTAAATCAGTTATAAGTCTCTCCTGAAAAGGTGGTCATTTCAAGTTACGCCATTATTTTACGAATGGTGCGAAATGATTTTTTTATTATTATTCTACGGCCAACACTAATTCAAAACGACTCGGTAACGTTGTATTCAATTAAGTAAACAGAAGACCGTTTCCAAACACCAAGTAAATTAAATCGGTAATATTAATGATTGAGATTTGCATAAATTCATAACGAAATTGATTACCAAAAAACCCTCTTTATTACGAAGCTAAGCACTTCCAATTAGCAGTATAAAGAAGAGGCTTTATAACGTTCACTCTAAATTATTTCAGTTTCAAGTAATTTGTTTATTTTGTAAGGTTTCAAATAATTGATCGCGTAACCTTCTAAAATAATTTACATAATACTTTAAATTTCTAGCCTTCAGCGCCGTAGCTAAAAAACCTAGTAACGTTTCAACAACGTATCCTTTTAACAACTTACCAGACAAAACAGATTATATTATAGAGTACACAGAGTATATTTTTTAAGTTATGTGCTGTTTTATGCGATTACCTGCCCTCAGCACTAATCTCAGTACTTTACTGTAATTCCCCTCAATAACCTGCGAGTACTTCAGCGGTAGAAAGAAAACACCTCGCTTTCCCCACTTTCGGATTTTGTCCAAAATACGCCATAAGCCCGGGATTTAACTTAATTATTCACAACATTATGCACACCTCAGTATAGAATAGGGTTCACTTTGTTATTTTAACACGTTTTCAATTAAGCGACGTCGGTAGGTACGCATAATTTATTTTCGGGTTCTTAAAAGGAACCTGTTTTATTAAAGTGCTATAAATATTATGTTTGATGAAAATGTTGATTAATTTTTGATTGGTCAATCTTTCTGAATTTGCTTAGTGACATTGAATTTTGGGAGTTTATATATTTGAAATTAAATACGTTATTAATCTGGTTTTATCGCGCTAATTTACATATGGAATTTAAATTTACGATTATATGTTTGAAAAGACACTTTGTTCATGCGTCTAATGATATTAAAAAAAGAAAGATTTCGATTTTGTTTGTATTGAAAAAACTAAAAACTACAAAATTTTGATCCAAGTCCAAAGACACTTTTAGCCTAAAACTAAATACATTTTTTTATTTGATGTCTATTTTATAAAAAAGTTTATTTTGTAACGATCTTTTCAGACGGAAGTGTGCGCCAGCGCCCTCACGGACGTCATCCACGCCGTCATCAACGGGACGGACGGCTGCCTCTTCTGCTTCGGACACGCAGGACTAGGTAATATTTCTTATTTAATTGATTCCAATATCATATAATAATTTTAAATGAACTTACCCATCAAATTAATAATCCCGATTTTCTTTACAAAAACTGAATAGTTACTTTCAATAAAATTTATTTAAAAGCAATTCTTGCATTATTATAGTATTGTTTTTCGATCTTTCAAAATATGGGTCTTTTATTTACATTACTTATACTTGACGACACTTCATTTAATTTTACTTACATACATTAAATCGTTTATGCTACCGCAATGCAAAAATTACAAGCGTACTCAAATTACCTACTAACAATATTAATAGTGGAAGGGTTTCTAATAACAAGAGGCTAGAACGTAAACTAAAATAGATCTATCCTAAAAGACTTCGGGTACCACGGGTACCCACTTTATCAGTGAAACAAAAACATAGTAAAAATAAGTGACTAAAATTTCGAAGTAGCTGTCCTATTCAACTATGATATCCTGTTAGTTTCCCGCAAACTAGCGATTACTTGAATATTTTTACCTCAGCATTATTCAGAACTGTCTCCAGGAATACTCCTGACTGCAGCGTATCTCCTGCTATTTATCAAGTAGCTACGAAGTGTGGCAAAACTTCGCCTCGCCGCTGCAGATGAGAACATTTGCATTCAAATAGGAAAAGAGTCGGCGGAGCTTTTAATTGAAAGTTTGATAAATACTGGCGGGGTTAAAGGAGACACTTATTTTGGTTAACAGGTTGCTGCAACTAGACATCTAAATAAGATAACAAATTAAAACTATTTATACAGGGTTCATTTTAATTAACGCATCACTTCTTGCGGGTAGCTTCTTCACATCAATCGCAACAACATTTGTAGAACATTTTTTTACAAATCTTGATAAATAACACAAAAAAATTTTTGCTCCTTACTCTACATTTTGTAAGAAGTACCTATTATTATTATAAAGTGATATTTTACTGCGCAAGGGTCGAGGCATACCTACGCTCACAGTAAATAGAGTTAAATATTTTTTGTATGGGAAAACTAAAATTTTAAAAACAATTAATTTAAAAAAGTACAAATGTTGTTGGCATTGATATGGAGAGGCTGCCTGAAAGAGGTGATGCTCTAATTAAAATTAACCCGGTATGTTAGAGAAATATAAGAAAGCATAGAATCTATTGGTACCTAATACAAACTGAAAATATTTGAATAAAAAGGAACTTATACTAAGAAAACCAAAATATTTCAAAGCTACTGTAATTAAAGTTTATTTTTTTGGACTCAATTAAACGCATACTACCTTATGCTAATTACAAGTTCTGGATAATATCAAAAGTAATGATTAATATTACTCATTAATAAATCATTATACTTTTTGTATGAATTCACAGAGTACATAGCAAGTGAACTAAGTCTAATTTAGAGCATAAAGTTTCTTACATCGTAGATCTCTTTACCCTACCTCAAGGATTATGGTTTTAAATGCAAATTGAATCAAAGCCACCTAAACGAAACTTTGGGGGAAGAAATCTTACAAAGCTGGGCTTAGCACAATATTCTATGTCTTGCTGATGTTTCATTAGAAACATTGTAAATCATTTAAATCTAGTGATAATTAACTTTAAATCTTATGTAAGTCTTTTAAGAGATACATTTGTCGTAAATAGGATTTTTTCTATAGGCAGTGTTTTATAAAATTAAGATAATGTTTTCCATTTTCAGTGTCATGTGAAGTGTCAATATGAAGTAATATTGAGCTCAGATTAAGACGAAATAAATAAATAAACTTATGCTCTCAGTGTACGACAATTATTTAAAATCAAACTCTGTTTGTGGCACAGGTAAATCCTTTACAATGTTGGGGCGACCGGACGCAGCAGCTTCAATAGGAGCCATCCCCTGCGCAATATCGTGGTTGTTCAGGGGGATCGCTGAACAGCGGCACAAATGTGGGACACGATTTTCTGTCAGAGTTTCAGCAGTTGAGATGTGCACCAACACAAACCAAATCCGAGATTTACTGACACCTTATCAAAATGGTAAATATGATCAAATATACAGGGTTCATTGGTAGTCACCGGACAAATTTTTTTACACAATAAGTACTCGTATCATTTATAGAAATGATTTTTGCAAAAAAAAAAGTTTTTTTTTTACAAGGAAATTAATATATCCGCTAACATATTAACCAAGGCATGGTCACTATAAATTACTCCTGCTTGTAATACTACATCGTATTATTATCAATGAAATGCTGCTTCCTAGTAGCTATGTTCATAAACAGCGACAATTTTTTTTAAAGTTTGTGGTTCCATATTTCTACTCTTTTATACTGAGCGACGCTAAAATAAATATATACGTATATATCGTATCAAAGAAACTAACATTAGAATTTGGCTGGTAACTAAAATTCAACCCTGTATTTAGGTATTTCAAGGAAGGTTACGTATAATATTTTAATACAAAATCTCTTTAATTATATTACTTTTGCAGATACGGAGCAGTCACCAGGAGTATATCTACGCGATGACCCACTATTCGGCACACATCTTCAAAACCAGTCAGAGCTTCGAGTGCATAGTGCAGAAAAGGCCGCATTTTATCTAGATGCAGCCTTAGCAATCAGAGGAGCCAGAGAAGAAGGAAAGGATAGCCACTTATTGTATACTCTCCATGTATACCAATATAGTGTTGGAGGAAAAGGAGCTGGTAATTAAATGTTTTTTAGGCTTTTTTGTGAGTAATGTCTTAAACTCACTAATTTAGTATTTGCAAACAAATTTTTTTTTATTTGTTACAGTTGCCGCTGGACGTAGTCGTCTTCATTTGATTGACTTAGGAAATTCTGAAAGAGGAAAAGCTCACGGAGGTATACCACTATCGGGACTTGGCAATATTCTCCTGGCAATATTTAATGGGCAAAGGCACTTGCCATACCGAGATCATAACCTCACACATATATTAAAAGAATGTTTAGGATCTCTTACTTGTCACACAGCAATGATTGTACATGTATCCCCTACCGCACAAAACTATTCTGATACTTTAACCACATTACAATTAGCATCACGAATACATAGACTAAGGAGACGAAAAGTCAAATACTCTACAAATAATAATGCTGGTTCTGGAGGCAGTTCGGGTGAAGATGCTTCAAAACCGAGTAGCAGTGAACCAGATCCATCAAGTAGTGATCTCTCTGCAGATACTGTTATTTATGTTGGACCTTTAGATGATCAGACTGATGGAGAACATCCACCTGTTTACATACCAAATATTAATTCTGGAGACAACAGATGTGTAATGAGCAAAGCTCTTAGAGGATCAACTGCAGAAACGAGACATAAATCATCATTATCAAAAGTTGTTGAAGAAAGAAGTCCTGTGCATAGACTACACTCATCGCCAAAATCATCTCCATTAAAGACACATATTCCATCACATACACCCAAATCATCACCAGCACATGCAGCATCCTCTAAATCTACTCCAGTTAAAAAATCGTGTTCTAAACAAATTTCAGAAGAGGGTAAAGTCGAAGAACAATGGATAGATGGGCCCAGAATATCAAAATCTAAACTTGTAGAAGCTCGTCACATCATTAAAGAGACGCAAGGAAAACAAAGAGAAACCTGGATAGATGGACCTATGCAAGAAACAAAATTACCTTTCCAGTTTGATGGTGCCCAGATCTCAGCTAATATTCAAAATCCTCCTAATACTATTCCTTTACAAATTGGTGTTCTTAGTTCACATGTAGGTGAAAATATTGGGTATGGATATATGGATAATCATAAGAAAAATATGATCAGAAAATGGGTAGAAAATCAAACTACTCAAATTAATAAATCAAGGCATAGCTCTCCAAGTCACAAAAATCACAAAGATCAAGGGTCTAGATTACCCGATAGTCAAGAATCTGTTTCAAAAATAGAACCGATTGTAAAAGATGCGGTTAAAAAAATACATGTTGAAGAGTCAACTATACGAAAGGGCCTAAAAGCTGGTTCAAAGGGTATATCAATTG
Source organism: Stenoptilia bipunctidactyla (assembly GCA_944452665.1). Lineage (NCBI taxonomy): Eukaryota > Metazoa > Arthropoda > Insecta > Lepidoptera > Pterophoridae > Stenoptilia > Stenoptilia bipunctidactyla. The sequence continues at coordinate 27,684,618 of OX101731.1, forward strand.
AAGAAGAGTCTATAGGTCCAACAGCAAGTGATCAAAATACGACGCCTAAAAAGCTTAGCAATAGTAAACATTCAAAACACGACGCTGATGAGGATGATGATAGTGAAGAACTAGCAGAAATTCCACCAGCCTTACCATTGATTCAACCTAGTAGTCTTAGTAGTAGAGAGGTTTCTATGGAAAGTCTGGATAGCAAATATAAAGAAAGAATGAGAATGGATGACAATTTAATAGCCAATCGTAGTAGAGATATAGACGCACATGGAATGAGCAAAGGACTCACGGAAGACGACGACGAAATTCTAGAAATAATTGAGATAGAAGAGCCATATGAACCAGTTCCGATGCAAGACTCCTGCTTACAAGTCACAGAAGAAGACATTGCACTCTGTATGGGTTTTGAAAATCCTCTTCCTGAAGTCGATCAAGAAGACGAAGATCATCCTCTCAGGATTCTAAGCCAAGAAAATTTGACAGTGGCTTCAACTTTTACAGACACCTTATCTATTTATAGTGAATTAGAGCGACAGTTTAGAAACGAAGCTTTCTTGCGCCAAACAACAGGAATTTATAGTGACCGTTATAACTGTGGTCAACCGTATGGTGATCAGAATCCACATGAAAGTTTGCCTTCGTCTCGTTCGAGAATCGATGATTTAATAGGTCTGGCAGAGTTGTATAGTTCACAAAGGATGTTGGAAAATACTGAGATGTTAATGTCAAGAACAGCGCCACAATTTCAGTCTCTTTCAAATGTTAGAGACACTGAAGAATATCATGGAGATGGTTCAGTGTATAGTGAACCAGCATACAGATTAAGTGATAAAATTTGTGATAGCTGTAGACGATCATTTTCTAGACCTGGAAGCGTTGTTGGTAACTGTAGTACATATCATGAATTAGAATTAGCTCAAAATGACTGTTACGGGCCCTTTGAAAGTTATAAAGGCAACATTACTGATGCAAGAATAGCTTCTTTAAGGCATCCTGATGGTGCGTCGGATCCCAACTTACGCGAAGAGAAACGATTTACAGGAATTGGCGCACCCGTAGCAAGTTTTAGAGAATTAAAGTCAAATTTACATTTAGAAGTTAATTCTCAAGTCGTGACGGTTGAACCAAGGGTAGAAAAAGGTGATAAAGGAGACAAAAGTATAGCAAGAGTTGTAGCGAGCTCGAAACCGGATGGTTACGACAGTGGACATGAGTCCACTCCAAGAACTGGGAAGCATAGTCCAGCTGCGACATCTCGTAGGGCAGAATCTGGATATGACTCCGTGCCGAGAGATTCAGATGCGTCGTCTTTAGATTCTTACCCAACTCGAAGAGCTGCTGTGGCTCGAGCCCATGCGAAAAAACACACCACAGCCAAATACAAACAACACAACGACCGATCCTTCTGTGCGTGGTTACGAAATCCGTTCACTTGTAAATATGCTGATACTGACCCAGAAATAAGTGATTTTTAAACTGCCTACCTTCATGGGACAAAGTTATCAAACTACTAATAACATTCTAAATAACACGTATCATTAAGCTACGTTACCGAATTTAATGTGGAGACTGCTTTTATATTCTACTCGTATTTTACAACAAAGGCTTGGGCGCTGATCCCATCAAGTCGTTACTTGTATTTTTCTAAACTTAAAGAAGCTTCTTTAGCTTTTCATTTAAAAGAACTGTTAAATAAATATTTAGACAGAATATAGTAATATTAATGCTTTGTAAATAATTATTTGGGTCAAACAACGAAAGTACTTCTATAACTTTTACAGTTAATAATAGTAATTCCGCTCACTTTTATACTTTTATATTCTTGATAGAAAACCATGTTTTACTTGTGACTTTCTAGTTTGAGATAGATTTTGTACGAAATATACTAAACCCTAAATAAGAGTCTTCCTCCGTCTTCCTAAATTGTTGTTCACATCTTGACATTGTCATTGTATCAGACCCTTAACTGGCGTTGACCTAATTCCCAATACTAGTGTTTTATCCCAATCACTTTCTTGAACCTGTATTGTAAGCATAACTCACGTAAATATGTACTATAATCATACCTGTTTTTAAGCGATTGGGATAGAAAAATATTGCTAATAACTTGTTTCTAGTTCTAAGACTGTTACTATCATTGGCCATGTTTAATATAGCTTTAATATTTTGATATTGTAAGTATTAACGTTCACTATACCTTCGGAAGTTGGTGACAGAATGTAAATAAGACTAAACACTGGATTGCAATCTTATGGCTTTATCAAATGTTGGTGGAGTTAGTTATCGCTTTATATCATCAATGTTTTTGTTATTTTTACTATTAAAATTTAAATATATATCCAAAATTTTACTATGCGTTCGAATAAGTTACAATAAAATGTTCAATTTCAAATTAAAATAAATTGTTTCATTTTTAACGTTTAATTTTAGACTCTTAATATGTATAGCTATAAATGACGTAAAAATGTATGCTCTCTTTGAGAAAGCATAGTATATTCCGTTTAATTTCAGGAAAATCACAAAGTACACGGAGCTACTAGTCATGAATAAATTATATAAAACTCCAGTAGAAATTTGAAATCTTCAGGGGATATAAAGTTTTTTCCCTTCACGAAAACGGAATAACTTTCCCCCGTTAAGAGGGAGCCCTATTATCTTTCATTTCGCTAGTAATTTAACATTCTGTACACCCTCCAGAAAATCAAGCTATCAAATAAGCCGTTTACCCTATTTTTGGGGCGACAACTTTTTTTTAAATCTTCCAATAATTTGTTAAAGTGGCAGCTGCTTAGGCCATAACGCTTAGCGAGTGCGGAAAAGATTTCTTTTATGTTTATACGAGTTCACGGTGTTGTAGAGAAACTCGATAATGGTGTTCTGAGAGGTGAATTACGGTATTATGACAAAAAGTTACCACTTGAACGATTTATTGCCGTAATTATGAATAAAGTCAACTTGATACATAATACTGAATATACTATAGCTATATTTCAGTTGATTTATTAAAATGTATGTATTTTGAGAGCTTTCGTAGAATTTATTCAATGTAAATTGAAGCATCTATTGACAAATTTTTTAACTATATTTAGATTTTTTATTCCAAGCTAAAATATGTATATTTAGATAAAGCCACATAAATGAATAGGATACGAAAAGGATCAAGTCGGGTCACGTTTGTGGTGTCGAAATATTACTACTACTATAATACCCTTTATTAAGAGGCTATAAAAAATAAATTTCTAACTTTTTGCATAATTAACTTTGTTTTGTTTCGTTGTGGAACATAATGCATACTAATAAACATTTTACTGGATTGGAACAACTACTGAAATAAAATAATTACTTAAATATACTAAAACAAGCATAACCTTCAAAAATTCACAATGTAATAAGTGAAAAACCTGGGCTTCTTTGTTCATATTTATTTTACTGAAAAGCTCTTCATGCTTAATTAAACGTAGTTGTTTTCATTTAAAGAACCTACTTTCTGTAGGTCTACCTCCATAGCTTATCCTGCTACTTTCGGGCGGAATTTATATTTCTGATAAAGTGAAGATGTGTACGATGCGATGCTGAATTGCAATTAAAAGCTGATGCAGTGAATTTAACGCCGCACCAAAGGTCCGAGGTGACATTTCTATAGTTAGTGGCAAGTTTGGAAAAGTTTAATGGAGATCACACAGTTGAACTTTATGTGGTAAGCAACTTGACGCCAGCCGGTTTCAAAAAAGGTTGTTTCCTTTTTTTTTTTTTTTTTATAAGTGACTAAACCCGCGTTTGACCTCAATCGCACCTGATGGTAAGTGACGATGAGGTCGAAGATGAAAGCACATGGGTTTAGGAAGGAACTGGCTCTTTATACAATATTGCCGGAACACATTACCGCCGGAGCGGTAACATTTGGCGGCAGACTTTATATAAAGGGTGGTCGCTAGCCAGGCGGACCCAGAAGGGATCCTACCACCAAGCAAAACTTCCTAAACTGGTCCGTCTGGTACTCGAACTCAGGACCTCTCACGCAGCAGCCAAACACTCGAACAAAAGACTGGAACAGAATTGTACCACCTAAGGCGATCGCGCGTATGCAAACTGTATATGGGCGGGAGACTGGGTGGTATACAAAATTCTGTTGCAGTCTGTATAAAAGAGTTCATCCGAACAGATACTTATTTTTTTATAATTGATTAAACCCGCCTAGTGGTAAGTGAAAATGAGGGTAAATATTTAGTAAAGAGGCTCGGCTTTTCTACATATTATAAAACATATGCTGGGTGGTAGGATCCCGCCAGGGTCCGACTCTATAAAATTTGTTGCCAATTATTACCGCTCCGGCGCGGCGTGGCGGTGATGTGTTCCGTCAATATTTTATGAAGAGCCAGTTCATCTTCGACCTCATCTTCATTTACAATCAGGTGAGATTGAGGTCAAACGCGGGCTTAGTCTTTAATAAAAAAAACATACCTGACTGGTTAGATCAGACGATATTTGATGGCAGGCTTGGTATGAAGGAACGTTGCAAGCCAGAGAGCCTTGAAGGGCTATATGACTCGGGTTACTCGACTTTTACGACACGCATATCAAACCGTAATATGGCCATTCTTTAAGGACCTTATGTGGACTTTAGTCATAGCGTTCAAGTAACTAAACTGGATTTTGTATCCCACGATCAAAGCATACCCAAACTTGTACGAGTATCTATATCTACAATGAGATGCAGTGGGTAAGTAGAAGACGTGAAGTTGATGGATATAATGATAATGATTTATTTATTGCAGTATTATAAAGATCCTTAAACCTAAAATCCCTGTAGCCTGTGCTAGTTATACAATAACTGTGTGACAGGCTACAGTTTTTTTTCCCATTACATTAATTATACAATAAAACAAGTTAGTGAAATATAGTAGAAATAACAAATAGACATATAGACATGTTTTTAAAGATATATTCACACAGCACCATTTTGTCAAATAGTCAAAATGTTATGAGAAACGTAGTATTTTGTTAAATCATAGCCCTGGTTTTGGGTTTGTTTTTCTGACAAAACCTAAGAGTGCCAGCAATCCCGCGTGGTAGTTACTGTCGAGAAGCCTGCAGACGAAGCTCCTAGATTAAGGAAGTAACTTTTCCTTCATATTTCCGACGTATTGTCACCCGATATTGTCCCATCACTAAGCATGGGCTTATCGTAACGATTGCCCTGTACGTACATGAAAGATTAAGAATCAAGCTATACAATTTGACAAGTCGTTGAATATAAGAAGAAAGTTATCGATGCTTTAGACGAATTTGCCCCTACTTATTCTCCCCATACACCATAGTATACAAAGCAGCACCCAAGTTCGACACCTACCAAAGCATATAATAGTTGATGATAAACTTTTTTATAAGAATATTTGAGAAACTACGTTTCTCGTTGACTATCGCAACAGTATGGAAGGATTTTTTTTTTCTCATCCAAGTCCTTGCTACATTAGTTCATTTCGATATTCAAACTGATTCTACGACCTTTCATCAAACCCGCAATATTTTATCATCATGAAAACGAAACAAAGGTTATATTTGCTAAGAAAAAATAACGGATCAAATACTAGGACTGAAGACTGAAATCCGCCTCGACGTGGATCCTGCTGGCTTTAAACCGTGAACTTGCTTGGCTGTCGTGAGTGAGAGCTCCACTCACATCCATTAGTTTATTCAACATTGACAAAATCTTCACTTCAGTTACTAACATAGTAAACTTATAACATAATTCTTACCTAAATAGCTTATCCAGCTTAAGCTATAGTAAGCCAGCGCGTCTTCCCCGTTGTCACTAAGTGGATACCAAGGAAACATTTAATAAAGCCAGCAAAGCTCCGCAATATGAAGGCAATAACTACAAAATGCGGATAAAAATAATACATTATAACAAAGACGAACACGCCGCGGCCGGGGAGTCGAACCCGGAGGACGTGACGCGAACTCGAAATACCCAAACACACGACATATACAAATGTATTCTTAAGAAAAGATACTCCAACTTCAACCCTAATAGGACGCAATAAAATATAAATTCACACAACCCCTGATAGACCAGGATGTCTGAAACATTGAAACGTGATATGCACAGAAAACTGTTTGGAAAAATAATAAGAAAAGAATGGATATATCAAAATGACAACGTGGGTACCCTAATTAGATACTGAATTCAAAAAGAGCGATGGGAAAGAAATAATAAGAACCATTGCGTTTAACACAACGACCGGCCGTCGTACAAGCAAATAGTTAAACAAATAAACGTGAGCGTACAACTACGAGTACCGGGATTTTTTTTGAATCGCTATACCATCCGGGTTAATATTTAATTTTATACTATCCACCGCGCGCGGTTTTACCCGCGTAACTTTTGATCCCGTGAGAATTTGGGGATAGACTTTATAACCTTCCTCAAGAGTTGGGCTATCAAATGCAGAAATAATTTTTCAAATCCCACTTGTAGTTTCTGAGATTAGACATGTTTTTAAAGATATATTCACACAGCACCATTTTGTCAAATAGTCAAAATGTTATGAGAAACGTAGTATTTTGTTAAATCATAGCCCTGGTTTTGGGTTTGTTTTTCTGACAAAACCTAAGAGTGCCAGCAATCCCGCGTGGTAGTTACTGTCGAGAAGCCTGCAGACGAAGCTCCTAGATTAAGGAAGTAACTTTTCCTTCATATTTCCGACGTATTGTCACCCGATATTGTCCCATCACTAAGCATGGGCTTATCGTAACGATTGCCCTGTACGTACATGAAAGATTAAGAATCAAGCTATACAATTTGACAAGTCGTTGAATATAAGAAGAAAGTTATCGATGCTTTAGACGAATTTGCCCCTACTTATTCTCCCCATACACCATAGTATACAAAGCAGCACCCAAGTTCGACACCTACCAAAGCATATAATAGTTGATGATAAACTTTTTTATAAGAATATTTGAGAAACTACGTTTCTCGTTGACTATCGCAACAGTATGGAAGGATTTTTTTTTTCTCATCCAAGTCCTTGCTACATTAGTTCATTTCGATATTCAAACTGATTCTACGACCTTTCATCAAACCCGCAATATTTTATCATCATGAAAACGAAACAAAGGTTATATTTGCTAAGAAAAAATAACGGATCAAATACTAGGACTGAAGACTGAAATCCGCCTCGACGTGGATCCTGCTGGCTTTAGACCGTGAACTTGCTTGGCTGTCGTGAGTGAGAGCTCCACTCACATCCATTAGTTTATTCAACATTGACAAAATCTTCACTTCAGTTACTAACATAGTAAACTTATAACATAATTCTTACCTAAATAGCTTATCCAGCTTAAGCTATAGTAAGCCAGCGCGTCTTCCCCGTTGTCACTAAGTGGATACCAAGGAAACATTTAATAAAGCCAGCAAAGCTCCGCAATATGAAGGCAATAACTACAAAATGCGGATAAAAATAATACATTATAACAAAGACGAACACGCCGCGGCCGGGGAGTCGAACCCGGAGGACGTGACGCGAACTCGAAATACCCAAACACACGACATATACAAATGTATTCTTAAGAAAAGATACTCCAACTTCAACCCTAATAGGACGCAATAAAATATAAATTCACACAACCCCTGATAGACCAGGATGTCTGAAACATTGAAACGTGATATGCACAGAAAACTGTTTGGAAAAATAATAAGAAAAGAATGGATATATCAAAATGACAACGTGGGTACCCTAATTAGATACTGAATTCAAAAAGAGCGATGGGAAAGAAATAATAAGAACCATTGCGTTTAACACAACGACCGGCCGTCGTACAAGCAAATAGTTAAACAAATAAACGTGAGCGTACAACTACGAGTACCGGGATTTTTTTTGAATCGCTATACCATCCGGGTTAATATTTAATTTTATACTATCCACCGCGCGCGGTTTTACCCGCGTAACTTTTGATCCCGTGAGAATTTGGGGATAGACTTTATAACCTTCCTCAAGAGTTGGGCTATCAAATGCAGAAATAATTTTTCAAATCCCACTTGTAGTTTCTGAGATTAGCGCGTTCAAACAAACAAACAAATAAAAAAAACAAACTCTTCAGCTTTATACATTAGTAAAGATTATTTAAACTTAAGTCAACCTTTGACATAAGTAGATATAAAGTTTACCTACCTACATTTCTAAGGTCACATTCCAGTTTATTATATGCTACATGACGCTACACCGTATCTCATAAAACTGCGTAACATAGTGTGCTTTGATAAGACCTAATTAAAACATTATTGGGGTAGTTGCTAGAAACCTGTTATAACAGTCTGACTAACAGTCATAATATATAAGGTATATATATGTAACATGAATAGGACCTTTTTTTACAATATCACAAAACATCATAAATACGGAGCAATGATCATTGTAATGATATAAGCGCGAGCAGCCAGTATTTCACTCCTGAATACCATTTGACACTAAATAAACCGTTATGATAGATAGACTTTGTTTACTCTGTTAAAACGTAGTTTTTAAATCTTAAAGGTAAGCTCGCTGCATTTACCCTGTAACTGCCAATATTTCAGATCCAACGGCATGAGGTATTTACTTGCATAGCACAAAGCCTCGCGGAATGGGTAAGCGGTGAGCAGTTAAACGAGTGTGGCGTATTCCAGCCACGTATGGTCCCGTCGTTATGTTTTTCAGATGCCTTTTTAAGAAAACCAAGTTTTGTTTCCAATTCAACTTTGTAGAGCAGTTTCAAGCCCGTGTTGTGGAATGATTTTGCTGGGAATATGAGGGTGGGTTATAAATATGGAAGCAATAGTTTTAGGTATAACTAACAGTGATACCACACCAGTCGGTCGATCGATGCAGTCGGTCGACCAACGATCGACGTCAATCGATTGGTGTACACCCTAAGCCAGAATACGGAAATTTATATGTTTCCTCAGCTTTTAAATCATCTTGCAATTAAATTTTTATTATTGCTACGTTTGTAAAATTGTAAACATCTCTTCTCCGAGCGGAGTACACGCCAAACTTAGGTGCTCATGATCGACACTCTCAGACTTAATTATTAAATATTTAATTCCTAGTGTGGCCAATGTGACTAACAAACTCCTACATTAGCTCGATAACTCTAGACCTACTCTGTGGTAGTTTTACATAAGATGAGGTTGTGAAAACAACCCATGAAGCTACGTAGTCAATATGGTCGTTGTTTTGTAATAAAAAAAAAGTAAGGCATAAGTTGCACTTACTCATTGCTTGAAATTTATTTAGGGAACTTGTAAGAACTGATTGTTTGACCATAAAGATTTCATTATAGAGTATAAAAAAAGAAATCCTTAAAACCATTTTTCTTGACTTATAAATATAAAAATTCTCATTTTTACATGAGGAAAAGCTACTACCGATTTAATTTTAATTTATTTCCCTACCAGCAAGCAACAAGCATAATCCAGAAGAAACATAGGTTAGATTTTACCAAGATATCCCACAGGAATCAAGAAGCTACACTGGTAAGACCGTCCAAAACTCGTAAATAAGTATAAACATTTTAGAATTCAAAACAGGAATAAATTTCCTCGGATCTGATTTACAAACGGGAAGCAATCTACAAAACATCCTGCGGTTATACTCCAAATCTCGCATATTTTTCACGAGTCAAATATTCGGGGGTAGATATCTCGGCTGAGAATCGAATTTGTCTCTTTACTGTTGAGCCAAATCAATCTATATTATCCCAGGGCAGATGACGCCCTATAGCGAGAATTTCGACACAGAATAAGAGCGGAAAAGATGTGCTGATCATAGTTTAAACGTGTTTTTATTTTTATAGTGCCTAAATATATATTAGGAAAGTATTAAAAATATTCGATCCGGTTTGATGCTTTCTATATCTCATTCCTATATCCAATCTAATATATAAAATTCTCGTGTCACAGTTTTCGTTGCCATACTCCTCCGAAACGGCTTGACCGATTTTGATGAATTTTTTTGTGCTTATCCGGTATCTATGAGAATCGGCCAACTACAATTTTTTTTTTATTTATATGGCAAAACAACGTTTGCCGGGTCAGCTAGTATACTATAGATATTTTAAACGTAGTTTGGCTATAGTTAGTATATTAATTGGCTCTCGAAATGATAATTAAGTGTTTAGCTATCACTAGTTATTCCGGCATCCAGTCTATTTTTACATAGGTACACAAAACCAGCAGTAGACTATTTGGTAGTTAATGAACCCAAAAGTGAGACCCCTGGCCCTGAAGTCAGGTGGTGAAAAATGCTGGTAATGGGATAGAAAAGCAATATAACATATTTTTTTTTCTCATATTAGCTAGGTGCGATGCGGTCAGATATATCCCGTGGCCTATTTCTAATCAACCCAAACCACGTGAGAATAAAGGATAAAATGCGTCCTTTATGTTGCCATGTATCTATCCATTTATATCATGATCCATAGGTACTCTATATTAGTATTACGGCTTGCTGAAAGTCATTGACTCGAAAATTTAAAACCATCGATGCTGATGAAAAATCGTTTCCTCTAGTGGTAAAATACTATATAAGTAAATCAAACTAAACCGAATCGTTTTTAAATTGTACCAAAACATAATACGTGTCAAAGGCGTCGGATGCTCCGCGATTTCTCAGGATTTGAGAGCCAACTTAAGACGCACGCACTTTGCGCTGTTTGCTCAGCGGGTGTCGCCGGATTTTAGTTCTCGTAACGAGCCCAAAGGGATAAGTTTGATGCTTTTTGTGACAGAGTGTAATGTTTGCTTAAGACAAATCGATAAAGTTTTCCTCGTTTGTATATATTTTTTTACGTGGATTTTCGGAAAGTGGGTGCCGAAAATCTTTAGTTTATCAAATTTGTTGGAAATGTTCAATACATCAAGAAATCATTAGCTATCTAGGTACAACAATTAAATAAGCAGTCGTACAGTAATATAATAAATTCAATGATAAGTCATGTGAAGGCAAAATTAGACTATTCAGAAAAATTTCACGCTACGATTTGCTGTTACATTTTTTTTTAATCAGAAGGATTCAAATTATAATATTTGCGTGATAACTTATGCTTAAAACAAAACATTTTTGTGTAAATTAGGATTTGAAAAATAATTGTTTATATTTTTCATAAGTAGTAACATAATAGTTATTACAACCTGCGTACAGAAAAATATATAAAAATTCTCTATGGAGCCCATGAATTATGGAGTCTTCATAGCAGAAATAGAAAGTAGTACCTATGTAAATATGAATATTTGTGCGGACTATTGTTACATTATTAGTATTTTTATTTTGTTATTTAATGATTTTTTTAAATTATATTATCAGAAAAACCTTATAAGAGAAAAGTTATGTTTAGCGAGCAGGTCAGAGATCGCAGTGGTAGTCTTCTCCGCATCCCAATTATTATTCCTTAGGATCTTACGACACCCATGGGAAGAGACGGGGTGCATTCGAAGGGCGCCGCCGTCAACACACGCGCTCTTGATTAATACTGTTATGATTGTCATTTATACTTCATCATACTTATTAATATTTCCTAATTAAAGGCAACCTCTCTAGAAGTAACATGAAATCATGCAGAGATAGTGCTTATAGGTACTGATCTTGTACCTAGTATAGTAACTACAAAACAAAATAATAATAACTAAATATTACTCACCTTCATTAAAATAATATAGGTACTTATGTATTTTTATATAATCAACGAATGCGGAGCATTAAAAAAACCGACTTCACGTCAAAACTTTGGCTGAGTTGATATGTCAGCAACGTAAACATTCTCCGAAATCATACATATTTTTCCAAAAGTTTGAAATATTCAGTGAAGATTTCGATTCGATGAAACCGATTTCGATGAAATTTAAATGGGACCTACTATGAAGTATCCTCTCTCATATGAAACAACTTTTTTTTTTAAATCAATTCATAGTTGTCCAAAATATCGTATAACAAAAACACAAAAAAAACATACAGACGAATTGAAAACCTCCTCCTTTTTTGGAAGTCGGTTGAAAATAAAAGATAAACTTGAAAAAATATAGTGTAATAGGGTCAGCCAACAATAGCTATACCTACCGCTCCCGAATAAGCCTGTAGTATCTTAATAAAAGAGCGCTAACGGTAGTCTTGGTGCTACCACACCAATCAATCGACTGTTGATCGACGGACGACTGGAACAGTCGAAGCAGATCGATAGTTTTTACAAGGCCAAAAAATCCCATCAACGTCCATCGATTGTCGACCCTTAAAACAAAATGTATTTCGTCCAGGCAACTCTACGCACTTATTTAAGTAAGTATCATTTTTTTTAAATAATAACAACATTTTTGCTTTTTTTTATTTTATATCTGCTGCATAATCAGCGAGCGAGCTGTCAATAAGTATTATTTAAAGCTCAGCATCGCGGTCCGCGGCGGAGATCACCGTCGCTAATCGAATGTAAGTTCGCTTTATGGGTTTATAATAGGTATGCAAAACGAGATTTACTGTAATTCTTACTTATCTGCATATTTATTATGTTTAAAAGATTAAATTTGTAAGAGCTGGAGATTTTGTTTGAAACTATTTTTAAGTAGCTTTAAAATGGTCTTTAGGTAGGTACTGGAAACCTTGCGTGATGGTGAATAAGTATAATGGTGCGTACAGATTTCTAGTAATGCAACTAGTAATGTAACATTCTGCGCACGTTGCGTATTTGTACGTGTGGTGCGCAGAATGTTACATTACAAGTTCCATTACAGCAATCTGTACGCACCATAATAAGTTTTATACCTCGCGATAGACTCGCAAGAAGTAATCAACAACTAGCTCTTCATTTTATAATAATTTTTTTTATAAAATGCTTCGATGCCTTTTACTTGTTTCCTGGGTGTTTTCCTCTATTCATGTCCTGTCCTAACTGAGTTGCCTGGCAGAGGTCGCTCTAAGCGATACGGCCACTTTTGTACAAATGTTTTTAAATACTTATACTTACTAATGCTGTTGGTGTACAATAAATAATGATTATATTGTACTATAACAGATTCATCTGATTCTTCCACGCTGGACTGGGAGTCAAAGAAACATAGAATGTGCCACCTGCTTCTCTTCCCGGGCAAACTGTAATAAATAGTTTAGAAGCAGGGTTTTTATTGGCGTTTTTGCGGGCGACAGGCTGACCCCCTGTCACTTTAATAGTCCCTATCATTATAATACCTCCAAAGGACAGGATTTTATTTTCATACATTTTGGCCCTTAAGTGTACCGCGAGGCACATGGACACCAAATTGTAGGGCATGAACCGAGGAACTGTAATATATAGGATATTTTTACCTATGCATGGTTCATGCCCTTCTGCACTAAACTTTGATCCTAAGTTGATATTTAAGTCTGTATTATGACGTGCAACGAGAATTTATTGACTTTTATTACCCGACTACGGCGAAGCAAAAAGGAGGGTTTGATTTTGACGCGTATGGATGTTCATCTGTTCCCCCAGAACTTCTAGACTAGTAATCATAATAGGACAAATGATGTATCGTTGGAAGCCTCTCACTGTCCGCTGGTTATAGGCTACATAAAAATATATTAAATTGACCACAGCGCCCTAGAGGGAACATAAAGTGAAGAACTAAAAAAATATTTTTTCTTTTCTTTTCGTGTGGGGCATCAAATGGAAGAACTTTGTTAGCTCAGCTCAAATATGCATAAATTATTTCTCCAAAAATACGATTAATAATAATATAACTGGTAACTAAAATATTTTTTCTTAACGGTTCCCTCTGTGATATCAAATAAAAGAACTTCGTGAGAACATTTCAAATATGTGAAAATTATTACTCCAAAACGAGTGAAAAAAAAATAAGTTCAAAAACTAAAACCCGACTTTTACAAACACGCTCTTAAAAGTACGAAACAAGTAATAGTCTCCGCTGAAATATTGATGTTTTTATGTCATATTAATAGGTCATCTAGAAACCCACAAATCCATGCAACAAAGAGGGTGATTGACCAAGAAGTCATGTTTTTTTAAAAGATATAATTAACTTTTGTTTGAATTTTCACTCTAGCCTTAAAGTAAGAACATTGCTTGTGTTCACTGTGTTACGTCATTTTTATTTTTGTATAATTTTAAACTAATATATTGTGTGTCACCTGTTTTTTTAACTCGAAACAGAAGCCCGCTTGACAGACAAAACTTTCAATTTAAAAAACTGCACTTAATTTAGTTTATTTGTTTACAAGCTACAATGCTACAGACTGAAACACAGACATTCATATCAAATAATAACAACCCTCTTTTGTGATGGTCACAAAAAAAAAAACGAAAAGAAAATGCTTTGTTTAATTAAAAATAAACATTTTGAAAACCCAATACAGTCGCCGTACAATCGTTTCATGAGTCTCGTTTTATGATACTCCCTTATTGTCTTCAATAAAAAACTCCTGAAGATAGGCTATAAAGTTTAATGTAGGCAGTTTCGCAATAAAACGTCTTGTGAATGAAACCGGCTATAAATCACTGCAAAATCTCGACTGCTCTTATATGAAAATTCTGCTTTATTTTTTATACTATGATATAATAATCTGGAGGAAGTTGTTATGAGAATATTTCGGGTACTTACTTGCTTATTTATTATATTATTCAGCATTATTGCTTCTACGGAAGTGTTGCTTCCTCTTAACTAATAAGGATAAGAAGTTACTTGGAAAAAAATACTTGTAGGAAGTATGTTTTTATTATAACGTCTTGCGATTGTTTAAATAATAAATATAGTACCCAAACAGGCATAGCTATAGTCTATTCCCTTAGTATGCTTTTATTATAGGGACTTCAGAGCAGAACTATATACTACTAGTTGTTGCGCGCGGTTTTACCCGCGCAATTTCGATTCCCGCGGGATTTTTGGGATAAAAAGTAGCCTATACGGATTCGGAAGAATCCCTCTAAGTAATGGTAAAATAAATTTTGAAATCGGTCTAGTAGTTTTTGAGCCTATTCAATACAAACATAAAAAAATACAAAGGTTTCCTCTTTATAACATTAGTATAGATTTACCCAGAACCTTGTTAGGTTAAGAAACCTTTCCCAAACTGTTCTATAGCCGGGCCTCTCACTCAGGCCGCTTAATTCGAGTCTATGTACCTACCACAAAAGCTGACGTATGATATATTAATTAAGTCGAATATAAATTTTGTAATTAAATTTAAATGCAAATATTTCTCGTGTTCAAAGCCCATGTAATTACTAACACACAATTAACATTCGAATCTAAATAATAATAATTAACGGACTATTTACCGAGTATTCGTGTGTAGAGTTACTGGTATCTCGTCACAAGTATCATAATTTTGAAGACCATTTCAACTCGTTTTATAAAAAAAAAATATTTCTTTTTCACGCCTATATCCCTTATAGTCAGGGCAGTCAGAGCAAGCGAGACTTTAAAACCATCTGATGTCACGTTAGACAAATTTGGAGGTATTATTATGATGGAAAGAGACTATTGCAGTGACCGGGGGTCAGCTTATCGCCCACAAAAACTCTCATAAAACCTCTGTCCCTTAACTGACTTTAACAGTATGCTCGGGAAGAGAAGCAGCTGGTACATTCGATGTTTTTCCTTCGCTCCCAGTAAAGCATGAAGGAAACTCGTTTTATCGTTTTTTGAAAAGGTTGCATAAAGTGTAATATTATTTTTGTAATTTTACTATTGTTAAGCTCTATTTTCTAAGAGAGGTTTACCAGAGGTTTACATATATAACGATAATAAGACTATAATATGATAAAACGACAGAGATCGCTGATTCAAACTCTCACTAGGGCATCGCTACTTAGAAGTACAAAAAGCCTTCCACCCCATGTTCAAACTCGATATTTTTATCTCATGCCGTATTCCAGTATTCATTTCAAATTTTCTTGGCCTCAGCCAATTCTAAGCAAGTTTAAGTTTAAGTATAAATTTAAATAAAATATACTGTTCGCTTATGTTTCGAAGACTCGGCTTACGGTTTTGTAGTGTAGAGAATACGCGGAGTGGCGATAAAATTTATTGTCGCAGGCGACATCTGGTGCCTCCCCGAGCGTTGCGGCGCAAGTTATAGGAGTTCGGAATAAGTTGTCCCTAGTGTTGCAAGGTACAAGCAATTATGGGTTTTATTTATGATTTTTATAGTTGAAAAACATGGCCTTTATGAGAGAATATACACGTGGTATCTCTAGGGTTGGGTTTTTTATTGTAAAAAAACGTGAGTACCTAGATGTTATCCACCACTCTGTTAGAAGTGAAATTAAGGAAAAGGTAACTGAATCTTAGATAATAATTGTGCCTTCAAATATCATGATTTTCATTCCACAAGAAATCTTACATCCACTAACTTCTACATCTTTTAACGTTTGCTTGTCAACATTAGATGAGATTCAAATCTCTCATACCTCGATGGTGCATTGTTCGAGTTTGCTTGTGTCGTGTATTTCCGGAGACCCAGTCAAACCACTTTGGAAAGCAAGTCAAATACCCTTGATTAATTATTTTTTCTCTCAGCATCGAAATTAGCTTGAATAAATGTTTAATTTCACATTAATATGTCCAAAAACCTTTGATCTGGAGCAAAATAAAAAATAATGATAACAATGCAAAATGTCAATAAATACCTATGTACTTTTTAAAGTTGATCATACTTTAAAGGAAATATAAAACTAAAAATAAAAATAATGTTTTTTTAAAGAAAAGAGTACCATGGAAACTATTAAGCACTTCCCTGCATTTTATCAATTCTAAACCTCAAAAATATGCTAATTGCTATTTATAAACGCTAACCAAAAACGCTGCCGCCTGTATCTCAACCAGGCACGAACGGAAGACGAACGCAAACTGTTTCCGGAACCTACTCAATATTCAAAGAAATAAAACCCACACAATCTCATTGCGGAAGGCGTAACTTCACTTATCTGCTCTAAAATGCTCTAGTCACCCTTGTATGTAAAGTGGCGGCGAAGACAAAAATACGGCTCCAAGGAAGAATGCAAAAAAGTAAGAAAATTGCATAATTTCGTAGCAAGGGTTCATTGACCCACTTTTGTGTGTTTCTGAAAGTCGTATGTAACGTGTAATGGGAATAGACGCGTTCGTTAAGTTACTATGGTGGAAGTTTGTGGTATTGTAGAGGAAATCTTTAAATACCTGACCTGGTTAAAGTAACATGAGGTCCAGCCAGCTTTGAACGAAGGAAATCTAATGATCTTCTATGTCACTTAGCATGACGTGGAATTGAGCACAACGAGCGTTGCCTGAAAGAGATAGCTTGTATGTAAGCATTATTTTTGTACATAGTCTAATTTTTTATACTTCTGTTACATTATGCTTATTTTTTCCATATTATGTTAAAATTGTATTTTGTATTGTCTTGTACAGTTATTTAATAAGCGCGTCAAGAAAAAATTCCGGGACACTTTTGAGCAGTTCGCGCGCACGGCGAACTAACATTTGTAGAGTAAGTGCAGAAAATAATGGACGTATTCCTGTTCTGGCTCGAATTTTATTCAAACTTCGCAAAGCCTTCTGAATCAAAATTACAAATGCAAAGTAATCTAAACTAAACCCAAAATGTCTCCCCGACGTTTAAAATTTGTCCACTGTTTAAAACAGATGCCAGTTTTAATATTAAAATTTCTACCTTTATCAAAACAAATGAAAGTGGAGAGCAAAAAATGATCTCATAATTAAAAATGTCTCTGCCTCGAAAAGATAAGAAAACTGTGATGTGCTTTTGCATATTAATGTAGCAGAGGAGCCATTCGGAGAAAATAATGAAAAAATGTAACTTAGGTAATGAGTTACTCAGGGAGGACCATGTTTTCTGTTCCGTTTATTTGATGGCAAGTGACGGGTGCTGAAAACTTATAAGTATGTGATTTTTAATAGCTAAACTAAGGTATCGATAGAGCCAAGTAATGAAATAAATAAACACAATCCAAAGTAGTCGATACACAGCGAACGCCATTTTGCACCACCATCAATTTGATAAGATTAACAATAAATTCAGTTTTTCGTCGTTGGCGATCGATTCGAAATTGTGCTTTAGTATTTACGAATCTTGGATTCATACCCACAAATGATTGTACACGGAAACGCATGTCTAACATAAGTTACATTTAAATTAGGAATCATTTGATTAATTAGGCCAGCCAGTAATAAGACGCCGGCCACCACAGCGCGTACTAATTTGGAATCGCTAATCTTCCGATAGCCATCATCGACGTGGATATAACAACTTCCTTCCCCAGCAGTTAAAATTATAGCTAATTAACTTTTTAACTCTCGGCCCCTTTGCTCGACTGGATGCAATTAAAACGGTACAAAAGTTAACTTTATGCCGCCCTAAGGAGTTAACGCCGCGTCTAGCTTTTTTAATGATCAAAACTTGAAAGCTTACAGATATTAAAAATTTTAGACGGCATTGTGTACTTTGTTATACTTTTTTAAAAATAATATTATTCTTACTAGATATTGTCTTAAGTTTTTTTTGATTACGTTAATTAAAAAGGTGTTTTTTATCTAGATTTTAACGCGTTTAAGACAGACACTGAAAGCTCGAGTTTGGTCGAGTTTTCGGCTAAATTACTAAGATTTCTAAGTTAAAGTATTGAGCTAAAGTAGCCTGCTAAAGATTTGACTCAACACCAAGAAACAAAATCAAAGGAATTTAATCAACGTACAACTCGCAGCTTCTAAATCAAAAATCAAGTCAAAGAGTAGAAAATCGATACGCAAATCACTGATAACAGGCGCTCCAAACTTTTACCGTTTATTTGGTCCCTGCCTCCCTTTCAGAGCCCTTATCGGCGACGATCTACAAATCCAATTTCCTAAAATAGGGATCGATCGACAAATCATCTGGCCGAGCTCTATTATCCTCTATTGAAGGGACATCGACGTCGGACTATGACTCGCTCATAGAAAGCTGTAGCGGGCATAAAGCGCTCTCCAACTTGTAGAGATAGGTACTTATGTTATTTGTCGCTACTTTATTCATCATAGTAAGTCGTGATCAAATTCAATTACAATGACGTTTTTTAGAAGTGACTAAAGCTGCGTTTCACCTTAATCTCACCCGATGATAAGAGGAGATGAGGTCGAGTTTGGGATGAAACTGGCTCTCCAAATATTGCCGCAACACATCACAGCTACAGCGTTGATATCTGTCGGCAGATTTTATATGACGAGTTGACACGAAATAAATATGATCAATACAACATGTTTGCTGGTATCTGAGGTGCACTGTTCATATGTTTACCTGCGTTGTTAGAGGCCCTGGGTTCGACTCCCAGCCGAGCCAGTTGAGGACACTAACTTCTCTAAACTGGCTCGGATCTAGGAGTATACTAATGAAGGTCCCTAGTTCCTCTGTGAGATCTTTTGCCTTTGTCTTAGGGTTTCACCAAACCAATCGATCGGTTTTTTGGCCGAGTACAAACTATCGATCGACGTCGACTTATCTATTCTACCATCGATCGACGGTCTATCAATTGGTGTGGGAACACCCTTACTGTGCGTTTAAATAAATTAACTTTAAACCCGCGAATGTACACAATCTCACCGATTGTGACAATGCGACACAGTTATGTAGGGCAAAAAAGGCGAAACCAAACGAGTCTTCAATCTGGAACTTCATAGATCATCGCTGGAATGTTTCACATCACCGCTTGAGTAGTGCGACTTTTATGAACGGTTGTTACTAGTCAAGCAAGTAAGTTAAGACGTTGTTCTATAGACTAATCGTTAGGGAATATCAAAAGCTATTTTTGCGAACTAAATATTCTGACATCTACCAACCAACCAGCACTGGGCTAGTATGTGCGTTTACAGTCTAAACATTTTCGTTACTCAGGGGAGAAACTCATGGCCCTACAGTTGGCGTATTAAAAAGGGATGTGATGATAACTGTATATACTTAAGTACTTTTATTTACAGAAAAATAGGTCGAATTATTCTTAGTTTCATTGCAGAAGCTTCGCTTGGATAAACTCAAGTACACATTCTATTAATAAATGTTTGGCATGACTGTTGTTATGCTTATAAGTGAAGAATTATTTTGTTTGATTTGAATAAGATTATCTCTTAATAATCAAAAGAAATTGAGGTTAATTGCGAGCATTACAACCAAAGAGAGGTTTTATTAAGAAAATTATAATTGTACACCATTGAAAAGTATTTTATTTCTTATGACAAGTCCTGAAAACTTAAGAAAATACAATATATTGACGTGATGCGGCCGACCATTGAGCACGTGTTACAATTTTTAGGATGAAACTTTCTTTAAATAAAACCAAAAATCGATAAGAAATTCTGTAAGTAGCTCTCATTTCTTGACTTCAAACCGACCTAAGCATAGATAAAATGTAAATAGGTAAAGGTCCAGCCAAGGGTTCAAGAAGCGGGAGATCTTTTGATAGGGACCAAGGGACGGAGGGCGAGCAAAGGAATCATGTATCGGCTTATGGTGGATTATTTAATCGTTTAAAACATTCCTTTGATATTACAGTGTTGTCCTGTAGGAGCAAGTTGGAACAAGAGGATTGCGGCAGGTAATCTTTTCTAAATGTTAATGGTGCATTGAACGTCGATAGCTCTTATTCGTTTTTATGACTTATTCGTGTTGATATCTAATAAATAATGTAATATGGTATAGTATCTTAGTTTTGTTTACAATATAAGCATTGCTTTATTAATTCGCTGCTGGAAAGTTAGAGGGTTTAAATCGTGGTAGTGGCTGATATTTGTGTGATGAACACAGCGACTTGGTTTCAGTCGTGGATTTCTAAACCGGTTAATGTTTTATGAATGTCTTTGGCGTTTTTTTGGGCGATGGGCTGACGGATTACCACACCAATCGAATCGATAGTTTTTACTAGGCCCAAAAAAACCGTTTCGATCCATTACTGTGGTAATACCCTAATACCTCCAAATTCAAACGTAACATCAAATGGCCTTATAACCTGTGGAGTTCTGCCAACCCCATAAGGGATACAGGCGTGAAGTTATGTTGTATGTGTAAATACGAGTAGATTTCGTACGCATGGTTATATGTATACATTTCTCAAGTTAGGTAATTTATCTATTGTCTCTAATATAAGTACTTACATTGATCAATACAATAGTTCAGCGTGCACGTGAATAGTGAGCACCGTAGCATAAGGCCAGCTGTCAATCATCGTCACCTCGGAATGATGAATTTCGAAAATCTTTTATGAAGAATCTGACCGTTCATTCCTAAGCTCGATGCAAACTCAGTGCCATAGTGTCGAGATAATGGCGCTTGCAACAGTACCAAACATTTGCTGAAATATGATATTTGCCTTTAATGTAATGTGGTGGAAAGTGAACATTTAGACTAAGGTGGACTTCAAACCACGAGAAACTTTTTCACGCGACGCTTAAAAGTACCAAGACTGGTTGTGATCAGGAAACAGACTGGATTGCTGACGAAGGAAAAATCATGCTGAGCAAAGCCGGGGTGTATCGCTAGTAAATATCGAAACATCCAATCCCCACTGTCGATCTATCCATCTCTATCCCTCTGTAGATAGCAGCAGTAAATTACCGCGGCGACGCCATACATTTTAGATGTTAGCTATCGGAGCCTTGTGATACATTGAATATTGAAAAACATTGTGTGTGCATTTACAAGCGCGTCTTCTTTAGACTTTTACATTTTTCTTGATTCGTAAGCAAGCCGTAGATAAGAAATTGTGGATTTTATTTAAAATAATTATATTTTTTTGTGGTTTTACATAATTCAATCACTTCTTTGGAGAGTTTGTGTGAATACACTATCTTCGAAATTACTTGTTGGATAAAAAGCTCATCTCTCATTTGATAGCTTCACTCTAAGGCCACTTTCCAAGCAGACGCGCCCGTCCCACGCACGTCCCACCGGCCCTCTTTACCCGCGTCAAACACGCGTCTTACACGCGTCTATCATGAGTATAACACGCGTAGCAATTTCTTGTGTACAAAATTTCAGTCTTATTTAATACATCAGAAGATCTCAAACCGAGTGTGCCAGGCGGGAGCTGGGTGGAATGAGATGTCCAATACGTTAATAAGACTCAAACTATGTGCAACTAATTACAAAGCGAGTGTTAAGGCACGAGGTGCATACTGGGCGGGCGCGTATGGTCTGAACGCGCTCTTAGGAAAGATACAAAGATACACTTATCGAGAAATTCTTACAGGATCAAAAGTGATATTGAAAAAATCGCCCACAGCTCCCAGTACTCAGACAACCATGTCCGTATGTATCTAAACTAGGAAATACTGCGTCGCGTTAAAGGAAAGGTTAATGTATATAAAATCGGTGCAGGATTGAAAGCCCGGAGCCGCCAGCTGCGTCCTCTCGCGGCGACGCGCCGCACCTGCTCGCACGAATACCGCCCGCGATAAATCACATCCTCCAACTATTGATCTTTGACATACAGAAAATGCAAACTGTTTTCTGTTCCGGTACGCTTAAAGAAGAGTGGAAATAAAATGAAAACCTTTTATTTATAGGATTTACTGGTGTTGCAGGTATTCTTTAGATGTTTCGGTGTTTACGTTAATCGTGAATTTCAAAATATCATCATCATTCAACCAGGATATGGCCACAGGCCTCCACTGAGGTTCTTCACGCCGACCGGACCTGCGCTGCCCTCATCCAGCGTTTACCGGTGACTTCGACCAGATCGTCGGTGCATCTTGCGGGGCCTACCTTCACTGCGTTTCCCAGCTCGTGGTCACCAGTCGAGAACCTTACTGCCCCAACTGCCATCTGTTCTGGGAGCTACGTGTCCTGATTATGTGAAATCTTTTCTTTCTTTAAAAAAAAACTCTTTTCTAAATAACTGCTTTTTCTATCAGTAGGTATAGGTTTACATGCTTTCTGGGTTGCCTTGCAGAAGTCGCGCTTTGGTGATAAGGCCGCCCTTTGTAAAATAGATTTAATTGTCATCATTCCTACTTATCTGTGTTACCATGTTGGTGTACAATAAAGAGTTTTATTATTATTATTATGTGAAGTTATTTCACTATGCTTGTTTTTGATTTTTCCATTACACATAATATTACTTTACGCTCAAGTATTCATAATTATTTTAGGGTATGTCTTACCTAATCCTACTCTAATTTCATTCTACTTCAATTTTTCTATCAAGAAACCGCTTGTCGGATTTGTAACCAAGAAAGAATATATATGTACTTTTTAATGCTATGTAATAAAATGTAAACAAATAAATACATACAGCCATTTAATTTCCATAGAACGAAGCCTAGATAACTTGAAGTAATGTTGTAGCGCGACTAGTATTTATCACTCGAGTTTACTCGGCTTTGCAATTGCCAATTTAATTAATTTTATTCGTAGCCGGAGGTCTGAATTGCCGTAGTTCGTAATTCTACGGTTGTAGATGCTACGCCTAGATTTGTAGAGGTATAACGTAAAATAAATAAATGCAACTTCGGATACACGGAATAGAGAAAACCTATTCGGAGTTCTAAAATGTAACATGAAAATTTTTTTGTTGACATATTTTCACTTAGCGCCATGTATCCCTCATGTAATCAACTGAAGACTTCACTATTTCAAATAAAACATGTTTTTAAACAGGTAATATTTGTAAGGAAATCGAAAAGGCAAGTAAAAATATTTAAAAAAGTTTGAAAAAATGTTACCTGCAAATCCTACCATACCGTCACAGCGCACGTTAACTTTTTTAATTGTATATTTGTGTATTTCTTTGCAATTGGTGTGACAAAGTAAGTGATGGAAGGCAAAATAAAATATGAAGAATTAGAACTCAACTGCGATTGTTTTTTATATGGTACCTACATGTGTTTGTGTTAGTTTACATTAATACCCCTCAGCTATAAGCTCTATGTTTCATAAACGCACAAATATTACATGAGTTTCTTTCTACTACATCTATAAAAAAACTTCCTGCATTTTAGAACTAAAAAAATATATTGCCAGAACCATATTGTTACGTGACAGCTTTACCTCGAAACCCCAAATGTCCTCCTTACTTTGTAAGTGATATCATCTGTTCCCCGTCTCAAATCCTCCACGTTTTACCAAAGCACGCATTTCGGAAACCAATGCCATATAAACTATCTTATAGCAGGCACTTAAACTGCGTTAAAGTCGTTGAAATTCGAGAGGGGCGGACTGACGTAACGACGGTGGCGACGAGCCTCCCTTGCGAGGTGAACCTTATGGGGATAAATTAGATAGGTGGTCGGAGATTTAGCTGAAAAACGCATAATGAAAGTTAAAACGTAGGCTTAATAGTCATATCGCCCATGGATATTCATGAAGTCATAGTCACACACCCTTAGTGGTAGAATCCCTTCAAGGTGGGTCTGGCTAGCGGCTACCCGTTATATAAAATCTACCAAAACTCAAACTACGGTGGTGGTGTATTACGGCAAAGCTATCAAATTTAACCTTTTCAAAACCTAATTTAAGATTTCGAAAGTTCCATTTTTCTTAAAAATTTGTATGGCAGGTGAGGATAATGCGACGTCAAAAAACTTTATTCAATACACCTGCACCGACATTTTTACAATTTTCTTAAAAAGTTCTTAAACTTTCAAAAAACCGATCGTTAAAACGCTGTAACAACCGACTGCTACTGAAAAACTACTTTCCGATATTAGTGAACCCGATACAGTGTATTTACATAGCGCTCATCGACAACTAAGTGCAATGCGTCGTACTGGGACGCCCTCCAGCATCCACTCGGCGGCGGGTACTCCGCGATCCGGCGGAGTATTGGAAACGAGGATAACCTTTGCGGTAAAAACCTCTTTTTTTATATTGGTTTCTGGATGAGTTTTATTTTATTTATCTTAAAAGTGAAGCATTAATAATTTGTATGTTTACAAGTTAGTGTGAAAGTCTAGCCTGGAATTGCTACATTAAATAAATAAATAAATACAGGTGGTTTAAAGAGATTATAATTATTCGCTAATCTAAATTTGCTTTGTCTATTTGTTATCATAGCATTAAAAAAACAATTTATCACTTATACAAGCGTTAACTTGGCTGATAAATATTTCTACTATGTTTTTAAAGCTATAGATGAGACGATTATCCATCTTACACTGACGTCGCCTGATGAAGTATGAAAATGAAGACCGACGAAAGACAACAATGAATACGTGCATATAAGGCGTCTTATTCATCATAAAAAGCACGAAAATGATGTTTTGTGTTTCTTTCTTGTCATAGCCGAGTTGTATCTCTGACAGTTTGTGTAATAGACACTTTTGACAGAAGAGTGCCAAGTGTTTGTTTTCCGCCGGCTTTTTTCCTTTAGAACAATAAACTGAAAAATAATACAGTTTTAAGGCTTAGATCTAAAGTATTTTAAGGGTTTCGATTATATTCTCTCTAAAACGTTTGACGGAAAAGGTTCCACAGTACAGCTATTCGGTAACATTTTCCATGATTCTGGAAACGAATATATTTTAGATCGTCCTTTCTAGAAGACGTGTTCGATTTCCTATGTACTCTATTGAGATAAGAACTTTTATAAAGTAACTGGGGAATGAGCGTGAACAAGAATGTCCTGTAGTTCTACTAAATTTTGTATTTCTATGAGCCTTTATCAGCTATGATAAACAGTACTGAGATAGATAGACACGGTTTCATTGATACTCATATAATAAAACTGCGAATTTTTTTAAATGCACTATTTTATTATGTGTACCAAATTGTATGGCATAAATAAACCGAGGAACTGTAAAATATAGGATATATTTACCTATTCATGATTAAATGCTGTAAAATAAATAATTCAAAGTTGTAAAAAATAGCCGTTTCCTAACATAAGATCATTATTTTTTTACATATGTCAGCAAATATCAATAATGACAAGATGGCACCACTCCGTTAGTCATTATAATAAGGTCGTTATTCCAACGAACAAATAAACAACAGAATGACAAACTGTCAGTTTGACAGTTATAGTACTTACCTAATATTTTATTTATGGTAGGTATTTTCTTGGCAGTCTTTTTCTGCATATAAGTACAGCAATATGGCTTGTGAACAAAGCCACGAGTAAGATTTTTTTCTTCAGCTCAGACCTAAACAGTGAATACAGTTTTCTTTAGTGGAATCAAAGGTATTATAAACCGCTGAGTGTACCTCGGTACCTAAAATGGGACACTTACACGGGATCCTTTTACAATGAATTCAAATTAAACCTCAGATCAATAATTACGCCAGATTTAATTTGAATGATTAGAGGCATATTTAAAGTTTCAGCTCAAAGAAAAGAACTCTCATTTTCATAGGATTTTTAATTTCTTCAATGTAATGCTCTAGGCTTTGTAGGTACTTAATACTTTTTGTAACACCCCTACATTAGAAGTTTTGTATTTGTGTAGGAAATAACTTACACTGACCATAATCCAAAATAGATAATAAGTAAATCCTCATAAATTGAATAGATATCTGTTAGTTATTAAATATTAAACATTTGTTACAAAGTAAAAGAAAATTCTTTCCTTTCACTGTTTACACTTCAGATTGTGTAGCGCGCCATCTAGTTCATGAGTGATTAACTTTTGCCCTCGGTGTACTAAATGTTCTGCTGGTTATGTCGTATGCAAACAGCGCTGAAGACAGGCTTCTTCAAACAAACAAGAACTGTCGAGAGTGTGTTCGTAGACAACAGCAAATAAGCAAACTTGAATTTTGTATTGCTTCTTTGTCAGTACTTAGGTTTGTAGGTATAACATAGCTGCATGGTTAGTCTACATATTATATGCGAGAACTACTTCTGGTATGTTCCTGGTAATATTTAAAACTGCTAAACAGATTTTAATCTGACTTGCAACAGTCTAACAGTAGTTTCACAGCTCACCAAAAGCTATTAGAATAAACATACGCGCGGAATTATCGGCTTTCTATTGGTTTTTTCAACAAAGTCACTGAACATAAAGATTTGAAGACTTCGACTACAAAGATGAACTTAAAGCCAAACTGCACCTGAATATATATGAAAAATATGTGGCAAATTTTTATCACATTCTCGTCAATAACAATCGCTTCAGCCTCTGCAAGCACGGCCTGCCATTCCTTTACTTACGATCAGAAACAAACAGCTTCTACACACTCTTTTCATTCATAACTTGAGCTTCAACGTCATCAACTTAAAAGATTCTTCATATTTTACATAGGATCAAGTCCAGTCTTTGTAAAAACATTTCTACGTATAAGAATCAAAATACAATAAAACAAACTACCATAAGTGTATGTAGATCACTTGAGACGCACATATGCCAGTAAAAAAGGTCAACGTTGAACATTACGAGTGAACTCCCTGCGAACCCTTCTCAAACTACCTTTTAACTTTATCAGCGGATTCAGACTTATGTATTTTTAAATGACAAAGATGTTGAATGCAGTGGAACTGACAGTGCTTCTAGTAAGGACGGAAATAGGTTTTACAAAAGTATTGTGATTTATAAAAAAAATGTGTACAAATCCATGATAGAAAATTAGGTCTTTATTTTTTTTTAAATCTTTATTTATTTTAAAAATATTTTTCCATGCAGTATTTATTTAAATATGGAAACTGATTAGAAGATCTGGTCTAATAGGGACTTTTTAAATGCCTGTAATGAACAGAATCGACGAAATCATTATTAAGTGTCTGAAAAGGAGCCATTAAATTATAAATAAAATTATATCCCTACTCCTTTTTCAAATGAGCAAAATAATGCTTGTAGATTTTGCTGTAGTTCAGTCCTTCCTATTTTAAGAGGTGAAATTACTTCTTACAAGTTTTGCTACATTTTTATTAGTTTACATATATAAATGATGGCCAGTAAGGGTGTTACCACACCATTCGGATTTTTTGGCGTAGTAAAAACCATTGGTCGACGTCGGCTGTTCGTTTCGTCCGTCGATCGACCGATTGGTTACTTAAAAAGAAAATTCTTTTGACTTAAGCTTTCAGATATCAAATATTTGCCCTACAGCCTCCGAGTAAGCCAATCTAAGTGGGCCCTGCTATTGGTAAGATATCATGTGTCCGTCAGCTAGCGACCACGCTTCATATAATCAAGCAAGAGTCGAGCTTGCACTACATCGTCGTCATTTGCCACCAGGTGGCTCTGAGGTAAAACGGTAAAACGCAAGTTTAGATAATAATACAGCAATATTTTCAGAACATAGAAGTAGAAATGGTAATTTCAAGCGTATTTTGTATTTAAATGAAATAACTTTAAAGAAATTTTAATACGGAAAATAATCAATTCTTAATAACTATTTGATGATCCCGTTTCTGAAATTACTCCAATTAGGGCTGATTTTTCAATAGTCGAGTAAAAGTAATACGACGAGTAAAGTATTACATACCAGGCCGAGTTATGTTGCTTTACGTGTTTTTGGAACTTTATGACAATGACACTAAGAGGGGTATCGGATCACCCTCTTCCCTAAAATATGGTTGAGGAGGGTGATGGCTAGTGCTTGCGTTATACTCGTGAACGGGTGCTGCTAGCGGCGCCAGGTCGTTTTGCTGATGATACTACGACTATATTATTTTATTCCATTCTTATTTAAATACTCTGGTCCCAGTTTGTCATGTTCGTGTTGTGCATCCATAGCTCATTGCACCTAATATGTAAGCAATTTGGTTGTAGCATGAAATTGGCTCTCACAATTAGCTGTCTAGTGTTTGTTTTTTTTTTCATGTCATGATCAATTTGTACTGTATGTACCTATTTGTATTAATTCGTATAATCCTGATTGAAAAAAGAGTGCCAAGAGTTATTTTCCGTCGGCCTTTTTTTGTCTCTTGGTATACTGTAATATCTTATTCAATAACTATCAACACCTTTTTAAAGGCGAAGTACAAAATTGTGACGTCATTCGATGGTCTTATGATGAATAAAATTTTTCATTTCATTTACTTTCATTTCATGTCATGAAAACACCAAAAATAAAAATATAAAAAAGTATAAAATAATTCATGAATAAAGAAAGACCATTCTCCATTACTTCGTTAAAACCTAATATTTAACCTTCTAGTAGAGTGAAGGCATCTCACGAGGAAACAGCTTCTGAATAAATTCTTTCGATTCCATTAAAGTGTCAGTCAAAAGAAAGCAGCTGAAAGAAAGTGGCTCCCTTCCGAACGAACCTCCTGAAAATTTAACGAGACAGCTCATATTCTTTAGCAAATTATGAAAATTCAGAGAAGTAATGGTAAGAGTGGTTTTCGAACACATGGGAAAATTTTTATCTAACGCTTGGTCATTACAGATATTTTAATGATAATTGAGTACAAAAAGCAAATGAGTTTAGAAAATAAATAATCATAAAAAGTGTTTTTTATCTGTGGCTAAACTCCAAAAAATACTAGCTGTTTCTCGCGGCTACATGCACGTTAACTCTTTATCCACGGATATCAAAGTCAAAAGTTTTGTAAGTGTTTTCATGCTGCGCCTGTGTTTCATAAAAATTCGTTCAGACTTTACTGCTAATGAAAGAGTGATAAATATGTCGTCATATAGTTCTCAATTAATACAATGTGCAGTATTTAGTATCAGTGGCAAGTACGGGAATAAATTCCTCCTTAACCTAAGTTATTTTAATTAGTGAACTACAAATTATTATTATTATTGTTGTGGATAAAGTATATTCAAGGGTTTTTAAAACAATTTTGCTGTTGACAAATCAAATTGCAAATGCTTACCTAAACTTAAACTCAACAGCGAACGAAAATATCAAAGTGTTTTTACTGCCATAATGTAATAAATTTTATGTCCTATTTTTATTGGAAAATAAATGAATACTAGCTACTATCCGTTGGATGTCTTCATAAAGTTTCTGATGAAAACCCTCAAAGTAAAGATTGGCTCAACTTTTAATATAAAATTTTAAAACTAATCAGTTTGAAGTTTGAGGACGAACTAATATTAATTTCTAGTGCGCATGAGATTAAAAGTTAGTATCTTTTTGTAAATAACAATTTCGTTAAATTATAAAAAATACCCCTCCTTACCTAGAGGAAAGACTCATAGCCCCACGGCATTGACAATCAGAGCATTTTATTCATAGAGAAATATTATACTTGGGAATAGAGAGCCCTCTTGCAGATTTTTTGGGATCCCATTTGCTACTAACGCTAACTATAAATCGGCCCCAAACTAATGTATCGATATGTAGATCTCCGTATAGATACGTACATATATGTAGGCAATGCGCCGTATTCGACATTGCATTCTCTAATTTTAAGATCTCCTAAAGTCTAATTCGAAGACTTCCAACTCAAAATTTTCTAAGAAATATTGATTTTGAAGTCTTCGACTTTATGGAATATAAAAATCACTATGAAAGTCAGGAATAAACACAAAACAGCAACAGAAACTACAGACACGCGCGTACGCAGATAGCAGTCGCCATATTGTGTTGTGGTGGTGTTTTGAATTAAACAAACACACCTGACGTTGACAAGGCTTCATTCATAGCTTGAAATTCATTCAAATTTTGTTTTGAAAATAAAAATATACGAATTTATACCAGCACACTAAAATATACAAAAACCACATTTGAAAAACCAGTTTGCATTTATTTACAAAACAAAGTAATTTATTTTTTTCATAATATAATGAATGCGAGAAGTAGCGTCATCTAGCGTCAAGTAGTATTACTATAAAAGTTCAGGGCCTTCCGTTAGTTAGAGCCACTGTCTTTGAAGAAACTGAGCTAACAAGCAAATGTCCCCCCCCTGATTTTATTCTATTTCAAGAGTTTGGCCATAGCACTATTTTAACGTTTGGTGGCGCCACTTATTACTGGCAATAACAACTTGGTATGAGTGAATTGAGTGAGTGATAGACAATCATTCGCCACTTGATAACAAAACGCTGCCGGCTTGTGAAATCAACTCCTGAAATAAACATGAGTAAACTGCACATATCTGCTGTCTTTTTATAATTTCCTGCAAACTCAGAAGTAGCTTCAAGTGAATCATCTAAGTAACTGAATTGTTGTGATGCTTGATAGACTTCATGATTCACATATTTCAACGGATAACTTTATTATTATCAAACATGCTAGCAAGTGTTTGGTTTTTGATTATTTTAGTTAGTGGTTCGTTAACACTGTAATGTAAAATTAGCACCCTTTCTTTTCATATGAAAAACAATATTTATCAACAATAATAATAAAAAACCACTATAGTTCATAGTCCACCCAAAAAAACCTCAAGCACATAAGCGCCGCCAAGCGGCAAAAAAGCTTGCATTCCAAACTTCCTATAATATTGATATGTTCTATCTGTACTTATACATAATACTTTCTAATCTGTGCTTAGCCCTGCAGTAGTGGGCTCATAACAAAAAGTTGTAACGATGATGTGACAAAAGTTGGTGATTGTATACAATCAGTTAATACTCGTAGTTTGAGTTAATCATGCTTAAACTGACAAACCTGCAGGCCTATTATGGATCTCAAAACCATTCGATGATATCATGAAATAGTTTTGACGTAAAACATATCATGCGATCATTATTCCATATTACTTCTCGGCAAAATCTCTTAGCTATACTCTGGCAGATAATTCAATGCAGTAAACTATAAAAAAAACACTTACAATAAAAAAAACACTTAAACCCAAGAAATCTACTTGGTTAACTAATGGTTTAAAAATATCATCCAGAACGAAACGGCATCTAAGGTTTAAATACTACAAAACTAAAAGACCTACGGATAAATTAAACTATTTAAAATATAATAAATTATTTAAAAAATGTATCTTCGCGGCCAATAAAAACTATAATATTGAATTTATAAATAAAGCCACAAACATATCTCGAGCCTCATGGCAAATAATAAAAAATAATGTAATGTCTCAGACCACTCAACACGAAATTAATGAATTAAAAATTGACAGTAAAACATATACTAACCCTGAGGAGATTTCCAATCTTTTAAATAACTTCTTTATCAATACTTCTAACACCGTCCATACATTTAATCCACAAGTAACAAAAAATATACCTAAAAACAAAGCAAGCATGTTTTTGTTTCCGACAAATACTAAGGAAGTCTCGAATATTATATATTCATTAAAGGATACCAATTCGGTTGGCTATGATGGTATTCCAACAAGCATACTTAAAGAATGTAGAGACCTTATATCTCCAGTACTGGCATACATTATCAATTTGTCTTTTGAACAGGGCGTCTATCCCGAAAAACTAAAAACATCTGTGATAAAACCCATCTATAAAAAAGGTGATAGAAATGATCCAAAAAATTACCGACCTATTGCATTAATAACTACAATATCCAAAATATTTGAAAAATGTATGTTTATTCGACTTATGAATTTTTTGACTAAATTTAACATTCTACATATGAACCAATATGGATTTCAAAAAGGAAAATCTACCAGTCTAGCAGCTTTTAAACTTATCAGTGAAATAATAAATCTAACTAATAAGAAGATCAAAAATGTAGTTGTCTTCTTCGATATGAGCAAAGCATTTGACTTTGTCTCTCATGCAATACTCCTTAAAAAATGCGAACTATATGGTGTGCGTGGTACTTCGTTTGACTGGATCAAGAGTTATTTAGAAGATCGGAGCCAGTACGTTGAAATAAAAAGTACGAATTTTACTGCACACGAACAGACATGGTCGTCACACACGAATTTTAACAAAACGGGCGTACCCCAGGGGAGTTTGCTAGGCCCTCTCCTTTTTCTCTTGTATATCAATGACTTACCAATGATTAGCAACTTTCATATGACACTTTATGCGGATGATATTTCGATAATAATTCCTGACTATTCAAATAAAAACTTTAATGACATAATTAATAATACTATTTCTGATATAATAAATTGGCTAAATTCAAATAATTTGACGGTTAATATGGACAAAACAAAATATATCCAATTCTCGAATAAAGGAGGCAAAACTTCAAACGTTAATATAGTTTATAATGACAATAAAATTACAGAAGTGGAAGCGCATCCCTTCCTAGGTATTACATTTGACAAACATTGCACTTGGAATATACAAGTAGATAAGGTATGTTCTAAAATGAACCGATTTGCCTATGCACTTTGGCGATTAAAAAAAATGACAAACTTAGAGACCGCACTCAAAGCATATCATGGTTATATTGCCTCAATACTAAGTTATGGTATACTGCTATGGGGAAATTCAGTCAAAATAAACAAAGCTTTCATTGCCCAAAAACAGTGTGTAAGATCTATTGCTGATGTTGATTCATGGACTACGTGCAAGCCTTTCTTTAAGTCCTATAAGCTATTAACTCTGCCTTGTATCTACATCTTAGAAACTAGCTTATTTGTGAAAATGCACCCAGAACTCTTTGTTACAAAAAAAGATATACTGAACTTCAAAACTAGGTTTCCCAATAAATTGTGCTTACCAAATATTAAAACGGATATCTGTAAAAGAAACACTCTGTCTATGGCGGTTAAGATTTATAATAAGCTAAGTAACGAATTAAAAAGTTTACCATTACAAAGATTTAAGTATGTACTGAAAAAGTGGTTAGTTGAAAAATGTTTTTATTCTGTGGAAGAATTTCTGAATGACAAATAAGAATACAGGACAGGACATAATACAATTATAATAATGTTAAATGTTGTAATGTTAATTAAAAAAAAAAAATGTTTGACGCCTTAGGATATATTAGATTTAAGGACATAGAAATTAACTTAGTATTGTATTATTAAAATTTCCAATTAAATAGGACTAAGTTTCTAATTTTTAACTATTGCACGCTGTCTAACAGTTTAATATGTGAACTAAATCTATTAATAACTCCACCTTTTTATATACCATATTTTTTGCAATAAAGTGATTTGATTTGATTTGATTTGATTTGATTTGATTTGATTTGACAGTTCGAAATGTCAAATAGAAAAATGAATATATAATGATACCAGTTAAAAACTTCGTAGTGTAAGTGCTGAATGAAAATGATTGAAAACGAACGAGTATTTGTCATTCGTTTTGCATACAATTTTAAAGAAATTTATAAATAATTGAATTTGAGGTGTGTACTATATCTTTGAAGTAACTTTAATGAAAATAATTTATCACCAAACATACCTCGTGCTTTAAAACGGTTACAGTAGAAGTAAAATCGACTTGATAACTTCTTGATTTTTAAACTCGTTTTGTCGTTAAAAATGAAATTTCAAGAATCGTTGCCCTTTGCTAACAGCCCCGGTAAAAAAGAAAAATCTTGTGAGCCAAAATATTTTTTATCCATACATTACGATATTATTATTTAAAAAATAGTAACATTCATTCACTTAAACCGAATCACTAATTTTTTTCCTTCCCGAAAGTGGGCACACTGGAACTTTCATTTTCCTGCATTGAATTATTTGCCAGGGTATTAGCTCTTGCCATGTAGACTCAATACAATAATCCCAATAATAATACATAATATATTATTTATTTATTTCAATGAACAAAAAAGATTACATTATGAATAAATAAAATTACATGGTCAGTAGTGTTGGGCCTGGGATGTGATCCTTAGTATATTCATACTGATAAATATAACAATTCTTATTGAATTTATAATTACTAACTTACAGAAAGTAGGTAGTTGAGCTTGCTAAACTAGACGTGCATTATTTAAAAAACAAATTTAGAAGGTCCAGCTTCCGACATGTTTGAGTGACACACTGACCGCGCTTAATAGTTACAAAGAACATCTTTTACTATTTTCGAAATTCGAGTAAAAGAGAAACAAAGATAAATTTAACAAAGTAAACAGAGACGGGCATATATCGGTAGTCCTCTATTGTTTATTGTAACTGGTTAGTGCCCGCGCCAACGTAGGTATTTTTGCAACCCCTTTTACCTTCTTCGTGCCTTAATATAAATTCTTTTAAAAATTGTTAAATATATTTACTTTTGAAGTAGTAATATTCTATATTTAGGAATCATTTATATGCACAATTATATCTGAAATGAAATTCTCAACGAAAGTATTATTCGAATAAACTTAATTATTTCAAACAAATACACTTGAGATCTTCTGTTGACTGTACAAGTTAAAAAAATAGGAAATGGTAAAAAAATGTCATTAGATTTATAGTATTTGTGGTTCTCCGGTGCGTGTACGTCGGGGACCTGTGGATGTCCGGTATTAACCCAAATTATGGATTTGCAGTTATGTCTAAGTGAGATAATAGCTATACAAAATAAAATTTAAAATTGATACGTACATAATTAATTTACCAGATAAATAAAAAAATTACTATCAAAAATTTAAAAATAATCAGGCAATATTAGAATTATTGCATGCGTATGAAAATATAAAACAAAAAGGTCAAGGGATTAAAATCACAATTAAAATTACAATTACGATAAAAGTTACGTCATTGTGCTAGAGATTGTATATGAAAAAAAGGAAATTATATTAAGTAAGTATTTAGCTATCGCAACAGGCACGAGCACGAGTATTTATTTATGAAAGCATACGAAACGTAAAAACACAAATGAAATCAAGAAACAAACATATCATAGTGGTGGGTACGATCGCACCTTTTCAATTGACGTTTTTAAGTCATAGATGATATCATTGAAACTGTCATTGCAAAAGGTAATGCCTCTTGCATGCAATGAATTGCAATGTATGTATGTATAAGGAATTCGTTCATTCATTATATCATCATTGTATCATATAAATCTTAGAGTAAGAATAAAGTATAATTATTACTCTAAGATAAAAATCTTGTTTATCATGTCATGTCATGAAAGAACCGTAATAGGCCTACTACTGGTATGATTTATACCAGTAGTAGGCCTTGGTTCATATATGGAACCAGAAATCTAGAGAGTGACTTTGGTTCAACTTTATCATAACCTAGATCATTACTTCCAGGTACCAACTGGATCTCAATTGAAATGATAAATACATTCATGATTTTTTTTCTATTACTAATGCTTTTATTTTTTTATTGATGAATTGATATTTTATATTGAGAAAATTTGTTTCTCAGTCACTTACCATCAGGTGATATTAAGTGACGCGGGTTAGACACCAAATAAACAAAACAATGAACATAGACGAAAGTTGAAAATTTTATATAAGTTTATACAATATAGTTTTTGCCCACACAGTCATGATGATTAATATAATGAAGTTGTGGTAATATGTAGTTCTTGGTGAAAAATTCTTAGCCAATCATTAATTTTGTAATTTAAAGTTTTTCTTCTAATATCACTACTCAACCCACTTGCTCCTGAATAAACTTTTTTAACGTTATCAACTTGAAACTTTGTACACATCCTATTTATGTGATATATAATAACAAAAAAAAAATATCAGATTTGCAGAAAAGCTGGAAAATGTGGTGTCGTAAACGACACATTAGGAGAATCTACTCCTATGATAATTCATTATAGTATGGAGATTTTATTCTATCAGGAATTATAAAATAAATATTTAATGCAAGATCAAACTATTTTAATGTTTAAAAATAAAAAAATATATATACATAGAAGTATGATATTTTTCAAACATGGCATTAAAAAATAATAAGCACGCCGCATTCTGAAGGATTTTCCCAAGACATACTCCACCTTGGGACCACCACGGAACCACCGCGAAGCAATATACATAAAAAGCATCTCCCTCTTTCTGATATTGCTAACTTTGCTTTTTTGTGCCGCTTAGATGTTTGTATATTTGACCAACATTCATATAACTGCATCATCAGACATGTATACAAAATAATCTCTAGGATCTACATTATTGACTAGGCTTTTTTTACGCCGCCACAATGTATGTGTTTGGATTATCTCTTGAACTTCAAACATAGGTTTTATTTTTTATAGTTGATAGTTTTGGAACGCATGTTGAACTCGATGGAATGGATTTTTCGATCTGGGCTTTTACCTTATAAAGGAACTCGGTTCAAGAGCTGATGGTAAGGACGACAGGCGCTCAGGAGCCATGACAATTCTCCATCTTTTTAAGACTTGCGCTTAAGACGGTCAATTTTGCTATCACTAGATGACTG
This sequence comes from Stenoptilia bipunctidactyla, assembly GCA_944452665.1. Taxonomy (NCBI): domain Eukaryota; kingdom Metazoa; phylum Arthropoda; class Insecta; order Lepidoptera; family Pterophoridae; genus Stenoptilia; species Stenoptilia bipunctidactyla. Next base: position 27,721,695 of record OX101731.1, read on the forward strand.
TTATTTCCAGAGTCGTCGTCTGTTATTTCGAAATACTTTTGTTGTAGCGGCGTTATAAAATTCGGGACATCCACTCCAGTATCTTGTTCCAACTCCTCAAGTATTTCGTACGAAGTGACATCTCATGTGAGATTCCTGTAGCCTTACTGTTACTAATATTATAAATGTAATAGTTTGGATGGATGTTTGGATGGAATTAAGGATGTTTGTTCCTCAATCACGGCAGAACTGCTCAACAGATTTGGGTGAAATTTGGTATAGTGATAGTGTACAGTTTGGAATAGCACATAGGCTCCTTTTTATCTCTATATTCTTGCGGGATTCGAAATCGCGCGGGTAAACCTGTGCGAAACAGCTTCTTTTCTATAGTATAGAAACTTTGAATTACTCATAGTAATTATCCCAAAATTATAAGTCATATAAAAAGAAAAATAATGATTGCATAACACTAATAACACTTTTTAACATCCGACCGATTCACAACTATTAATTGTCATATGTATATTAAATAAATGCAATAATCCACATTAACTTCAATATTTTTTTTAAGTTGCTGTGTCGTAAAAGACACAGTGGCCTCAAAGATAGCTTCACGGAGACTATAGATGTTACGGAGGAGAGCACACAGCGAAACTAGGCGTAGGATACCCTCTAGTGTAGGTACAGTCACGTCTTATAAGATGTATACATTTTCATTGGAGTTTGAACCTTATCACAACCGAATAAGTTGCGAAGTGTGTACATATTAATGCCTGTACACCGGTTTTCAAGCTATCTTCAAAAAAACTTACAAAAAGTCAGTGACTAAACTTTCCACATTCCTTTTTGCTTACGTTATTGTCAATGAGTCGATAAAAGTGCAGTTATTCTGTAGGTTACTATGACCTAATAAATTCCGTGCGTACACAGTGCCCGGTCGTCCGGTAATTATTGAAAATCCGGCAATTAGGCAGCGCTCCAACCGACGTATTTTTCACCAGCGATCCGTAATGTTTGTTCGTAAATACTGAATCGATATTGACGCTATTTGCTGAAGAAGTAAGCGTTAATCACAAGTTAGGGCTGTATTGTTTTTGACATTTAATGTCAAAGTTTGTTTTACGTGTCTTTAAAAAATTAGGATATTTGCATTAGTTTTTAAATTAAAGTTGAGTAATCTTTACAAAGACTCAGGAATTATCAAATGAAACACAAGGAAGTCAAGCAAGAACGTTTTTTAATTAATAATAAAGTTATCTTCAAATTATATTCACTTATCTATAAGAGTTGCAGCATAATTAAGCGGTAACAGTAAATACTGCAAATGTCACAAACCTGAACTTCGTGAGGAATGAGGGATGAATTGTAATCAAACTTACGCTAAAGCACACTTTTTATTCTCAAATACTACAGTACAAATACACTATATCGAGAATAACGTGACTAAAGCTAGATCACTATAAAATTCAAAGCAATAGCGATATAAATAAGCAATAAAAAAACATTGTATCTTTCAATGTTTGACAAGAAATACTTACCAGTTACTGATTTTCAACGTGGAAATGCTCTATACTACTCGAAATATCAGTGACATCATTATACTACCGCTGTGTATCGTGGTTTCAGGTGCCTAACCACAATTCAGTGCTCCCACCAACTCGTGCCTCGACCGCCTTGATTTACAAATTCTTGTTCATACGTGACACGGCATGTAGGTACTGCGCGCACGGATCCACTAACAAATCTAATTTGACCGTCCATCGGCACGTCCAACTTTTTGATCGAGCCTTTTTGAAGCACCATTTCGAAGGCTTTCCCGCCACATTCAAAAACCAAAGTTTCAGTGTTACTAGATGAAAAAATTCAAAAACAAAAGCTTTCAATGCACTTTCGGAGAGTGTAAGCGACGAACGCTGTTGACTGAGTGGACTCCATTGTATATGATTTTTTGTGTACAGACACACCAAATATGTGAGTTTATTTTGCATAAATGATAAAATGCACTCACTGAGCTGTTTTCGGATAATGACAGGTTGATATTACAGATTATCTCTTTATAAACATACATACAAACCTACTTATATTCTAAGGAGAAGACGATCGATTTTTTGTTTGTTTTGATTTTCCACGAAACACGAAATTTGGTTTGCCAGTGATATACAATGTGATGAAGTTTAACAGCTCAAAAATTATATTATTTATGTATTTTATAATTTATTTTGAAACACCAAAAACAGTTAACCTAAATGGGTCTTCATCAAACAAACCTAGCTTACAGTTATTTACATGAATCTGCGACGTCCGCCAACAGGTAAACCTCCCTAATCTCCCGAATTACTCGCTCAATTACTCCGAGCGGCATTAAGACATCACAGGGTGCGTCAAAACGCAGCGACGCGGACAACGCGACGCGAACGTTTCAGTCTTGTGACGCAGCGCCCCCGTCTCTCTGCAATTGCATAGCAGGCTGGAGTAAATCTAACTTCGATGACATTAATTGATTTAAAACAAAACTGTTAAGTCCATTCAAAGTCTGCTTCTTTTCGTGTCAATTTTCCCTAAATTTTTGGTCAAAATCTGGCTACCCCTTGAGCATTAGCGGTAGCCAGGTTTAGGTCATTCAAAGTAAAAATCTGATAAATATCTATAATTAAAGAATGTGAAATGAAAAGATTTGTCTAGAGCGCTATATTTGTGGAGCTGGTTTTAAATCTCGTTTTAATTCAGCGACAAACATTAGATTTACTGACGCAGTATCAAAAAATACTTCGTAATTGATAACGATTAATGGCATGAATTATATTTTTTACTCTATTGACCTATTTAAAAAATTCAGTTTGATTAGCACAATATGAAAATATTCTAATTACTTTCTATGAATTGTATCGACTTAAATTGTGTTGATTTAATATATTGTAAATAAAATTAAAGACAAACTAGCAAACATCGTTAAAAATAAGTCATTGTGCATTTTTACGCGATATTCTCGTAATTTGATTGTTTCATTAGAGTTGTGGCCAGAACTGATCCGCTGGTAATTCCGCACACTGTGCATTTATAGCCTATTGTTCTAGTTTCTAGATGCACTCGTGTTTATGGGTTTCTATCAGTTGGGTAAAATCTACGTTCATTGATAAAAAATATAACGAATTTATTTGTACAATAAAATTTCAAAATTAACTTCGAGCCTAAAAAAATGTAATAGAACGTTTTGACTCGATTATTTTGCGTTTAATTATGTTATACAATTCATCAAGAAAGCGCAACTGGCTAAGGTACGCCAGTAACTTTGAAGATGTCGATTCTGAACACTACGTTCGTAAACAGAACCACAGATTAAGGCGAGGATACAGTGTTCTTAAACTTTTTAAACGATTATAAACTCAGTAATATGTACAAGTTGTGCCACAAAAACTGAACAGATAACCAACCGATGTGTGAAGATAGAAACATGTTTTTTGAAAATTGTCTCGATAAAAAAAGTAACGAACATAACAGTAAACTGTAGGAGTTTCAAACGAATATTTTAAAAAAACGCCATAATGGATTCATGTAAAAATTACATTCAAACCTAAGGCATACTTCTCTTAACCGATGGCTAAAGAAAAACTTTTAAATGTTTATAATTTTTGAAATATAAACCAATCAAACGTATTTGCACTTGCTCACGTCGGTGAATTTTGCTAGCGATATCTGGGCTTGGAGTTATCTACTCCAAGGAGTAGGTATGTTGCGTTTGAATTCCTACACATCGCGCTACAAGATGACTTCTATATCTAACGTCAATGTGACGTTTATCATCTTATTAATCGTAATCGAATCGTCGAGTTAAAAATGTCCTGAATGTCGTTTTTAAAATACTAAATTGAGACCATCTACATTTTTTTTTCGATAACTATTGAGGCTTGATTCCAACAGAGTCGATTTAAAATAGCGAATCAATGCCACGAGACTATAAATAAAGAGGTAAGTTTGAGTCTAATGGATTATAGGTTTGCTCCGCTCGCTACTAAAGTTATTTACTTATTTATTTACACTTCAGTATACAGTACAGACAGTAAATGAGAAAAAAAACAGTGTGTTGAGTAAGTACTACTAGGCGGTCTTATCGCTGACGAGCGATTTCTTACAGACAACCAGGTACCGAAGGAGATGGATACAAATGGGGTAATGTAAACCACAATCTGGTTAAAAAGTATTTTCTATCTCCATTCTTACAGTAGATTTTTTATTAAAAACATTTGTTAAATACCTGGAAATTCATAAAGCTATAAAAAAAGATCTTATCAGTTCAGATTTTTTGAAGCTGACTGGTTACAAAAACTTCTTAAATAATAAAACAAAAGAAAAATAAAAATAAAAGCAAATAGTGCACAATAGTTAGAACCTCAGTCTCTCGCGAGTATCGATTGCAGCCAGTAAATAATGCAGGCCGCATCCGCGCCGCCCGCCGGTCAATTAGTCACACTCACGCTCGGTGCGGATCTCCGTTATATCTGGACGGCCTCCATTTTGCCGCTCGTCTCACTTACTGTTACAGCGCTCTATTTAAAACACTCTGTATATGGAGGGGTTGAAAGAGTGGAAGTTTTGAGTGATTTTTGTATGTTATCCTATCTGTATAGGTTAGGTAAATAGGCATGTTATAGGTGTTGTTTTATATGAAGAGAAATTGAAGTCACAAATCTAGTATGTTTATGGCATCATCACTACTCTTAGAGCCTACTGCCTACTAATCTTATAGTCGACAAGATTTAAGGCTATAACCTAATAAGCTGGACCACTACTGGTTTCTGGGAAAATGGCTTCTGACATACCTCTAACACCACCACCAAGACCAACGACTGCACAAGGCCTCCGATGCACGATTGTCTGTTATGATCTTCATATTATTATTAATATTCATATTATTTATCCTTTATCCAGCTGAAACGTTCAGGACCTTGGCGTCGTCCTACTGGCCCAGCCCCTGTTCCTCACACCCCACAAGATACCTGAGGTAAATGAATAAATTACCCATTGCAATACTTCAGTGTATCGTGGTGGATATAGGTACTAAAAAGTTGAAAGCGCTTTGACAGTTCCTTTTTGACATGGGTCACCAAGGTTTGAAATGAACGACCTGCGGCTACTTTTAGCAACTAGTATATAGGGTTCTCGTGGATGAACATGTTACCTTAATTTTCATGATTACTTAACGAATGTTATGAAAGACTGACGATCGACGGACTAATGGAACAGTTGACTTCGATCGATAGTTTTTTTTGAATCCAGTCGACTGATCTGGTCCTCGACTTATTGTACCTACATTCAGCGTAAACTAAATAAAATGCAAACTATGCATTTCAACTTCTGGTACGCGAGAGCAGTCCGTCGTTTTCCTTTTGGGTCTCCAATCTATCAGCAAAGGATTTTTATGTCAATGTAGATCATTTCCAACCGTTTCAACCCCTGATTTCCACTGCGTAATTTTAAAAGCTCAAGCTTGTTAAAATGTGACTTATAACAATATTGCTGTACCTATATGTTTAGGTAACTTTATTTCATTTAACACTATGCCAGTCCCTTTTAAAAATGAGTAAGTCAATAATTTGCACGATGGTGCGCGAGGGCTCTGCAATGTCCAATAGTCGCCGCGCCGCCGGTAGCGATCCCCGCGATGAGCTAAATTGACATTTAGACGGTCCTGTTATGCCAGACTGTGTTATTCTAGAAGTATTCAAAAAGGTATACGGACTTAGGGAAGAACGGATATAGTTGTCTCATGGGTTGGTTATCACAACTGTTATAAAAGAACACTGAACGAATGAATATTTCAATAACAACCGCCGAAGAAGTCACCTCAGATACTTTGGTAGGTGAAGCGGAGAGGAAGGTGTCGCTCTTGCGTTTCTTCGGCGCTTGTTTTATGACAGTTGTGACAACCAACCCGTGTGACAACCATACCAGAGCGACATTAAGAAATAAGTTTAAAGAAATAAATATTCTTACGTTTGCATCACAATATATCTTTGAAAATCTTATGTTCGTAAAAAAGAACTTAAACATGTTCCGTAGAAAATGTGACTTGCATAATATTAATACTAGAAATAAGTACAAGCTAGCCGGCTATGATAGTAGACTTCATAAAGTCACTAACTCATTTATGGGTCAATGCATACGTTTTTATAATAAGGTTCCCACAAATATTCAAGACTTACCACTTGATAAATTTAAAGAAACTATTAAACAAAAATTGTGTAATAAAGGCTTTTATACAATATCTGAATATATGGACGATAAAAGTCCTTGGTTGTAAATTATTTTTCGAAAGTTCTCAATCTCCAACTCCATCTCCATCTCCTTCTTATCCAACGCCATCTCCATCTCCTTCCAATCCATACAACAGCAAGAACGTCATGCTCCCTCAGGCGGCATGGCTAGCGGTAGCGTCGGGTGTCGGGTCACCCTCTTCCCTAAAATATGGTTGAGGAGGGTGATGGCTGGTGCTTGCGTTATACTCGTGAACGGGTGCTGCTAGCGGTGCCAGGTCGTTTTGCTGAAGACTTTATGACTATGTTACTTTTTTGAATTTGACTCTGACTTCCCCATCTCCATGTCCACGTCCGTGTTTGTGTCCCGTCTCTTTCCACGACTATTCCCATCTCCATGCACATTATCTGTATTATCTCTCACCTCTATCGCTACATCTATCTACTTCTATCTTTACCTCTATATCTATGTCTTATGTTTCTGTCTAATATTTGATTGCCTATTGTATAAATATAATAGTAAACTCCAGAAGATCACCAACTCGTTCATGGGTCAATATGTGTACGCTTTTATAATATAATTCCAAAATATTTAAGATTAACCCTTCGATAGATTTAAGGATAAGTGTTATATAAAGTTTTACTATAAGTTATCCGGATGCAAGAAGATTGTTAATTGTTATTGTGTATTTTTAAAAGATGATTGCTGTTGAGTTTCTTGCCACTTCTTCTCAACAGATCGACTTTCCGAAGTGACGGTAGATTCAGTTCAATTTGTAAATTGTGACTTATTTCAAATGTATTCAAATACTTACGAAATAAAGATTCTTTTGACTTTGACTTTGACCCGTCCTCCACTACCACACGTCACGTATTACTGCACTTATAATATTTATATATTTTACATCGTCGTGAACATCGTGCTTTTTCCATGCGTCAATTCATGACAAAAGGAATACAAAAATATGTATTTCTGTAAATTAAGCAAAGTTGTATTAAAAAACAATATATCATAACCAAACTCACAATCAGTAAATAGCTAACACGATTTCACTATCAATCTTTAGATAACTAACACATGTCGCTTAAACTTAATTTTTTATGCAAAGGGTATTATAAAAAGAAACTAACATACATTAGGTTTAGTTTCAGTTGGGGTTATTTATTTTAATCCGCTTATTTTAATGACTACGATCTCTGAAATAAAAAATAAATATATACAATTTAATAAAATGAAACTTAAAATCACTATAACGCTGATGTTAGTTTTTAAATTACTTTTATAATGATATCAAGCATGCGAACTTAGAAGAGCGTCAAAATAAGCTTTTCTCAAAATATGTCTCATCGTATGTTTCATCGTTTCTCTTCCTCTAGGCAGATCGATTTCCAACACAGCCAGTTTAAATTTAAAATGGGTTGAGAATTGAATACAGCATTTTGACATTTATATGAATCTTATTTTTTTCTCTGGATGTCGTTCTGCGATGGTAAAATAAGTAAAATTTTATTTTCAAGGAACACTGCAATGCAATTAAGTTTTTTTTTGAAATTGTTAGTTTTTAATTTTTGCATCTTTTGAAAAAGTTAATGATTTAATCATCTTAAAACTCCTGTCATGTCTATTTGCATAAGAAACCTTAAAGTTACTTTAGATAAACATGAGTTATATCTTGGGTAAAAACTATGTATCGTGTATATGGTATCTGTAAAAACAGATAACTATATTCGTAAATTCATATATACGATACATTGTATTTACGACTATTCAGTAAATCCAGTCAAAGCGTCTTTAATTCAAAACCACCTATCATAACATTAAGAGCTAGTTTAACCTGCCCTATGCCTAAAAGACTGTACAAATCATTAACGTCGGGCACAGATAACCCCTATAAACGGATCTACCCGAGCCTGTAGCTATTTATAATTAGTTGCATACCATATGGATCGCAATGAATATAAATGGCATACTTAGTGGCTCTTGTACGAGCAATTTCACTTTAAGGACCTGTTTTTATGACAGAGTTGTAAAAAATATAAAGTTACTATACCCATAGGTATGTTTTTTTTATGACTACTACTTGCTATATCGCATAATATTAGAGTTTTGGTTCATTTTCAGCTAAAGGTTTGAGATAATTATTTGAAAAGAAAAGTCGCTGATATATACCTAGTAGTTTTACAAAAGTTTTAGTTTTATGTAATTATTTTTAACCAGATTTCATCATGTATAATTAAATATTTTACATTTAAAATCGATAATATTTAAGTGTATTTGAAGACCCCATGGCCTTAAGTGATACCTACTCGCGATGAAATCGGGCAAATAGTATTTTATGAAATTGTCATTACATTTATTAGAACTATCAATTATTACTAAATCTAAAGCAAATTAAAAACAGCACTTGAACAGTCTTGAGGATAGTCTTGTACTTGACGTTTTGAAATGTGTTTTCTTGCCATCGATGAGCTCTCATTAACACCTCTGTTCATTGAATGTTGTCCTAATCCGCGAGGATGGTCCCACGCTGGGATTCCATTGCGCTGGACCACATCTGTATCTAAGTCATAGAACCTATCCTTGCTGTTACACAAATACTCTGAAAATAAGTCTGAAAAGAAAGTATAAAAATACAGTTGAGAAAAGTAAAAACAAAACAAGAATTGAAAAGTAAACTAAAACAAAACATTTCAAACATCGTCATTCTTCGGAGCCTCCGAATTCTTTGTAAGGAAATATCACATTCCAACCTTAATACAAAATGAAAATTGTAAAAGCAAATGTTCAAATTGAAATAGAATGACAATAAAAGCACAAGAACATTTCTTAGAGAAATGAAGGAAGTCAAGAGGCGTATTATTTCAAGCTATGAGCATTACAGTCGCCAAGAATATGGCTGCGAGGCAATTTACTGGGTTCATTGCGGGGCGCCTTATCTCCAATATTAAAGATTTCATTAAATCATGCCTCTGCGGCAATAAAACAGTTTGATACCGCGTTTATGCTACTGACGACTTGGGTGACCAACTTAATGACGTGTACATTTGACCCTGAGAGGCTGGTGCAGGGTCACAGGAAAAAGCGGATTAGAAATTTAGAAAAACAAGAAAAAAACATTTTTCCCTATTTTGAAATATGGCGTGAGAAGGGTGTAGCAACCCAATACCCAGATAATGGATAATTTTTGCTAAACTGTTTCGTTGCTGTAACGTATATTAATTTTTGGGATTTTGAAATATGAAGTGAAAAGTGCAACTCCACAAATAAAGACTTACTTACTAAGTACCTAGGTACCTACTTGCATTCTAGGATCGGGTACGACATGCGTGCGTACCCGATCCATTAAAATATAACATTGCATAAAAACAAATGCAATTGATTTTGCTACCGATTCTAAACAAACTGTTGCCAGGTTTCGCATGTAAAAAAAAACGTTGTAAATGACCCTATACATTAAACATTAGTAAAAGTTATCCTGAGTTTTTTTTTTAAACTTGTAACTTTGCATCTAAATTTTAAGCCCGAAAGAGATTTAGATAAAATTTGCTTACTACCTTCCTCAGTAGTAAGCAATTCAATGTTTCAGATATCAGTATAGACGTATCAACCGCCACCGCCTTTCAATTGCAGGTGGTCATCAAATAAGTTACGACTTGGATACGTCACTAAAATCTGCAATTTGAAATGTAGGAATAATTTACGACCTTCGTTACACCACGAGGGGCGAGTCAAATACTCGCTGTCAAAGAAAATTACTTGTTTGTTACTTCGGAGCTTAAGTCAAATAACTTGAATTACTGAGTTAACGACGGACGGCCTTACTGTGTAACTGTAAAATATTAACTAAATAAATAGTTGCGCCCGTGGCTTCTGTTGTGTTAGTTTTTGTCCTTATTTGTTTATTTTATTTATACTTCTTTTGCACACAATAACAAAGCAAAAATATAATCAAACAAAAGCGGTTGTGAAAGGCACTACAGGTGACTTAATTGGTGTAAGTAAAGCGATTTCTTCCAGACAGTCCTGACCAAAGATTTAAATCCATCTTTGGTCCTGACATATTTGTCTTTAGGATAGGATAAACATATATTATCAACGATAGTAAATCAATAAAAGAAAATTATTTATTTCTCCAAAAATATTTATTTTGTGTTATGAGAACTAAATTATTAAAACGTGTAGTTAACTTGGCTTACTTATAAAGAATTAAACAAACCTATAACCTCTGTGCCACGTTTCATGGATTTTAATGCAAAACTAACATTTATAGTAGACATTGATTTGATTAAGTCTTAATTGGAAACAGTTTTAATGTAAATAACATTTGTTTAATGTCTACCAATACTTAAATAGTACAGTATTTTATACAGTAAATTTCAACCTTAAATTTCCATCATCGAATTTCGATTGAGAGTTATTAAAATGCAAAAGCTAAAAAATATTATGAAACATTTCAATGCTTCGCTTTAACTGAGATTTACATTATCTGAAAAAAAACTGGTTTCGGGTGTTTTAGCTGCAAAAGGGCCTCTAAATAGTGACGACGCCTCATATCAAGTCTGCTAAAATAAAACTCTGGACATATTATATTCATCTAGTCCCAAGGAAAGAAGATTGTTTTATGAGTACTAGGCAGCGGATATATACGTACATCCTTATACTTAATATTTACTTCTCTTAATATTTTAAGACATACAAGTAAACATAATACCCAGGTCAATGCAAGCAAACATCTCCATGGCCACAAATATGCGTGGACCGAAACTGCGACCGCCGTATGGGGCTGAAAACCCAGATTACCCGATCGACACACGGTCGTCACAGCAATTATATTTCCTGGCAAAAAATCTGCAGAGCCTCAGTCATTTACTCTTCCCATTAAATAAGATTACCACCTATCACCTATAAGGAAATTAAACTAAACACTAAAATAAATTACTAGAATATTAATAAGGTTTCATATTATGTATTGATTTCCAAATAATTTACTTAATTATTTTAATTTACTTATTTTAAATAATTATTTTCGTTTCTTTATTTGATTTGTTTTTAAGTAACTTGACAAATATTTTTGTAAAACAGCTCTTGTAAAAGTGTAAAAAAATAATTTGTAAAAGTGTAATTCAAATGTGACTTTTTTATACTAATCTAATCTTCCTTGTATGACAAAATCTATCTCCTACTTCTGGTGCCACTGAAAATCAGCGTCATAGCATCCTTGCGATGCCATGGCTACAAAGCTGAGTGGTTACCTATTGGTGGCATAGATCGGTAAATCTGTCTTTTTTATTCTGTAATTTAATCTGTAATTATTTATATTGTTCTATGTTCCAATAAATATATTCTATTCTATTCTATATTAACAAAACTGATGAAAACGACACAACACAGATACTCCAATTAACAAATTCAACACAACGCTATAAAACCATACGATTCAAACTCGATAACGAGTAAATATGTAACTTTGTAAAGATAATTCTGATATTATATTAGCTCAGAGAAATAATCCTCATTCGGCGGTTCCCTAGAGAGCCCTTAACCCAAGACAGGGCTACTGTAGTAATAATAATAATTATCAATGGACCCTAAGGGCCCGTCCGACCCGTGAACCGAATACCAGACCTTTTATTTGCATTTCTACCTTTACACAGGTACCTTTGCGGAGTTTGTAGCGATTTAATTTGGTGAGAAAACTGCCTGGTTGTTTGATAAAGCTGATATTACGTTTTAGTATCGTAATTTTCGTCTTTAATAGCGATTGCTTTTAAACGTTTATCAACCTTTAAAAAGGTATTTATTTTGAACTAAATGTATACAATTTAAATTAAAGTACTTGTATAAGGAAATAAATTGATTTTCGAACTTTATATAATGTATTAATACATAATTTTCGTTAAGTGTGAAATTATTTATGTTTTTTTGGCTTCATAAAGACAATACTTCGCTCAGAGTCCGGCTATCAAATGCAAAAGTATTTGTTCTTGTCAATGTTTTTGGTAGTAACAGCGATTAGTAGGTTCAAACAAACTGTTCAGCTTTATTAATCAAAGAAATAAATATAATATACGATAAATCGTTGAATCTTAACCCCATCTAGTCCTTAACAAACTGTACCATGACTATGGGACCGAGATATCGGCTTAACTAACTTTTTTTTTTCTACTGATAAAAAATAAAAACCGCCAACCTGTGGAATGCAGCGAGGATCAAAATTCATAAAAATTCATTTATTGCATCAAATATGGTACATTGGGTTGTTAGAGGAGTTTATATTGACCACATATTTCACTGTCATACAGCATGCATATTATAACTTAATCAAATCAGATAATATTAACATAATACATACACTTATATTCAATTTTTTTATTAATTAACAATACAATTCTAATGTCAGTTTTTTGTTTTTACAATTTAATTCCTACGTCTGATAATTTACACACACTTAGAACCATATTACAATTACAATTACATAATGAAAAGAAATAACAATGAAAAACTTTAGTGATGAAATATATTTACCTTTTCAACCTCAGAAATTCGTCAACGGAGTAGAAACATTTTTCTATTAGCCAGTTGCGTAAGACAGATTTAAATTTATTCACTGGTAGACATTTTATCGAACTCACAATCTCTCAAAACTCAGCCGACTAATAAGCATCGAAGCGATGACGACTCATATCTAAGGCAGATGGTTTTACCGCAGTGCCACAATGATCGGTGTAAATGGGCGTGCACGCACGTATTCATTATACAGGGTGACTGGTGGGTCACTTTTGAAATTCAAGAACGTGACAGTTTGAGATCATACATAAAGAGGAATAATATATAAAAAACTAAATATTAATTATTTACTGAGTAAACTTAACCGAAAGTTAAAGAATTGATTACGCAACGCATGGTTACGCTAGCGTTGGCAGGGATCCGCGTGCCAGGTCACGTGCGGCGATCGACTTAGTTATATGTAAAGTAAATAGTAACATAGAAGTATTTATTTATGGGGAATTCTAGTGAAAATTTAAGTACCTACTTTTATTATATAATTATGATCAGAATCGAACACAGAGTGCTCTCCTTCAGTATCTAAAATTTGTCACCAGTCACCCATGGAGATAGCACCACGCTGGCCCAGTGCTGGTTGGGGGATGTCAGAATTTTCAGGGTGCCGAAGTGGCTTCTGACAAACCCTAACGACTACTGTATACAATTAGACGACTCGACAGATCAATAGGCTGTCTCGGTAAGTCCTTAACGCAAAATCCAACTCGCTGCGCCGCCGACGTCTTCGCTTAAGGCCATCATGGCGACATATACGAAGCCGATAACGTGCAGAGCTCAGTTGCTTGCTCGTCTTCCTGTGTGGCGATGCTTTCTCATACAATTGAAAAAGAAAAATGACATTTTTAATCACCTACACGAGTAATCTACGTTCTGTCTGCACGCCCTTGCTACGTCACGAAGCCCAAAACTTTAAGATGTTTTATTTAAGAGTCCTGAAAAACCCCACAGCTAAGAGCAACTATCAATAAATTTCTTTATGCCATGAAGCAATATTGGTTTAATAATTAAGATCGTATTGAAATCCAGCTTCCAGCATTCATCGACACCATTCAAATGATCACTCTGTCACATTGCATAAATTCCAATTACGACAACTAAATGCAGTCCCAGAACTGATTAAATTCATACAAAAGACTTGTGAAAAGACCCACAAATACCCTGGGCTATATCGGAACGAAACCTCAGCCCGACACTCAATGCAAAGGTATTTCAATTACTCTTCAAATCCACCCATTTTCCCTCACAGACTATTTTAATACTTACCTCTCTTTCATTGTCCATTTGCAGGTTGAAGAGTGAGCAGGATGGAGAATATTTTAAGTTTTCATCATGAGCCTTCTCATAAGGTAGAGGTTAATTTGAATTTGCCGCGGGCAATATCGTATTACATGTCGATGTTGCCATTACAGAATTTAATCGACGCCTAGCTTACTTCATTCTAGGTATAAAAAGTGTTTTTTAGAGAAGACACTATTATGAGAAATTCTTCACAAAAGACAACGTTAGAATATTCTTCATTCCGTAGGTGACGAACTAAAAAGACGAAACGTAATGAATTTCCGCAACGTGGCAGGTTGACCGGTTGGGAATACATATGTTATTTAATAATTTCACAGCGGAAACTTTATTGGCATATGTGATATCTATCTGTATAATATTTATGAAATATTGTTAGGCTATTAAATAAAACACTTTTTAACCGGATAACCGTATATTTACACGAGCGACGTGACCACGGGGTCTGCAAAGACACCGAAACGTCGAGTTAAAATTTAAAATGTAAATATACGCGATAAATCCGGTTAAAAAGTGTTTTATTTAATAGTATGAATCGCGAAAACTTAAGAAAATATTATTGTTAGGCTGTTTGTTTCCTTAAAATATAAATTAATAAATATGTGGCAAGACCTACAATTTTTTTAAATTAGTTCTGGATGCAAGACTTTTGTCGACTATGTATTCAGATATTTTATAACAACCACTTAACACAATCCATGTTTCGTTTTATAACATCTTACATTTTATCAAGACTGTAATTGCCGGGCTGAAAGAAATCTCTACAGAAATATGCTGTACTTACCTTTGTATGTATATGTACTACTAATTAGTCCATAGATACGTTAATATTAACATTGCCTATATTCAGAAACTGTTGAAAGAATACAATAAATTATTGTGACTCAAACCCTTCAGCCCCTGTATTTTCAAACACAACATCGGTTACAATAGAACCCATTTATAACTAAAAAAAACCTGATACCAATAAGAAACAAATGAAAACAAACAATAGACGGTACGGCAGGGTACCATGGTATAGAGGGTGTACCCGGTGATTGAGATAGAGGGTGCTCAGAAACTGACCGGCAATGAAACTTGATGTTATTGCTCAAAAGCCTTTTCAATTAGCTTTGTCTTACAATTTAATCCGTGGGTGTAAGAAACCCGCGCGTCTGCGTCCGAGCTCTCAATATCGATTAAGATTGCTTCCTCCCATTAAGGGCTTGGTCATTGTCTAAGCCATGGGAAGACAATATTTTCACATTAAAAGTGGATATATTATTGTTGACTTAGGATCGTATTATAAAAGCTTATTCAGATTTGAACTGTACTTTTATGACAGTTTTCTATAAAAAATGGACTGCGAATCTAATTTATGCTTGATCATTGCTTAAGAAATGCTTCTTAATGCTTTGACGAAATATAAAAATAACTTAAAAAAACTTAAGTAATAATGTCATTTATATTTTACTCTTTGTTTATAAGGTAAAACTTAGTTACTCAATAGTTCAAAAATATTTTAAAATAAAACAGAAGATGTTGCACAAATTTATTGAATTTATCTCCAATTTAAATATAATATAATAACTAAAACAATAAAAATCGTGCAGTGTGCGAATCGCCTTAATCAATCAATAATACTACATTGCTCATATCTCATATCCTTAACTACCATCAATTAAAATGAATACCTAACAATAACAAAGAAAAAAAATATTACAAAATTCGGTTGAAAATGTAGATCGAATATTGAAATAGTGAGCGGTGTAGAAAACTTCCGAGTAGAACCAAATTTTTACATTCTCGTTTTCAATATAGCCCTACGTAGTCCCGTTGTGTGGTCGCCATAACCCATGATTACTTTAGAGCCAAATATATGGTATCTCAGTTTGTGTGGTAATAAGTTAAAATATTCGCCGACATCATGTCACCGAAAGTAAAAGATGCCTTCTTCAAAAATCTTGAAGTCGAGTGCTTCTATTTCCACCAAATATAGCTTAAAAGCATTTCGCCACACAAAACTAATCGCTCTCCAATCGGTTGTTTCGTTTGGGAGTCACGACGCCATAGATACACAGAATATACATTTAAAACCCTCATCGTTTGCTTGATTGTTCAAAAAGTAGATTTGAAAATAAACAAGGAAGATTTGTATAAAACTACTTTTTAACCGGATCAATCGCGACAGTCGCTGGTGACCACGGGGTCTGCAAAGACACCGAAATGTCGAGTTAAAATGTAAAATATAAATTATACGCGATTAATCCGGTTAAAAAGTAGTTTTATTTAAATTATGAATCGTGAAAACTTAAGACAATACTAAGGAATATTTGTATTGAATTTTTTTTCAATTGGTAACAGATCTCTTCTGTGCTGGACTGGGAGCGAAAGAAAAACATAACAATACGACCAAATAGTGGAGTCCATTCCAGGCTACTTTTTATTTCAGCCCTATAGGAAAAAAATAACTATACGCTAATTTATATATCAGTCTATAGCGATTATTTAAAACGAAGTCGGAACCACCAAATGTACCAAATAATATTATAAAAGACACTACATCAAAGCATAAAATCTCTTTCCGCATGCATCTTTACCGACACGGACAAGGTTCTCGAACAAGGGGCTATTAATATACAAAATAAAATTAGTAATCACTTGTTCATTTTGTTAATTTATAACAGATATCCTTGTTAAATAAGTAATATTAGTTGATAGTATCAGACTAAGGGGTCAGTAGTGCTAAAAAGCATAGTTATATAAAGATACAAACTCTTAAGTTGCACTACTGCGGGCTAATTCAACTTATTTTTTTTTAAATAACTAATAAGTTTTTGGTTCATTTGATAATAAAATGTAGTATTTCGCTTACTCCTTATTCTAATAAAAATAATTGTTACTCTTTATTTTACTGAAACATCTGTAGCCGATCGTTCAAACCCTTTGGACTCAGCCCTTTGTCAAACGTGACATCAGATGGTTTTATAGCCTCTGGTGTTCTGCCTACCCCATAAGGCGTGATTAAGGGATAGTGGCGTATATATGTATGTATTGTAACAGATTATTTTTATCCAACTCGTAATTGACAACCGTTCTTATACACGTGTAACTTGTAGGAGGGTATAAAAAATGTAAAATGTTTTTTAAATCCTTATCAATTATACTTAGCAATTACGATTAGAGTAGCAAAGATCATGCAAACTTTTTTCGTTAAGTGAAATGGTAATATGTTAGTCTTGTAATGAATAATTAAAACTTCGAGACTCAATTCGTGTACACGTGCGGTTACGAAATACTATAGGGATAACTGATAAAAGTACAATGAATTCCATTGATATAGTTAATTTATTTTACTTATACAAAGGTCAAAATCACGAAACGCTAAATTGCGTTTCAAACAAATGAAAGACTGCTTTTTGTATACCTATATCCACATTTAACCTCAGTTCAACCTGAGATGTGTCTACACCCAGCGGGGTCCCATGTCTGGGAGGCCAATGAGTGATTCAAAGAATTAGTTCTGAATATGTTCCACTGCATTTTTTTTATTTATCTTTACAAGGGAAACAAACATAACAGTTATAACTATTATTAGCTTATTAAAAGTAATACAGTATCCAATCAAGTTTCAAATATTAGTTAAACATAATAAGAAAATTAAAATAAAGTTGCTATAAAATCTTAAACTAAACAACAAAAGTATTATTTAAAAGAAACTATATATGAAAAGTATGTATAAATTATTTAAAGTTAATACAACATTTAAAACAAATTTAGGTACAATCAATACAAAAATTTAAAAGTTAAGGCATGGCAATACATACCTATTTGTTTTACAAGTGCTTTCCTAAAATTCAAAATAATGAAGTTGAATATATCCATGTCGGAGAAAATAGCATTACATTTGTTGCATGATCTACGAATAAAAGTGTTTGATCCATAATTAGTTCGAGCTGTTGATGGTTGGAAAACTTTTTTATTTAGGGCTGATATACGAGGACATCCAAATGAGATTTTACCTAGAAGATATATCGAATCAATGTAGCTATTTACAATTTATAAGGAAAAACTTGGTCCTTTAATAATCGTCGGTCTTTTAGAGACATCAATTTGTGACAGCTACGTAGGTCACGATAGTTTGTGCGATAGGTAATATATTTATTAAATTTATGTTGTATAGACTCTAACTGTTCAGTATAAATATTATAGCAAGGATTACTACTTAGGATTTCTCCATACTACAAAGGCATATTCTAAAATAGAACGGACGAAACAGTTATAAAATAAAACAATTGTTGAAATATTTTAAAGTCTCTTCCAACTCTTAGTACAACACCTAACATTCGGTAAACTTTTTTCATCGTATGTTCAAATGTGTTTCGAAAATTAGCCTTGAGTCGAAGAAAACACCGATATCCTTAATCAAATTCACTCCATCCAAACTACCAAATTACATTTACACGCAAAATTCTTTTTACGTGTAAATGTAAAATATTACATTTTTTTAAATTAAAGACATAGCATTACTATGACAGGAATCTGAGACTTTCTTAAATCATTTTGTAGCTGCATGCAGTCGTCGATGGATTTGATAACTTTATATATTTTGGTGTCATCTGCATACAAAAAAAAACATATTTAATATCATTAATGGAGATATTAAAAAGTAAGGGTCCTAGGTGAGATTCTTGAGGAACTCCAAATGGTATTGGAATAAATGAAGAGCAAAAACCTTTTCGGTTTTTGCTCGTTGGAAGAATGTTTTTTGTTTTTCGGAATAGAAGAAAAATATAAGTAAAAGTTTATATCGATTTATTGTTCACCAAAGTTACCTTTGGTATTATTCCGCTGGCCGGAGGTCGGTTAGAGAAGCCTATATTTCCGTTTTTCATACGGAACAAATTCTGTTTTCAGCATAATTCAGTGGAACATATTCAGAACTAATTCTCTGAATCACTTATTGGTCTCCCAGACATGTGACCCCGTTTAGTGTAGAATATCCACCTGTCAAAAATTAAAGCACACGCGCTTATTATAATATAAGAATTTTAATCGCAACCCCTTGTAATGGACCCACATCGGAACGTATAGTCTCTCCCCTGGGTGAAGTGGGGCGAGTTTCAGCCCATAAACCGCCAAGCTTGTCCAGGGTGGGTTGGTGGATGTCAGAATTGTCAGGACGATGAAAGCGCTTCTGACAAATGCTAACTACTACTATTTACCAAGTTTCACATTCGTGCACTCAGGGAATAAGATTTGTCATACAAACTAAAAACTCCCAATATTTCCCGTTCCCGCGGGAATTTCGGGAATTCCTTCCTTAGTGCTCCTCTACACTCACTAAGAAATGTGTGTTCCAAATTTCAGCTCTCTACGCTTAGTTGTTATGGCTGTACGTTGTCTGTCAGTCACTCCAGCAGTAACGGAACAGTTTTATATATTAAGATGATATACTTACGCAAGAGCCATTACGTCACGACGTAAAAAAACGAAAATTATTAAATACTGGACGCCCATGTTTAATAATACCCTCAACCGAACAACCAAGCAAGGGCAGAATAAAATTGTAATTACGTACAAAACTTTTTCCTTTGTACGAAAGGGCTGCGCAATATTTACAATACGACTTCCTCACAGATAAAATTGATAAACCAGCCCTAAACAAACATGGCCGCAAAGCGTTTCGATTGAAAAGTGTATCGTTAAAAAGCATGGCTCATGAATTTTGTATATAAAGGAAAGGATTTTCTTTTAACTTCTAAAAATCAATCACTAAGTACTGTTTTGTTTTGTCGCATCAATAGTATTAGCATACAAATATCTAATTTCAATTACTAATAGCAATATCGGCTTTGACCTTTTGATCTGAGACATACAAGTAATTAGGTACTTACTTACTCATATTATACGAATTGTTGAGTATGTACTTTGATTGTCATTTGAAAGTTATTTCTCACTGCTGTTTTAGGTGTGACGAACTCTCGGCAACTGTTACTAAGTCCATTTAGTGAATTTATAAAATATTTCTAAAAGTACAGAATATTTCTTTTTTTTACATATATTATGTACTGAAAAAATATTCTTTACGTATTTAGTTTCTATATTTGAAGCTATTTGTAGCATATCTCAGGACTTGATAGCGACAGACTGTGAGCATCGAACCATACTTGTTGTTTTGTTGATTAAAAAAGTACAAAAAAATATCGAATCTAATTGTTGCTGATCATTGTATTTCGTGCCTTTTTTTTCGTTATTCTGGAAGAGTCAGCCCTGTTTAGGCATTGAGTTACTATGTAATATCTCAATGGGTTTAGGCCCCTTACGGCCCTTGTTACTACTTAAAGACACTGTTCGCAATAAAAGTAATTGATTAAATAATAAAACGTAAAAAAAATGAAAATGTGAAATGATATTTTAACATGAGCTCATTCTATTTTATATGTATAGCAAAGTAAGCTTATTGCTTATTTTACGTTTAACGTAAAAATATACGTTTTTTTTTTTTAATAAATACACATAAGTTGTGCCACACAACCGTTGTCACTGAAAACAAAGTTATTAGTTTACAAAAAAATATCACTGTAACGATTAAACAAATATATCCAACTACCACTCACTAGCTATTGTCCCATAATGACAAATAAAACAAATGCAAGATTTTAATCTAGAGCCACTGGAAACATGTCATAAAATTGTTTACGACAGACAGTGTGGTGGGGCCCAAGTTAGAAGAAGTTGACTCATTGTAACCATGAAAGGCGCTGTACACTGAAATGCTAAATAAAATGTATTGAATGTCACTCTGACTGAGGTCAAGCTTCGACCGCAATTAATGTTTGCATTGCTTCTCTATATATTATATGAATTTTAATTATCTTTCACAGCTTTGGCCACGACCGCTTTGACGATGGGGTAACACTGTCTGTCTCAGACGCCAGTGATCGCGGGTTCGATTTCCGAACAATGCAAATATTTGTATAAATTTAACACGATTGTTCGCATTGGTCTGTGTCTATTATGTATGATAAAAATAAAATATGTATTTATAAAAAGGAATCTTATCGAAAAGGTTCTGTCAAACTACTTAGTTCGACTTATGGAATATCTACCAAATACGGATGGAAGAAGATGGTAAAAGAGTGAGAGTTCGATTTATTTAAACAGAGCGCTCGCGCACTCATCTTGTACACTATTAAATAAGCAACCTCACGAATTTACCATTGTGGAATGCAATAAAGAATGGAATTGAATTGAATTGATCCTGTAGGGTATGTTGCTTCAAGAAGCGTTGTGGAGCTGCACAAAATGCTGTGACTTAACCTCAAGAAACCTTTTTACTCAAACATTGCTTTTTACATAATAAAGTTGAATTTAATGCATTGTTATAGGTATAGACAGTATCAAACAGAGAGTTAGTAAGAAACTATTGTGGTCTCACACTCTAACGTGGTCACGACTCGTAACTCAAAATCTAGAGCTTAGAGCATTTATGAGACATTAAAAAAACTTTACGTTTACTATTTAATAATACTAGCTGTTGCGCGGGATTTTACCCGCGCAATTTTGAATCCCGCGGGCATTTCGGTATAAAAGTAGCCTATGTGCTATTCCAGACTGTACACTATCACTATGTCAAATTTCATCAAAATCCGTTAAGCTGTTCTCCCGTGATTGAGGAACAAACATCCATACATCCAAACTTTCACATTTATAATATTAGTAAGGTTAAATTTTTAACTGTACTTGTTGTTACTTTATGTCCATCGTGTCTTGTAAATGTTTTTTATGGTAGAGTTATAAATTAGTTTATTTCTTTCTTTCTCTGTATTGCTTTTATATTTTGTTTTCATAACAAATAATTTTTATTATGTACTTTTCTAAGATGAGCCCCAGTGACAACAAATAATGGTATTACAAAGCAAAATTTCCCTAACACCCGCTTCCGCTTTTGAACCAAACCACTCCTGAAACTCAGAACGGCTCGCCTACCCGCATTTTTGTTGCTCAACCCTTTGCTAAATGCGATTCCCAGTTTACGACTTTCGTAATATAGTGTAGTGTTGCTTCAGTGTGTCCCGAATGGACTCTGTTGATTAGAGGTCATATTTTCCCGCCATAAAGTTGGCCACTTCCAACGCTCATAATTTTAATGCTGTTTTTTCGGGCAATTTTGTTTCAGATAAATATGCTGATTAATGTATACGGTTATTCATATACGACGTTTTGTTCAGGGAATAAGATTATATCATATTTGTATTTATCTAATATTATAAAGGCGGCTGGTATTAATAGGTAGCATATAGTCATTTATTTATTGAAATAGCGACCTTATTTGAATGACTATTGGAGTGGTGCCATCCTGTCATTATTGACATTTGCTGACATATGTCAAGAAATAATGATCTTACGTTCCGAAACGGCTATTTGTACATCTTTGAATTATTTATTTTAAAGAATTTATTCGTGAATAGGTAACTATATCTTATATTTTACAGTTTCTCGGTTTGTGTCCTACAATTTGGTGTCATTGTACCTCTCGGTACACATATGGGCCAACATGTATGTAGATAAAATCACGTCCTTTAAATGTTATTTTCTTTGATACGATATAAACGTACCTACCTACCTACATATTTATTTTAGTATCGCTTAGTACAAAAAATAAAAACATGGCACCACAAACTTTTTGACAAATAGTCGCTGTTGATGAACACAGCTACTACGACGCGGCATTTCATTGACAACACTATGACGTAGTACAAACTATAAGGAGTCTGTTTTGTAGTAACGCGTATTCGTCTTTATTTTAATGGTATCATTAATATTTAAGCGAGACCATGCTTTGCTTAAAACGGTAGCGAATATATTAATGTAATTGTAAAAAAATGCACAGCTTTTTTTGCATCGTTTCTATAAATGATATAAATTGTCTAAGAAAAATTGGCCAGCGACTAAAAATCAACCCTGTGCAATGTGTTTCTTAGTTGCGGTACAGTTTAGATTTGTCAAATGTATTTTTTATTGCGATACGTGCATTAAAACGCAAGTTGGAGTTTTCCCTTAAACAATAGGCGTAAAAAATAACCCAAATTCGACTGTCTCTGTTAGTAATAATCTGTAGCATCCAGGTCCTAGGCTGGCCCCTGCTTTGAAGAAAAGATTGAAATGTCTCAGAATAACCCAGCCACCTCTGTCTCAAGATAAGTTCGTCCTGACTAGCGGAGCATCTTCCACTGAGAATAGGTTATGTTATTATCTGCGTGGATGTGTGCGTGGATGTGTAACGACATAAAACTGTAAGGTGAAATGTATACCTATTAGATGATAATAATGATATTCGAATCACTGCAGAAGTTATTCATTCAATTTTCAAGGTATGACTTCGAAACGCTTTGGAACCAGAAGAGCAGAAGTCAGAATTATCCAATTAATTGCCTAAATTGAAAGAAAATTACTTTACATCCAATATATATGTTACGGCTAAAAGTAGGTGTGAACATAATCTTAAGATTAGCCGGCTAAACCTAGGTTTGTCTTCTAGGAGGTGCTAATGTTAGTTTCTTCTATCTTTAGCTGGCTAAACATAACTGCAGGCCCTTGGCTTAAAAATGTAGGAGGAAATGAAAAGGGAAAAATGTAATAATGTTAAATATTTTGTCAAGAAAACTTTTATTAAAAATAATCACTCTCAAAACACATACTTTTATGTACTTATTCATACATTTTTAGTTCTATCAACAAAGCTCCTAACAGTTTGTGATCATATTTTTTTATCTACACTGTTATTACCAAAAACCAGTTAAAATTCACAATTTTCTTTTTCAGATCATTTTTCTTCGTAACCTTTAATCATCATATTGCTTTAATTAATAATGTTGTTACTAAGAACATACGTGAACTCATAACGTCGTTGTTCAGAATAGCTTGATTTATAACAGACAATATTGTCATATTTTTTTTTGTCTTGATGAGTTATCGCTTGACTATTGACCATGTCGGGGCTGTGGTGACCGACCTCACACTTTAGGGATTACGGTGCTTCGCCGGCCGCTACCGCGGGACCGTTCGCATCGCTCGCTCAGCTCGCACACTTGTGGCCTATATATGCAAGCTGACTGCTCCTCTTCGCTACGCTTGTCGTAGCACCTGACCGTACCGACTACGTCTTCCGGTATGGGAGCCCTTCTTGTCGCATAACCTTTTTCATCACAATGTTATAGAATATAAAGACATAATGATTTTCAATACTTAGGATAAAAATACTTATGAATATGCTAGTTATTTATTCGAATGATTATGAGTTCGATCATTAGTATAAACAAATATATTAATACAAATTTTAACAAAATCACGGTGTATGAAAAGTGATATTTAAATGAGTTTTTTAATACTTAGTGTTTAATTTTTTATGAAGGATGATCATTATGATTTTAAATGGCATGAGAAACATTTTCGTATTTCCGATTATAGGAGTTGAAAAGTTATGTGAAACAATGCGCACCCCCATAGAATTCATTTTTAGCTGTTTCGTTTCGGTTAATGTGTACATCAGCCGGCTAAAGATGGAATATCACGACGCAAAGTAACATGATGTCGAACTTTAGCTGCTTCTCGAAGATAAACCTAAGTTTAGCCGGCTGATCTTAAGTTTATGTTCACAACCACATTTAGCCGTAACATATATATATATAGAATCTACTTTTTAAGGACCTTTGATATATGATAGTAAATACAATAGTAAATATCTGTACTTTTTCAGTACCTATATAAAATAAAAATAAATAATGTCATGTATTATTTTTAAATAAAAATAAATAATGTCATTGTCCGCTGCCCTTTTTGCAACAAAATATCCTACAGTAAAGTAGGCGAGGACAACAGAGAACTCTCCAGGGTTGTGCCTCATAAGTTTATAGTAATTAACTACAATCGAGGTCAAGTAGAAAGTAGCGAGACCTGAGAGTTTATTATTTTATTGCGTTGCCACCCCTCGGAAACTATTGGTTTTTTGATGTGCAAGTCAGTCCTTCGGAATAGATTGTAGTGTCAACTTTAGGTACAGCAGGCTGGAGGTCGAGCGTTCCAAACCTGTCAAAAAATATAATTGAATCTGAACTGTATACCCTCGAAATTAAGTTAAAAATTGGTTGGGGAAATTGACAATTTGTTTTAACGCTTGCTTTGCGTTCTTCTGTACATTAAATTTAAGATAACATTTTTAACTTTGGAACTACTTAACAGATTTTTGTCTGCTTTGCAATAGTATGAGAGTAGTCCTATTTAGTAGTACGCTCACAGAACTTTATCGATTCGTGCAGGGCTCGCTATAGGCGATTCAAATCACCATACACTATCTATGAATCGAGGTTAAGACGGTTTTTGTCAACGATGTAAAAACTGAAAGGACAACAACAAGTTTAAGACATTGAGAGACACCAGAGGGGTACCTATGTAACGATTTTTTTTTTTATTTGATTTCTGACAGCGGTATCCGTGGTGCAGTAGGAAAATGGCTTGCAAATAAGCCTGAGGTCACACAATGATAACTGCTTACAGCCACGGCTTGCAATTCAAATCAATGTTAACTAAATCAGATTTTTTTTTTTGTCAGATACAGAGTGTTTACCAAAAATAAGAGAATGTAGGGAAAAATAAAAAACAATGTGTCCATAAATCAAAATGGCGATAATTTACGCTTATTTAATAGATTAAATTAATGAATACATAGTACTACATAGTATAAAAAATCTAATGAATGATTGGCTGTATCCACTGTCTAGACTACTTCCGGGTACGAATTGAATCAACAATATGGTCACGAGAGTTGCCAGTGTAAAATATATTTTATAAATCGAATCCATATATTTCTTCTTTTAAAATTGTTTCCAGACTTTCAAAAGTAACAATGCTAGATAAAAAGAATAATATCTAATTTATTTTTATTTATCGATGTATTTTGTTCAGTTTTAAGCCGGCAGTTTGATTTTCGCTTGTTGTTTGAGAAAAGAAACGCAACTACCAAAATTATTATTATTAACACTCAAAAACGTTGTTAAATAGAACCTCATTTAAAAGTATATTTTCCTAGATTCGTGGGAGGTCTAGGTTTTCGTACACTAAATTTGTTGTTCTAAAAAGATAAAAATTCTTTTGGAAAGATGGATTTAGAAGTAGAAATATTAAAAGAATACAATAAGCAAATCATAAAAAAAAGTTGTAACCAGATTCTAAGAGGTTTTCGTGTCTACGAAAAACGTAGTCACGAGCGACAAAACATTTTGTTGAAGTGTAAAGTATATTAAATTGTGATAGACGTGTATTTTGCTTCTCATTTCGTCTTTTTATGTTTAATATCTATACTTTTATTTTTAGCTCTATCTCACAAAAACGCAATAGACCGTAAAAATCTCAATCGCAGTATTTCTTGTAGACGCAATAAATAAGGGCTATTTCAGACTACTACGGAGGTGGTTACCAACAAAGCGTATCGTTAAATCTTACGTCGGAGAGAACCGGATGTGGCAAATCATTCACCAACGAACCGGAAGTCGACCGGCGACGCAGCGTGCGCCGAAAAACTACCCGCAACTCAATTAATCTCAAACGCCGGTAAAAAGTTGGATGAGAAATGAAAAAAATTTGGAGGGAGCCGGCCGCTTAATGAAAGACTAAAGAAGTCTTTGTTTTAAGAAATATTGGGCGATTGTCATCTTTTGATGATACTTTTTGGGAATACTGAAAAGAGCGGCGTCGCGCACTTTGTCGCGTTTTAATTACATTCTTTTCTTACGTTTGCGAAATAATTTTATGGAGGCTCAACTGTGGGAAATAATTCGTAGACAGCTTGTTTATCCAGATTTAAGAGATAAGGTGTGTATTAACAGTTAAAATATTTAGCTTTTACAAATTGATGATTGCTGTCGACACAACATACAACGCAAGCTGGCAACGGTAGATCAGCGTTTGATTAATTAGTTGTGGCCTACTTGATAAACTTGACTAATTAGGACAATCAACTGATGACAGAACGAGAATATTTGTAAATTTTTAGACTAATTCAGTGTGTACGCAAGCAATAAAATGTTATATATTTATTACCAGATATTTCACTCCCTTAAATAGTAGAGTGGTAAAAATAAATGAATATAATAAAACAACAAAGCATAGAATGAGGCTATCATCATAGGTATTATTTACAAAAAAAAAACATTCTGACAATAGAAACAACAATGAAAACTGTCAAAGTATAACAAAAAAGGTCTTGTAATACTTTCTTCATTGAATTCCGTAAATTAACAAGCTCCGAAACGTACACGAGCTGATTATAAACCCGAGCTATAAAAGTAGTCTCAGTAGCAACTAAATAGCTCATTTTTCATCATTTTCGCCGACCGCGTCGTCTCCGCCGTAAGCCGCTTACGACGTCGGGCTCACAACAATATAATAATTTTACAGAAAATTCTTCGTTGCAGCAATTATTTCTTAAGTTAATATTATAAATCCATGTTACGCTGCGTTAATTGTTTACAACATTAACATTAACAAAGGTTTGAACTTTGAAATGGTTATTCACGTATCCAAACAATATCTTTCTTCGGAATATTGTGTATGAAAAATTATATGTATGGTTAAATACAAGTTGATAAATTTGTCTTCTCAGTTATTACTTCTAACTGCAAAACATATTTTACATTTTCATAATTTATTTAGGTTGAAAATTTAAAAACCTTAATTTTAACTAATTTTTTTTTTTTAGTTCGAATCATGAAGCATCGTAACACCATCGTATCGTAGTAATAATAATAACCATAGCCATTATCGACCGATGCATTAGAAGTCCTGAATATGAGTTCCAGCCGAGTCAGTTTGTGACACAGTCCCAGGTATGTAGGTACTAGGACATCAACTATTTCATTCTCAAGTCTGGTAAACATAAAATAACAAAATGTACCTGAAGAGTAGGGCTATCAAATATATTTAAATCAACCATGGAGTTTCTGGGACTAGAACGTTAAAAAGCAAATAATTCAATTATGTTGCACTAGTATAGATGTGATCTATCGATAAAAAACTTTTTATGGAGTTGGAGTTCTTGAGAGAGTAAAACAAAAACTGACGTTACTTCCGTCGAAAAAGCTAACGAAATTTTCCCATCATTTATTTATTTCTTAGATTTAACTGTTTTATTAAAAACACTAAAGTTATTTCTTCAAAGGAACCTTCACTGTGTGGTTTTGTTTGTGTAGATCAGTGCAAAACATTTTAATTTTATTTAAAGCACTACTCCGATACTCTACTTTTGTAGAGGTCACGGGGTCGCGCTTACATGGAGCAAGAAAAGAAATTCTCTGGGTCTGGGTGTTTATCTATATACGTGTTGATATTCTAGGTTCCCCTTACTTCACTACCCCTTATTACAGTACTTGCTTAGCTTGGGGCCATGTACTTCCTCCTGGGATTTTATTTATAATTATTTTATTAAATTATAATTTAGTGAAGGAATATGTAAAATTAACTGTAATCCATACATAGGCATAGCCACCAGACGTTTGTCTTCCATGACACTTGATGGTAATTGAACATGAAGTCTGAGGCGGTATACGTCCATCTTAGTAAAACCTATTCACTCGACGCTTAAAAATACTAGGTCTAGTGAAGAAAAATAGACGAATTCCATACTTTGCCGACCCGTATCAAAAAGGAACTGTCAAAGCGCTTAGTTTTTAGAATATAAAAAAAAACTGCATACGGATGGGAATTCTGTCTGCGTCTAGTATTCAGATCGTAAAAGGGTGTATGTTCAATTTGCTCCAACAGCGCACTCGCGCACTCTCTCAAATGTATCCTGTAGTATACGGTTATGGCGATGTTTTAGAGTCTGCAATTTTTAGTTGCTAGATCGACGTTATTCATGAGCTTACCGGCTCTTCGGTCAACGGAGTCCAACGCTTCCAGTTGATATTTGGCTGAACCATCCCAAAGATACTGCAGTACTCCTTGCAGGATCGCACTGGAGCTGTGTACATAATGTTGAGAAGCCGTGAAGGCGTCAAGTACCGCCGGACCTTCGAGATGATTCCGATCTTTTCTGAAGCTACTTTGACACTTTTTGACACAATTTGTTGATGAAATTTAAATTGGATATTTCAGTCACACCCAAAAGCTCTAGATGTTCGGTGATAGGGACAGATACATTTTGGTAAGTGGACGAAATGTGAAGGTGCTCTGTGTAACGAAGAATAGACACGCCCCAATCGGATACTTTCCGTAAGGTCAAATCAACGCGCTCATTCATAAACTTTCTCAAAACCTGGGTTTCACGTTTGCTCGCTCGCGCATTGAATACGCATCTTTCTACAACAGTGCTGTCATCGGCGTAGCGTACTGTGTGGTCGAATTTAGACCGATTTTACAAAAACTTATCTTTCTGCAAACCTTCGGTAGAAACTTAAATTATACCAAATACCGTACGCTTCCGAACGCGCAATGTATTTAAAAATGTGGCACAAAGTATTCACTTTACGTACTCGTATACAGATTATTTTACACCAACTTGGCAAAATCGGATCCTAAGCATCACAGGTATGAAAGACTTGCGAGAATATTAACCATAGTGTAATAGAAAATCCCAAACCATCTTGTGAATGAGTCAAAATAAAACGATATGTATATATAGAGTGGCACTTAATTCCCATAAGATCACCCATTTAGATCACAGTCCCAGTAGTGAAACAGACACAGATATTTTCGTCACACGAGGAATGATTCGAAGATTTATTCTTCGGTAAACGCCCTATTTTCACTAAATACTCGCTGTCAAATAAATTTAAATTAAGAACATTTGATGTTGGCGTTCAACATGCAAGGTGTTTGATATGTTTCTATCTCAAAATTCAGTCATACGTGACTACGGTATTTTTGACACAGAAAGGTCTATTCTAAACGTAAAACATAAACATGACGAAATTCAGTTCGAAAGTGTTTTGTTTAGTACAATTTGTGAACAAAACATAATACAATATTATCTTAAAATTGCGCACGTGGTTTGTGAAAAAATGCAGAAAAATGGCAAAGCTAAATAAGCAGAAGTTAGCTGAGAACAATACTTACATAGTGGGGGCTGTTTTTAAGGTACCCTGAAGATTCCAGCACTAGGCCATCTAGGTGGTTTAAATCCTCTTCGTCAACCAGACGTCACTTATGGCCATAAAAAGGGCACCGTAAAAAAAGTTGATGATTATACTAAAATATCAACCGCCTCCGTGTTTCAATGATTTGAGCACTCGCCTAAGCTATTCAGTTAAAGTTTTCAAGCTCAATTGTCAGTTGCAACTTTACTATTCTGCCTCAGGTCTGAGTGTAAACAAGGACGCTCTCTTCTGTATGATCTCTATACCACAAGATATTTGTTATGTCAATTTCGTTTATTTAAAATATTTCTCCAATTTATCTAGAACATTTTAAAGACATTTCCAATTATAATTTGGTCTAACTGCATCATACAATGAATCGTAGTATGTGTATGACCTACTAACGCATAGTGATGTGTGGAATTAGTGATAATAAATAAACAATAACATGCAAGGGTCATTGATCGATCGGTCTATGCAACTCGTATCGGATGCATAATGACGAATTCCGAGTAACTGCTCTAAATACAATTAATTTACGTAACGTTTAGAAGTTTTTATTGAACAAAGAACAGAATAAGGTGAGTCCAGACTTGGTTAATTTTGAACTGCTAAAATCAACTTCAAGAAACTTTAAGACGCACCTAACAAATATCATTATCACACCTGAAATGTATGAAACGTAAATTCTATTTAACTAACTGAAATTTGAAATTTTGATTGCTCCGCGAGTATGTTGTTCAAATATTGTAATCATAGTATTTGGCTTATCAGAATATGCAATATCTTAAGAAAAAAACCTACTTCAAGTGTAAAACCTTCAGTGTCGTGGTCAAGAAATAATGTCCATTAGTTGCAGATGAGCAAATTGGTAAATATTATATTGTTACATTCGAATATTGTGTTGTGGATATGATACTGTTTATTGAATATATTGTTATGAATATGTTTATAATAAATATATGAAATAGTATCAGAAAGTTATTATTGTAGATATATTAAATATAATGATATTATGTATTTGATAATATATATATGTGTGAATATGTGAATATATATATCGGAGTATAGTGTATAGTGGTGATGAAGGCCACAGGCTCATTTATATCTGTTTATCAACAAATCGACTATTTTATCTTCCTTATCACAACTTCCTTTCAACTTTATTTGTGTTCATTAAGAAATATATTCAGTTCATTTCAAAAATATTTTGCAAAGGATGCATATTTCGTCATCAAATATGATGATATCTATTCAATATAAATTCCCATCCCTCGATCTTACAACAAAAATACCTGTAGCTTAACTATAAAAACTGAAATTCACATTGCAATTTTCTGTGAATATATCTCGACTACTACCTAAATTGAGATTGAATAGTGAGCATCTAAGATATAAATTTCTCCCGCATACTATTTTCTGAAGTTACAACGATTCATTATATTAAATATTATGAATCCTTATAACTTCAGAAATATTTAAATACTATTAAAGTTTATCAAAGTTTTACTTTATTTTAGTAAAACTTTTACAGTTGTGACCATTGGATGTGTAATGACACTTTGATTTCAAAAAGTATGTTACTTAGTTTGTTGTGTCTTTTATCGTGTATTTATGGGGTTTGAGATTATAATGCCTGTTGCAGTAGGCTTTAAGCCAGAGCAAATTGATTCCTAAATACAAAAGTAATTACTTACAATTCATTGGCTTTGCTGTGTTCCTGAGCGTGAATAGAGAATAGAATGGAAGGATAGAGCATTGAAATGAAGTGTACATGCTGTTGTAGTCTACCTAGTCATTGGGTTGGCATTGATTTTACTGTACGGACTGCATGTGATTTTAGCTTACAACTTAACTCGTGGCCGCAGTGATTACTCAGAAACAAGATATTCTGTCATTTATTTCTAATGTTTTAATTTAGTACTATAAAATTCATGTAATTAATTTTTAATGAAGTTCTACGGCTCTCCCTACAAATGAATTGTCTAACAGTTTTCCGGTCTATCATATTTCAATCAAGCATTTTACCCATCAATCAAATATTTACAGGTTCTGTTCGTCTCAACCCAAACATCTTCCATCTATAACAAATTATGTGCATGGTCGATTATCCTTACTATAAAGAAAATCGAATGCTCTTTTGCTATTTTAACAAAGAGAATATTAAATCACTTTTTAATTTTGGAAAGTACTTCGAGACAACAATTGAAGACATTTTCATTGAATTTTAAGTAAATTGACCCCTGACTTTAACTCGTAAGGCGGTGCCAAAAATTAGATTAATTATGTAATTTAGTACGGTCAAAAAACGTTTACTTCCAGCAAACGGTAATTTTTTACTGAACATTGAATATTTTTTAGGGACTACATGAAAGAAAGCAGGAAACTTCTTTAGTTGTTGCCTTTGGTAGAAATTTTGTGGTTACGGTTTAATTAGAAATAAACTTTAAAATTCTTACTGTAAGTTTTTTGAATAGTTAGTATAAATTGTTTCAGCAATCCATAGCTTACACCCATTTAGTTTCCATAATAAAAGTAATTAGGTGATTAACCCTTAATCAGGCACCGTGAATTGGTCTACTTAGGAGGTTTTAAATGCAGTGAGTCTTAAATGTGATGTTATCAGAATTCTTTAAATAAAAATAAATATTTTGTTACTTTTGTTTTTTTTATTTTAATCTATGTGGGAGCTATTCTACCATTGCCCGATTAGAACAACATTATTTTTACCTATTATTTTATATAATTATATAAAAACCTGTATTACCTTTCATAAAAACGTGGTATATCCAAGGTAAAATAAAAAAGAGGCTATTTCTATATTAGTTTATTTTATGGAATTGTTCCCAGCACGGAACGAAGCATAAGGGCACCTCACATATTTTGCACTCAAAATAGGTTCTGACTTCTTTGGCTCTAGTACTGCAGTGTCTGCACCTCCTGTAGCTGCCCTTTTTGCCATAGTGTTCACCGGGTCTGGATAGCCTGATTTCATCCGGAACACTCAGACCATTTTTCTTTTTTATGAACTTGACAGCAGCTTGTTTTCTTTCTGTATATCTGAAATACAAAGATGGTTCACTCATATGCACATCATTAGAAGTAGTAGAAGGATATATTTGATGTGACGACTCCTCAGTTACCACATGCGGAACTTCTTCCAAAGTTGAATTTGACGATTCCAATGTCTCCAAAAGCTCTTCATATGATAAGTTTTGGATTTTGTCTAAAGCAGAGTTCATATCTACGGTTAGACGAGTGTCACTAAAACTGTAGATATCTACTTCGTCTTCATCCTCAGAAGATTCCAACTCATGCAGCGCCTTCGCAATTTCGTCATCATGCATTGACTTTATTTTAGCCATTTTCAATATCTGTAAACGCAAAAATAATCAAATAAAAGCAAATTATATTAGAGCTTGTAACAAAATAGGGAGACTCAATCGGACCGTCGGCGCATGACTCCCACATAATTTATTGGCTGGGTGTAAGTTGAATTGCCAAATGATCAATGAATTGGATACATAAATGTATAATTAGACTCAAAAACTTTGTTTGTGAAAAAAATTGCACGACTTACCTTTCGTTGTTTACGAAGAATTCGATATTTTTTCACAATGAACACGAAACGCGCGCGAAAAAATCGTTGAGCAAAAATATTCTCAGCTGTCAGGTAGACAACTGACTTCTGTCACTTTCTTTTTTTTTTATTCGTTCAGAAATGTTCTAAAGTCCATAGTCTATGAAAAGATGTGGGAGTATTTTAGCCATAGGCCGGTAAAAAAAAATAAAAAATGATGTGGGAGCTATGCTCCCATGGTTTTATTAAGGGTTAAGCCCATATTTGACCCCAATCTCACGTGACGGTAAATGAAGATGAAGCCTGAAATGATAACACATGGGCTTGGGAAACAATTGGCTCTTCATAAAATGTTACAATAGCCGGTGATATTTGGCGGCACACTTCATATAAAGCAGACCCTAGGCTATCGAGCTCTAAAGGAGTCCTATCAACAAACGGGGATCACTCGGATAAGTCACCTTTTACGACACACGTATCTTTTCAGATTTGTAAAAAATAATGTTTATTTTTTTGTATTACAACATTTGCGTTTTGCATCTTGGGGCAAGAGTTACACAAGCTTGATTAACCTACTTTTAACTTTTAAGCTATTGCATAGCTTCTTTTGCGGGCCTTGAGCGTGAGGACCGAATCCAGAAATTCCGTAACGAAAAGAACCTAACACCCTCCACTCCGACCGTCACAGCGGTGATACTTTGATTTCATAACTTTACATGCGGGCTTTAATAAACAATCAGCCCCGTCTACTAGGAACTTGTGGAACTTCATATTAGATCAAACATTACTGCATTAATAAAATAAATAAATAATTATAATTGCATAAGTTAATAAAAAATGCTATGCAATAGCTTTACCGCGGCAGTCTCCGAGTGCCACACGTCTATTTTGTTAAGTTTTCGATTACAGGTATGCAAGCAATGCCCGAATCTACCAAAAAGACGAGAAAATATCAGTAGTCCGTGCTTGACCTAATAATCCTTCTACCTTGCATTACCCACTACCTCTCCACCAAAAATATAATGATTTAAAACTGAGAATTCAAAAATAAGAACACATATTGATACCTTATATTGTCTCAAAATGTAATTTAAGGGCTTTTGCTTTCGATTTTTGGTAAAACATTATGTTTACCATTTGTTTATTTAACACTAATATCTTTGGTATTTTTGCCTTAACTCACTTATATAAATAACTTATTCTCCTTAGTCATATGGAGCGCTAAAGTGAATGCAAGTTTAAGATCCATATTTGTCGCGCTATTTTCGAAACGCTTTAAATTCTGTAGTACTGGGCGCGAGGGGAATTAACGATCTACAGACAACCTAATGATAAGTAAACTGTTATATTCCACCAATTGCAATGTTTATCCTGTGCTGTTTGTGCAGATACTCTCAAAATCCATGTTCCGCAAAATATTAAATCTTCTAAGTGTCTTCTTTTATTGATGTACTAAGATTGTGTTATTATGGTATTTAAATGCGCGTGGGTGGTTTAAAACGTCTGTGTTAATTATAATGAATCATCAACCTTAATAAACTTCCATGCTGGACTGGGAGCGAAAGAAAAACATAGAATGTGCCAGCTGCTTCTCTTAAATATCATACTGTAAAAGTCAGTTGAGGGACGGAGGTTTTATTGACATATTTGTGGGCGATAGACTGACCTCCTATCACTGCAATAGTCGCTCTTCATCATTATAATGCCTCCAAATTTGTCAAACGTGACATCAGATGGTTTTACAGCCTCTGGTGTTCTGCCTACCCGTTAAGGCACACAGGCGTGAAGTTATGTATGTATGTAATCATCAAACTATAAAAAACTAACTCTACAAATCTAAAATAGAACTGAAATATATTTTTATTAAACGTTAGTTTAGCAAAAATATAGCTAATAAATAACATTTGTTCAAAAAGCATCAAACCATAGAATCGATAATATTTGAGACATTATCCTAATTAATCGTTAACTTAATTATTATTTATTTGGCTACTACGATGAATGGATGCACCCGTTTACTTTGTAAGTGGAACAAATACACACACTTATTAAGATAAGACTATTCCGGAAAGTGTATCACTAAATATTTAGCAAAGAGACGAAGTTAATGACATTTAATTAAGTATCTTACAAAACTGAATACAAATTATAGTTAATTACATTTGATGATAAAAAAATCATATGATAACAAAAGCTGCATAAACGTCAACAATCTTCAGATCGCATTAAGATAAAATGAAAGCGAAATCACGGCGGAAGCTTATTTAACTTTAGAACTCAAAATTCCAGTAAAGCGATTAGTTCTTCCCGTGGACAGCTTTATTTCGGTGTATTTTATTGTCTCTATAGTTAGTAGGAATGGGTAATGGGCCACTCCAGAGTAGTGTAGTGTGGGTATCGGCATGATGTGGACGTGCGCGGGATTGCTCGCGCTGGTGGTGTGCGCGCGCGCTGTCACGCGGGACCAGTTCTATCCCTACGGACACGGGCTTGACCAGCGCCTGCCGAGGGGCAGCGAAGTATCGTCTCCTGAAACTCCGCTGAAAGTACCGATTTTGTTCTATGGAGAAAGCTATGAAAGTATTTTTGTAAGTATTTTATCTTTAATTTTCAAATGATTAGGAAGTTTAGTATACTTGGTGTCTGTGTTTTTATGTCGCGTCTAAAAATTTGGATTTAAGAAGTATTATAATTTAAAATTACATGAAAATTAAATAAACTAAAACGACTCACAATTTTGATTCTATAATTGGTAGGTATTCAAAAAATGTGACTATACTGAAACCGTAATAAGTTAGATTTCTCAAAATTCAAACTCAGGTATTCAATAATACAATGTCTATTGCATTGGCCTAATAGCAAATGAAGGGTTTAAAGTATAAACATGTTTCGGTTACTTTGTCAAACAATTTGTTGAGTGAGGTCACGAATTGTCAATACAGAATGTCACTCAGACCACATAGTAATAATGGATTATCCAATAAGATAACTACGCAAAATATTCGCCAATGAGGTAGTTATTTCTGATCTATTCCGTCGCACACGACTTCCGCGGCGTGGCTGCGCGAGAGTTGAGGGTTTGATTCCCGCCGCAAGTGTTTCTAAAGTTAAGATATTTAACATGTGTGTTTTACGATATACAAGAATATACTCACAATCTAAATAAGAATTATATTTATAAAATATCTGCTATTTGCTTACCATATATACCACTAAACTTGCTTTGGAATAAGACCGAGCGTAAAATATCTTGTCACTTTGACCCCTTACTTTGTAAACTTTGTTACCTGCGTGCCAAAAGTTTCCCGGACTAGGAAAATACTAATTAATTAAATGAAGAAACTGCAAAACCTTTTTTTGAAATTCTATAAATGATTACTGATCGCTCGTTTTAATTCTTGTGAAATTTTATATGAAGTACAGAATCACTAAGTACCTATTGAATAAGAGTAACCTTTCAAACATTAGATAAACTGCGGATGACCTTAAAAAATACTTTTGATAATCGCTTAGAAATACCTAACTATAAATAAAGACTGTTACTTCTATTTAAAGGTGCGTAATTTAAATCTGTATTTTATGAAATTATCCTTAATTTGTTCCGCATTTGAACTATATTGCTTTGAAACAGCACATTTGTAGGCCTATCACGGTTTTTTCATGACATGACATGATAAACAAGATTTTTATCTGAAGAGTAAAAATTATACTTTATTCTTATTCCAAGATTTCTATGACACAATGATGATATAATGAATGAACGAATTCCCTAGCCACACAAACATTGCATTTTATTTCATGCAAGAGGCATTTCCTTTTGCAATGATAGTTTCAATGATATCTCATCTATGACTTAAAAACGTTAATTGATAAAGGTGAGATCGCACCCACCTCTATGTTATGTTTGTTTCTTGATTTCATTTGTATTTTTCCGTTTCGTATGCTTTCATAAATAAATATTTATTGTATTCAGTCTACATGGCAAGAGCTTGGCTAAGAGATTTTGCCGAGGAGTAAAACCGAATAATGATCGCATGTTATGTTTTACGTCAAAACTATTTCATGATATCATCGCATATTTTTGAGATCTGTTATAGGCCTGTTGATTCAACTTGCCTACTATCACAGGAAAACATCAGTGGTTAACTTTTTGAGAAATGTATTCCATGTTAGAATTTTCTTTTGATCACATAAAAGTCAAAATAATAAAACACATAAACTGCCTTTATCACTAAGATGACAACATTGTTTCTGATTATCTTGATGTTTTGGGTGTATTGTACTTCAAACTCCTAACCTAAGATAATACTAAGTTACGTTAAAATAATATAACTTACTAATTTCTACAATAACTCAGCGAGAAACATGAGTTCTATTCTTACTCATTGAGTTACACTTCCCTTCCGAAGCGATCTTATAAATATGATGTCCATATCACAAGATACATAAGTGTGATGTACCTACATAGAAGCATAAATTTCGGCCATATTGTCGATATTAATGATAAATTAAATTCTAAGAAATGCAGATAAGAGACGTTCGTTATGTCACACACGTATGATAAAGTAACTTAGTTCCCTTACGACGAGCTAATTTAAGTAATTATCTGAAGGAAGATAATACGTAAAGAGTTATTTATACAAAGAATGTCGTTACTTGAAATTGACGCTGATCCATACTGACTCGAGATGGAAACAGAATTCGTTTCTTCTAATTAGGTAATAAGAAACATACATTTTCTCATGACTTTCTATTCAAATATATTGAATTATTTTTTATCTTAGACAGCTAAGACACATTTTTATTTATAGATGAGTTATCTTTATCCTTATAATGTTTACATTATAAGAGGAGTTATCTCTCTTAGTAGTTAGGAGTATTTAGTAGTGACATAGGTATAAAGATCATAATAAAAAAAAACTAATGCAAATATCTATAGAAGCCCAATTTTATTCCGATTCTACGCCTTTACGCCATCAACTTCATCCAGTAAAACTTAGTAATAACTATAATTGATTTTAAGATGAATTAGCACTTTGATAACAAATTTTGACAAAAATAATTCACAATCATGCCTACATAAGTTGTTGATAAAAAGGCAAATGACACTAACTGGAAAAGAGATCAGAATAATTAATTCGGTTTTTACATTACAACAGCATACTAATGCGTCATGTGATGCGGAATAATGTGAGCAAATTCTTTTAACAAATACATAAATAGACAAATGAAAACGGGTTGTTTGAAAACCAAGAAGTTTCATCTTTATTTTAATTCAATAGCAGCATTTTGTAACCATAACCATTTTTAAATTAATAAATAAAATATATTATATAACTTCTACACACATACATAACTTCACGCATGTATCCCTAATGAGGCAGGCAGAACACCAGAGGCTACAAAACCATCTGATGTCACGTTTGACAAATTTGGAGGTATTATTATGATAGAGTGAGACTATTGCAGTGCCAATAAAACCCCCGTCCATTAACTGACTTTTACAGTTCGCCCGGGAAGAGAAGCAGCTGGCATATTCTATGTTTTCTTTCACTCCCAGTCCGGCATGGAAGAATTTATAAATTAATAAAATTAATTAATATCAAATCTTAAAAATTAATATCTTAAGTACCACTACTGTAATATAAATCAAAATTTGCCGCATGCATTTGAAAGTCAGCACTAGAGTTAAATTTCTTTTGGGCCTCCACAATCAATTCCCAGTAGGTAACTACAATATTTGACATATTTAGATTAAACTGCATCATTTGGCACAAAATTCGCGAAAAGATAGCACCGCACACGGTGATAGCGCGCTGCAGCGGCGACGGTTGCAAGGCGGATGCGGCGTGGGCGGATGACCGCCTGGTCACTGACTGCGGTTGTTTTTAGGGACTTTAGAAACCCACGTTTGACCTCAATGTCACCTGATGGTCGAGGATGGTATTAGTTCTGCAACAAATTTCGTCGCAACACATCATCGCCGGAGCGATTTATATGAAGGAGTCCTACCTCCAAGTGGGAGCACTCGGATTAGTCGCCTTTTACACGAGACGCTTATCTTATTTTATTTATCTTAGCTTTTGACGACCACTTTGGCGATGGGGTAAATCTATCTGCCTCCGACGCCAGTGGATGCGGGTTCGATTCCCGCACGGAACATGAAAAAAAGATTTATTTAGTTGTGTAGTTTACAATCAAAACCAGAAATAATTAGTTTTTACATTTTCAATCTTTGGATTAAAAGTTTCTATTTTTTATATACTTTATAGTTGCCATGCAGTAAGATTGTGGAACTCATTACCTCATGTCATTCGTGAGTGTAAAACCATATCTAGTGTCAAAAATACCTAAAGTCAAAGATCACAAATTTTCTCTACTGTAAGTTATAGTAGGTATCCACTCTACTTACATGAACAATAGTATGAATTATGTATTTATTATATTTAGTATTATGTATGTATTTTAAGCACCTCTATAAAGATGTAATAATATTACCTATATGTATATATTGGTATATATATTTATAAGAATTTAAATAGTTTGTAGTATGTTATGTATTAGTACACACTATGATTGCATTTTCAACAAACTCTTCAGTCTTAGGTCTGCTGTAAGAAATTTCAATAGAGCTAAAGCTGTACCTTTTTACTTATTTTGATCATGTTTCTTTATATTGTTTCTAAACTTGTGTGTACGTTAAATAAATAAATAAATAGTTTATAAGTCATTTGACACCTGAATAACCTTGGACTATAGGTACTTAGGTTATATAGTAGTCCAGAAAAACGAAAAAAAAAAGCAGTTGCCTAGACTACTCTACTGCAATAAAATCTATATAGATACTAGTGGTACCTGCGGGACCACTAGTATCTATATAGATAGTACGCTCGTAATAATCTACTTTTAGGTATTAAACATCAATTTTATCTATCTAAACTACCGTATATACTTACTATATGTAATCTCGTAAAATATGCATCAGAAGAAGAACAAAGTTCTTTCTTCAAGTAAATAGCTTTTTATACATACTCGCTTTTTCTTCTTTTGCAGATTAATAACTTCGGGGTTCTGTCCTTCAGAGCAGACATTCCATCATTCTTAAACTCAGAATTCCCTCTGCCGTACCCTTCAATAGCCGCATACTACGCCAACGTTGACACTTCAGAATCTGGGGCAGTATTCTACCGGGAAACCGACGAGCCTCATATTTTGATAAAAGCGGAAGAGAGCGTTCAAAACAATTTCCACGATTATTACGACTTTAAGCCATCGAGCGTATTTATAGCGACCTGGGAGGAAGTGACCTACAGCAGTCCTCAGCCAACGGATCGTAAGAATAGCTTTCAGATCGCAGTGATTAGTAATGGTACGGAGAGTTTTGTGGAGTTCCTGTATCCTGAGCGGGATATTCAATGGATTCAGAGAGAGGCGCCTGCGCCGAGCCTCCCGGACGCCAAGGCACAGGCTGGCTTCGTGGCAGAAGATGGCCGGGTCTTCACCTTGAGGGGCTCGGGGAGTCATCAGATCCGAAATATTGTTTCGTAAGTATTTCATTGTTTATTTAAGAGCATATTGGTACATTTTGCCTTACGTATGTGTGTATTAACACAGTATTCTTCAAATAACTTTGGTTATATTGAAGATGTCTTAAAAGTTCTATATATTATATCTAGAAGTAGAAAATGTTTAAAACAAATGCTTGAGAGTTAAATTTTTGAGAGTGGGAATATGAGTTTTTTTTAATTAGCTTGTATTAAAAATGGAAATAACAACCTCACTTTCTTCAAAATACGATTTATTTTTACTCAGATGTGTGCTATATTATATAACAATGCCGAAACCGTTTTTCAGATGGTCAAATACGCAGGAGCCCGGCAAATATGTATTCCGTGTAGGGAATATACTCCCAGACGGTAATGTTGCTGCACCTGATCAGTACAACGAAAATGAAATTGAGATAGAGGAGGAATCCAAAACTTGTGCTCAAAGCGGTCCCAGCGTTTGTCACATACAAGCCAAGTGTGTTGACTTTCAAGCCGGCATCTGTTGCCAATGTGATGTCGGATTTTATGGAAATGGAAAATCCTGCATTAAAGACGACGTGCCACTTAGAGTGCATGGAAAATTAAATGGAGTTATTAATGAAATCGCTTTGAATAACATAGATTTGCAGTCATACGTAGTGGTCGCCGATGGAAGAACTTACACAGCTTTGTCACAAGCTCCAGAATCATTAGGTAGCAGCTTACAACTGCTCAATGTCTTAGGAGGGGTCATTGGATGGCTTTTTGCAAAACCCTCGGGCTCAGCTAGCAACGGATATCAACTAACGGGTTCACTTTTCAACCACACGGCCGATATATTTTTCCCCGCCTCCGGTGACAGAGTAACTATAAATCAAGAATTTTCAGGACACGATGTTTTTGACCAAATCAGTCTTGATTCTGATATTCGAGGATCTATTCCTGTAATTTTAAATGGAATTAAACTAGATGTCGGCGAATATCAAGAACAGTACACTATTGTAGAGCCAGGTCTCATAAGATCTGATTCAATACGCAAATTCACGAATAAGGTAAACGGCCAAGTCATAGAACAAAGAGTATCGCAGACCATTACGTTCAATACTTGCCGCTTTGCACCACCATCAGATGAATCCACTACATCATCAACATTAAAAGTTACTAAAAACTACTTAGGATTCGAATCAAAAGACAATATTGTGAGATACGGTATGAGCAACAAGATTGTTCCAATCGGTCAAGAAGATCCTTGTTTAAGTGGCCGTAACAGCTGCGGAGCTCATAGTAATTGCGTTGTACAAGGAGATTCATTCCAATGTGTTTGTGAATCAGGGTATACCAAAGTTTTCACGAATGAATACGACGAGTGTGCTGATATCGATGAATGTACTTCTGGTACTCACAACTGTGACACTAATGCTGACTGCTATAATCACGATGGGGGTTTTCAATGTAGGTGTCGAGAAGGTTTTGAAGGAAATGGTGTAACTTGTAATGTTTTGTCTCCATGCAGAGAAAAGAGATGCGATCCTAACGCGAGATGTATTGAAAATACTGGTGAAGAACCAATTTGTGTCTGCAATCCTGGTTATAATGGTGATGGTCAGAGTTGCTTACCCTATGATTACATATGTTCAAGCTGTTCTCCAAATGCGCGCTGTACTATAGCACAGCCGGGTGGTACATACAATTGCCAATGTAATCCTGGATATAGTGGTAATGGCTTCTCTTGCGTTCAAGATCCCTATCCTACAGTCTCATCATTAACGTCTACAAATACTGAGGCAGACTACAATGAGACATTTGTACTTCCGAACTGTGATAGTCAGAGATGCTCTTGCCCAGAAGGATATGTGAGTTTTCAAGATGAAAGAAATAACAACCTATGCAGAATAGATAACCAGCAGACTACTGATCAATTATCTGAAAATAATGATACTTTAAGTAAGTATTATTTATTTTATAATATTTGATGATCTACAACTCATTATTATGTTCGTTTTAACAGAACAACGCCAAAAAGATACCTCCGATTCTAACCCAGTGGGTTCCATTCATTGCTCATATTATTCTTCCTATGAAAAGTTGGCTCTGTGGCAAGTCCTATGAGCACAACAATCTATTCCTCAAATCATTATTAAAAATATGGCAAATGACTAATCTCAAAAAACATTATATTTAAAAAAAATTAATGACGTTCACATTATCCCATAAGTCAGTAGGCATTTTTATCAGGCATTTATTTATCGATTAATTTTATAATATAGACACTTTCACTAAGCACCTGTGTGACTTTATGTGTTGACAAAAAAAGCACCATAATAGTATATTACGTAACAAGTGAGCTAAGAGCATAACGTCGTATGTAAACGCTCACGAGTTACATACGACGTTTTTCAAGACACTTGTGAGTAAAAGACAGACATAAGTGGTCATAAAATAACAAACACACTTGATAACAAAGCTGTGAATTGTGATTGAAAAATGGCGCCGAACCTCGCGCATGCGCGTAGGCTTTTTTTTCGCCAAATGTGTCAATGTCTGTATAGCATATACAGCCTGTTTTAAGTGAAAATGTTTAATTTGGAGTGGTAAATACAAATATTTTATAACAAATTATTGTAAATTGTGAATAATTTGTTTGATATACAAATTTGTTTTACTAATATAAGGCACAAACATTTAAAAATGTATATGGATTTGAAGTCGTATAAAACCTCTTTGTTGTTTCTGAAAATATTTAATGTATAACCCGGATCAATAAAACATGCTCTTTTTACTCGCATGTAATTTGCACAAAGGTACAATTCAACTTTGTAGGATTC
This sequence comes from Stenoptilia bipunctidactyla, assembly GCA_944452665.1. Taxonomy (NCBI): domain Eukaryota; kingdom Metazoa; phylum Arthropoda; class Insecta; order Lepidoptera; family Pterophoridae; genus Stenoptilia; species Stenoptilia bipunctidactyla. The sequence continues at coordinate 27,765,829 of OX101731.1, forward strand.
ATTATATTATGCACTAGGGTATAATATATTATGCACGCGTGACTTATAGCCCAGTTTATAGTTCTAAATTCAATAGAATAACGCTCACTTTACGAGCAAGTGTGTTGAAAAATAAATTACTGGTTACAACTTCACCGACATTGATTTTTTAGGCCTAGAGCAAGAAAAATACTTTTTTTTATGTAATGCAACAAGTCAGTATTTTTCAAATATTCTAGCATTCATTGCTAATTATTAGGACATTAAATAACAATAATATATTTTATAAAATTTTGTTATGTATTTGATTTCTGTTGACAATAAAGAGTGTTTACTATTATTATTATTAATATGTATTTTTTATTTCAGTAAGATGTTATTCTGATACGGATTGTCCACCAAACGCTCTCTGCTCATTCCCTAACGAATCTTATTCAACATCTGTAGGACAATATTTTGGACATTGCGTTTGCCCCGAAGGTTATGAAGGAGATGCATATGAGTGCATTGAAAAAACAAATCAATATTGTTTGTGTGGACCTAACGCTCGGTGTATAAATGCTCCCGGCGCTGAAGAAGAATGCATATGTGACACTGGGTACTACGGCGATGGATACACATGCAGACCAAATTTCGGTTGCACAAACGATTCAGACTGTGAATATCATGCCGAATGTAGGCCAGATGCACGTAACAATGAATATGTATGTCAATGCATAGAAGGTTACGTCAAAGATCAAAACGATGCTTGCATTCCCGATGGGCAATTATGTAATGGAGCAGTTTGTGCTGAACATGCTTCCTGTCTATTCGACGATACTATTGGAGTTAATTATTGCCACTGCGATGCTGGATATGAAGGTGAAGGCATAGGCCAGTGTGTTCCCCAAGGAAACACATGCGATGTTGCTAATGATTGTCATCCAGACGCAACCTGTTCACCTTATTTGAATTCGTACCAATGTGTATGCAGAGATGGATTTGTTGGAAATGGTTACTCGTGCACAGCTGAAGTAAACTGCCGAACGAATCCCTATTTATGTAACTACCACGCATCTTGTATAAAAAGAAGTGATGGATATGAGTGTGAATGTAACTCAGGTTACAGCGGTAATGGCAGTCACTGTGAAATTGATGCCAGACAAAATGGAAATTTCTTAGTGGCAAGTGATGGTGCATCAGTATACCGAGTGCCATTCCAAGTTACACCAAGAGACTTTGCAACACCTTTAAATAGTGCGATTTACCAAATCGCCGTTGGAATCGATATAGACTGCGAATCTGGAAGAATATATTGGGGTGATGTTGTCAGTAATGGCATTAAACGAGCTGCGTATGATGGATCATCCTTCGAGCAATTCTTGTCCAATGGTGAGTAATAATAAATGAGATTCATAAGCATTTACAAATTAGTAGAAACCTGTGATTAAGTGTTGAATTAGAAGCGGGGTAACGTAAAACCACTTAACCACCGGGTTCATTTTTAATCTCTCTCTTTTCCATTTACTCGATTTTTTTCAATAACAAAACTAAAAATACAAGAAAAAAAGGCCTTATAGCTTGAGCTAATTCCTTTAATTATATGCTCATAACATTTCCTATTTTCAAACTTAGCAAAAATTCACATAATTTCAGATGTTAAATCGCCAGAAGGCATTTCCATCGATTGGTCAGCGAGGAACATTTTTTGGACCGATTCTAAGAAACTAACCATTGAAGTGGCAAATCTTGACACGAAAGTACGAAAAGTGTTATTTTCCGGGGATGGCATTCAAAATCCCAGGGGAATTGCCGTCCATCCTGGAAGAGGGTAAGTCTTTTATAACAATGGAACAAGTCATGAGCAATGATATATATACGTTGTCACATTTTCGAAAATATCAAGTCATGAACTTTAGATATTATTATAAAATTTATAAAATATAGTAATATCTAATCTACTATAAAATTATAAAATATAATAATATCTAAAGTGATCGTTATATGTATAACAGAGTACAAATTACGTGAAGAGTCAGGTAATTGTTTCCCCAACAACGGAAACCCAGAGATTTCTCGAGATTTTCTCAAGCTGATTACATATCATTCAAACTCAATACCATTTCAAATATACTTGAAAATCATTATTTGTTTTTAATTGTCAAACAAAGTTTAATGCGATTGGATGAGAAAACGATGATTTTGTTTTATTACTCTGTACTATGCTGATATTTTTGCTGGTCTTTATTAGATATTATTATGCTGAATTTCTACCAGTTACTTATGTTAGGAGGTACTTAAGTCATTCAACTGCTACATTTTTGATGTTGACCAAATATATCAAAGTATAACTGACAATATTATTTTTAATCTGCTATTAATCTATCTTTTCTTATTTCAGAAAAATCTTTTGGTCAGATTGGAACCGTTCTGGCCCTAAAATCGAATGGGCAAACATGGACGGGTCCCAGCGTGGGGTGTTCCTCGATGAGACCGACGTGAAGCTCCCCAACTCCCTCGCCATCGACTGGTCCCGGGACCGCCTGTGCTACGCCGACGCCGGCTACTTCACCATCAAATGCGTCAACATTGACACCTTCGAAAGAGAGACGATCGCTGCTAATTGTTCCTATCCATTTGGTTTAGCCATAAATGGAGATAAATTCTATTGGACGGATTGGAAAACGTAAGTACATAGTCAAAATGTGTTTACAAATAGTTGTGCACTCATAAAATATTATTTAGTTATGATATACATAGGTATAGTGACAAAGTTCCAAAAGTCTAGTCAACTAATTACACTTTATACACACCTTATTTATTTATTTATTCTTCATTGTACCAGGCCTGGCTCACTCCGCGCGGTACATCCGTTAATTACCTACAGCGAAGCGCTCCGCCGGCGCATTTCGAATGGGTCGTGTATCACGCGCGCGCCCGTCGGGACGCTGTAGATACCTACCTACCTAATAGCACTCACAGTAATTCTATGATCGAGGTCGCAAATAGTATTTAAAAATGGACATAAAAAGAAACAAATATTCAATTAGATTATGTTTAGATTTGATTATGTTCAATTTAGCAAACAAAACATAGGTAGTATTACTAATTATTCGTCGTAACTTTTTTTTCATTTTGTACTTTACGTAAGTTGAAACAATATTTTTTACAAAGGTAGAATAACAGTAATACCTACATCGGAAGATACTTAATTACAAATAAGGAGATTAATTATTCTTCACTAGGCAGCAACCCTAACAGCGTAAGAAAAGATAAGAGGCATGCGATAGAAAGAGACAAAACTTCTAGGTATATAAATTTGCAGGTACGTAATGCTGTGCGAGCTGAATTCCACCGTATCGCGTCGTAGCAAGACTCGAATTTATTTAGATCTTCTTGCGGAGTAATTCTTCTGTACCAACGGTACTATTACTTATTCTGTGATTGTACACAAAAATAAGGAATATTTATACAGAACAATTCTTAAGATACAGAGCACAATAGGCGGCCTTATCATCGAAAGATGATCTCTTACAGGCAACCCTTGTATGTTTGTATGTTTTTTTAAATATTTTTAGTCATTTTCGAACATGACAATACGAAAGTGTTACTTTAATTAACTTTTCCATGTAGGTACATTTCTCACCTTTGTACATGTTATATTTTTTCCATCCATGAACTTGTTTTCATACATTTTACTCACCCATATTCCTGTATTTTCTATATTTTTATTTTAAGTTTATGAGATATTTTGGTTCTGACATGCATTTTTTATTAGTAGGTATCACAAGGAATTCTGTCATCTGGTCTCTACATCTTTGATTGTTTAAACTATCAAAAATGCACACCTTCAATAAAAGTAAAGTAGGTAACGCAAATATAAACGTACTTTACTTCGCAAAATTATAGTAAAAAAGCGTTCGTTTAATCTATTGCATTCGTATAATTTACAGCGACTATAGTACTTATCCCTTTTATTCCCAGACAACAAAAGAAGTCTCACCTAAGAAGGAGATCCAGCACTGTTGTAACAATTGCCAAAATGCAGACCCTCGCATTTCATGTATTCCTATTTTCAGGTTAAAAATTGAATACATCGATAACTTGACACAACTGAAAGGACAAGTGCCGATCGCCACTGCTTCTAGAAGGCTCTACGGCGTTGCCGTGGCCCCGCAGCAGTGCCCCAGCCCTACCAACGTCTGCCAGTACAGAAACGGCAATTGTAACCCAGAACAACTGTGCCTGCCAAACGGTCAGGGCAGCAGAATATGCGCCGCTGCGGACTCTCATGAATACTACTAAAAGAACTACTAACTAAGAACTCTAAAATACAATGCAATAGTTTTATAAGTTTTCTGTTTAGTATGTATTTATAAATAAAGATTGCCATTTAAATGTGTGAATACTCATTAAATCTTATAGATTTTGATTAACAGATAATATAATTTGAAACAGCATGTAGATTATAGGTACCTACGTACAGTTGTATGTTTTTGGTGCAAACTGAACAAGCCTTATTTTGTAAAATTTTGAGGTACCCTCATATGGCCGAACCTATGCTTTTTCCTAAATTCGGAAAGAGGCATTATAGGGAATAAGCAATGCGATCGCATTATTTAACTTTACAAAAATGTAGCGTAACTACAAATAATTTCTTTACATAGCTATGAACTACTCTAGCTTTATTAGATGGTGAATAGTTTATAACTTTAAATCTTGAGCGCTGAAGATGTAATTTTCAACCAACTTACATAAGCAGGAGGTTCTTCATTCGTGTGTGTTTGTATCTTTGTTTCGCGGGGTTTTTGGACAATTATGAATCGATTTTTAACCTCCGACGCAAAACGAGAGGGTTGTTATAAGTTTAACGTGTCTGTGTATCTGTCTGTGGTATCGTAGCTCCCAAACGGATGAACCGATTTTCGTTTAGTTTTTTTTGTGTTATAGATAATTTTATCCCGCGTGTTCTTAGCCATGTTTCATGAAAATCTGTTCAGCCGTTTGAAGATCATCAGCTCTTTTCTAGTTGATGAGGGGATCTGACTACCTTCCATATGTCCTATCGATGCGAAATTTGGTACCGTATTGCTTCAATTATATTGAAAGTATATGGTAAGGTAACAATGACCTGATCAGCCGTTTGAAGGTCATCAGCTCTCTAACAGTTGATGAGGGGATCTGACTAAATACCATATGTCGTATCGATTCGAAATTTGATGCCGTATTACAACAATGATATTGATAGTATATGGTAAGGTAACCATGACCTGATCAGCCGTTTGAAGGTCATCAGCTCTCTAATAGTTGATGAGGGGATCTGACTAACTTCCATATGTCGTATCGATTCGAAATTTGGTGCCGTATTACAACAATGATATTAAAAGTATATGGTAAAGTAACCATGACCTGATCAGCCAATTGAAGATCATCAGCTCTCTAATAGTTGATGAGGGGATCTGAATAGCTTCCATATGTCGTATTGATTCGAAATTTGGTGCCGTATTACTACAATCACATTGAAAGTATATGGTAAGGAAACCATGACCTGATCAGCCGTTTGAAGATCATCAGCTCTTTAATAGTTGATGAGAGGATCTGACTACCTTCCATATATCCTATCGATTCGAAATTTGGTACCGTATTACTTCAATGAAATTGAAAGTGTATGGTAAGGTAACAATGACCTGATCAGCCGTTTGAAGATCATCAGCTCTTTAATAGTTGATGAGAGGATCTGACTACCTTCCATATATCCTATCGATTCGAAATTTGGTACCGTATTACTTCAATGAAATTGAAAGTGTATGGTAAGGTTACAATGACCTGAACAGCCGTTTGAAGATCATCAGCTCTCTTATGGTTGATGAGGGGATCTGACTACCTTCCATATGTCCTACCGATTCGAAATTTCGTACCGTGTTACTTCAGTGAAATTGAAAGTATGTGGTACCTAAGTTACCATGACCTGATCAGCCGTTTGAAGATGATCAGCTCTTTTATAGTTAATGAGGGGATCTGACTTCCTTTCGCTAGTTCTATAGATTCGAAATTCTACACCACTTCCAATGTGTGAAATGATGCGTTGCGTTGCTTCAACTCTGCCGCAATGGGAATTGAGCCTTAAGTTTTTGTATTGTAATTTCTTAGTCTTGTCAATTCTGCTAAAAGACTACCTACTAGTTAAAACTTAATCTAGTAAATTAAAACTAATATGATATCTAATACCTAACTAAGTTACTAACTCAACTAACTAATTACTTTAAATACCTTCCTAATATTAAAACCTACTTTAAAAAGTACAAAATAAAAGTAAAATTAAAAATTTTAAAAACCCCCCGACACAAAAAAAGACCTTAAAAACTAACAAATAATATTTTAAACCTATTCTAATTATTATCGTCCCGTATATAATTGACTGTAAGACTTGTACTTTAAAATATATTTATTTTCCGAGCGTCGTCGCCACGTTGTGGGACCGCTAAGTGAGAAAAATAGTTGTCAGTTGCAGATTGCATCAAAAGAATTCACTCCGAAAAATTCGTAAAATGGACACAACCGTCAACGTCGTCTGCCCTCACGTGTCTGCCCGTTCGGGTCGCCGCACTTGGTGATCTTGGTGACGCCCACCCCCGCGCCGCAAGCCGCACACCGAGCTCGCCGCGCGCGGCATTACGTAGAGCGTAGACTATGCATGAAACTTAAGATCGCTCATACCTAAATGTAATAATAAATTAGCTGTTGTTGGCTTAATTCTTTATATACTTGAGCGGTCCCCAACGCGGCGACGAAGCTCGGAAAATAAATATATTTTAAAGTACAAGTCTTACAGTCAATTATATACGGGACGATAATAATTAGAATAGGTTTAAAATATTATTTGTTAGTTTTTAAGGTCTTTTTTTGTGTCGGGGGGTTTTTAAAATTTTTAATTTTACTTTTATTGACATTCTTGTTTTACATGATAGAGGATACTTCAGAGCCGGTCCCTACATATATTTCGTTAAAATCAATTGAGTACCTATTTACTTTAAGAAAAAATTAAAATTTTCGACAAAAATATGTATGAATACGGATAATATTTACATTGCCTTATTCTTATTCTTCAGGCAAAGTATTGATAAGGACTTAAACATGTTAGTGAACACGATTTCTTTAATGCTCTGCATTCGTTGATTATTGTAATGTAATTTATCCCCTTTATATCATTTGGACACTGAATTAAATTTTAGTCAGGGATATAGTGATGACAGTAGATAAAATTAAAAAGTTAACTCATACACGACGACGTAGGTGGCCTTATCCGCGGAGGATTCCAGAGTGATGCGTACTTAGATATTAATTAAGGTATATGTAATTTATGGCATTTTTTGTGAAAACAATAAATAATAAATTTAAAAATAATAAACAATAAATTTATCAAATCAAAACAATTAAAACATTGATTTTGAAGCAAGTATAGAAAAACAAGTTTTTTTTTATTTATTTTAAAATTATTAATGTAGATAATAAACTATCTAAATATTTTCGCAAACCAACAAATACAGTGCTTAATGTTATACAGACCAGAAAAGATCTACGGTCTGCACACCCTTTTCGTTGATATATGATATAGAATGAAAGATATTTGATACCTAGTAGAAAAGTGATTGATATATTGATCTAGAGAACTTTAACTATTTGATTTTAAATGATAATGTGTGGACGCGAAGAAAATGATATAAAGTAAGCTGTAATGATACTGAATTCAATTGAATGTAATAACTGACTATGAGGTAAAATGCTGACGCTACAAACTGTACGTGCTTGCCCGTACAAACATATCATCTAGCTAGACGGAGGCCTCCCCAGGATTCGTCATGTCGTCCGGACCCGCGCCGCCCTCCTCCAGCATTTGACGTTCGTAAAGTGTATAAGAATACCTACTGCGGATAAAAAGTTTTCATTTTCAGTGGAAAGCAGTTATTATACTTACTAGCAGCTAAGCGCGGGTAACTTTTGAACTTGGGTATGTTATTTTTTCAAGAGTTGGGCCGACAAGGCCAAAAATTATTTTTATTTAGTAGTGTTTATTTAATTATTTTTTAATAAATTTATTTTATTTGTTCATATACAAAAGTTTTAAGTATTATTAGTAGGCACATAGTATACGGATATATTATACAAAAGTATACTCAGTATACGACGATGTGCCTAAAGTAGATAGCTCCTTCATCGAGTTATCTCTTTTTTAACGTTTACTAAACCCCTCCTTGACCTCAACTTCCATTGCTGGTAAGTGAAAATGAGGTCAAAGCAGTAGGTACACGAGTTTAGGGTGGATCTGCTGCGTAGAAGCCACCTGCGTAAAGCACGACTGCCTCTGTGAAGAGGCCTCTGTGAAGAGGATTTGTTGCGTAATAAATATGACTTTAAGCCGTACAGCCGTGACTTGAACAGTACAGCTTGGAACAGTAGACCATAAAGCTGGGAACAGAGTGGTGTAATTTAACTGTCGATAAATAATTATAGATTTATATACCTTGCACACAGCTACGAGATACAATTTTCCTTCAATATAGCGGACCACTGCGATTTAGGTGTTTGACGCAGACAATTACATTTAATGTGATTTTATTAGATGTCGATGGGAACTTGCAGAGAGTGAGTGGATGCTTATTTTTTGCAGACAAGGACAGCAAAGAATAAGCATCCACTCACCTCCATAGCTACACAGCTTGTCAGTCAGCAGGCGGACACCGCAGATTCTCAGCAGGGACGACTTTGGGAGATAGAAGAAAGTCTTCTACACTCCTACACTAATGGCTGGAAACGTGCCAGGCCACACAGCACAATATAAGATTTATTTGCAAGCACTAGGACGAACAGCAGAGCATAGGTTGCATCTGTCTTACGCGTCGAGGCCTCCTTAGCATCGCTAAGAGCGCGGCCAGCGTAGTCGATGGGCGGAGGGCAATATTCAAAACTACGCTCATGATTCTCAATATCAAGCAAGTATTGAACAGTAATATTTTCTTTTAAGATGTAATGTAACATTGAATGCAACCAATTTTCATCTTAAAGGCTCGCCCCCACGAACGATTTTTTTGTTGAATAGTGTTTGCATTTCATGTTACATAATACCAATGTGTAACGGTAACGACCTTTAGGTTTTGCAAAAGAAAAACACTACTATAGTATTCATCACTTTATTTTTACAAGCACATATTGTTGTGTGTGTTGTGTTGTCCTGGCGGAAAACGTTCGAATTCTTATATTTATATTATAATTCTTATATTGAGGTTTACAGGTTTTCAGTACGTCACTTCGTGTAATTGTGTGTGAAATGTAAACTTTTGTGTGTCCATCCATTGCGAAGTTATTCACCAAAAAGAGTTTCCGCTGGGTCAACGTTTGGCCATTTGCTGGATTTCATATAAAACGCTGTTCTAGAGAGCTGTAGATTTTTCTATGCGTTGTTTTGAATTTGTGTGTAATGTTTTTAAAAACAGATTTTCAAAAAAATATACCATTCAGTAGAAAAAAATATAAATGTGAAATACGATTTTGTGGTCCTAGCACTAAAAGTATGGACTCCAGGGTCTATTTTAAACCGTTTTTACATACCTTGGAAGAATCTACAACGTTTTGCCAAGTATCATTCATATGTGCACTAAGTAATTAATGAACTATAGGCTGATTTACCAAATTTTTACTTTTGGTAAATCAGGCCGCTTTTTGTAGCCATCCGAACTTGGTCGGGTAATCAACGAATTTGATAGTCTTCAGTATTTTAATTGTATATGGTTAATTGTAAGTTAGAATAGTATATGTTCCATTCGGCATTTACTTTAGGATTTCATGCAATTAAACTGCAACTAAAAGTAGTAAAATTTTGGTATATCAGCCTGCAGATCATTAATAAAATTACATGAATGATACTTGGCAAAACGTTGTAGATTCTTTCAAGCTTTGTATAAACGATTTAAAATAGACCCTGGAGTCTATACGTTTAGTGCTAGGACCAAAAAATCGTATTTCACTTTTATATTTTTTTGGTGAAAAGTACATTTTTTCCAAAATCTGTTTGTATAAACATTACACACAAATTCGAAAAAACGAATAGAAAAATCTACAGCTCTCTACAACAGCGTTTTATATGAAATCCAGCAAATGGCCAAACGTTGTCCCAGCGGAAACTTGAATATCTTCGCAGATTTATGACACACAAAAATCATTTAGTGACACACAATTCATCACCTTAATATAAGAAATTCGAACTTTTTCCGCCAAGACAACACACACCATATTGTTACATCGCCCAAAAGTCTTCAGTCCGTCCGTACTTGAAGATGAATGACGCGGTCATGATGCACATGTTCTGCAGCACCAGCGACAAGCCAGAGTAAAACACGGGATTTATGCCTGGCGGGGAGAGAAACTATTTAAGTTTCAACATTATCATGTTCACTGACATTTAGAATAAATCTAGAAACTAGATATTTAATTGTGAACAGAAAATTAATGAAGTGATTAAATTTTCGTGCAGTAACCAGCAGTAACGTTAATAATAAAGAAAAATGTTGAACGAATGAGCATTTAATCTCTATTTCATAAACTATCACATATTGATGTTATAGTAGATGACATAGTCATTCTGAGAAATGAGCTTTTGTGAGTTGAAGCGGTGTATTCAGATCCACGAATCCTTTGTAAGGTTGTGTGGTAGCTATACGTACACAAAACTGAATTTGGGGCAACCTGATAGAGTTAAAAATGCACTTGTACGACATTTATCGTACAGTTAATCTACCTTCTATACCGGGTTTTATATTTAAAAATGTAATCTGAACCAATGGCACTCTATTGCCCTTAAAATCAATGAAATCTCTTAGGTCAACTTTATATATTATTAAATTGGAACAAACCAGATAGTAAGTGGGTGCATCTCTGCATCAAAGGATTCAAACATTACTTCCTAATAGTCCAAGAAAATGGTCAATGAAATACGAATTTTGAGCTTAAAACTTGAATTTTTGATATAAGTTACTTTGAAGCATCTAAAAACGAACTGTGAAAGGTTTTTTTAAATTCACCCCCGAGAACAGGTGAAAAAAATAAAAAAAGTGTTTTTTTTTTAAATTTTGGGGAAATGGTAAGAGTTAGAAAAAAAAGTTTCGAATAAAAGTTGTAGAGCGTAAAATTTTACATAAAAATTAATTTAAAAAAACCTTTCACAGTTCGTTTTTAGATGCTTCAAAGTAACTTATATCAAAAATTCAAGTTTTAAGCTCAAAATTCGTATTTCATTGACCATTTTCTTGGACTATAAGCCCCTGTGCTTTCAACTTGGACACACCTTCACTTACCATCTGGCGGATGGAGATCAAACGCGTCTCAATCACCGATAAAAAGTAGGTATTTAAAAAAAAAGACTACAGTGTTTGTTTCCACTTCACTCGAAACTTAACGAGTTACGAAGCGCAGCTACGAAATTTGAAGTGAGATGTCTAACGTTCTCACGATTTATTACATACAACATTTTTTTAACCGCATACAATTGTGTATCTATAAAATCATTGACATATTTAAAGTTTAAAATACGTAGCCGGTTACAAAAGTATACGATACGATAAACTAATGTGGCAGCTGCTTTTCTTCCCAGGCATACTGTAAAAGTCAGTTAATGGCGGGCTTCAATATCATGAAAACTGTTCGTTTTGCCTACGAACAGTAGAATTCACTACCAAAATGCCTTTCTATATTGAAATCTTGACATCTAAACCACTGCTTACGAACTGTTTGACTGTAGTGGGTTGCTAGGTTACATTTGACCATTTACAAAATAAGTTATTGTGTCTAGCTAACTACGACGTAACAATTTATTTATTTAAACCAATGAGGTAAAGGTGGCATGGCGACCGCTATTAATTTAACTAATTTAATTTAATTATTAATTTAACTTCGTTAATTTAACTAAATATCCTATCAAATATCTGTCAACATATCAATAATCCAGTTTTCTCTTTCTAACTTATCTATAAAAGTTTTTGAAAAAAAGGACAAGTATTATTGAATGACCTCATTTATCTTTTGAATAACTAGGTATTTACTTTGACGTCATAAAAATGTGATTTGACCAATGGCAAAATAAGTCAAAGGATTAGTGTTTCGTTTTACGTAAGGAATCAAACGCAATTATTAACAAAAAGCTCTAAAAACATAATGTAATACATTTATCGAATACCAAAACTTGAATAATTTTATACATTTATTTAGTTCAAATATCATACAAATAATTTGCGAATGCTTGATATGCTATAAATCACATATCACCTAGTTTCTTGGAAATACGACATGTAGGTAAAGAGGACCCCATGCCAAATTTGAAAACTTACAGCGTAGCTAATAGATATTGTGAAACTCTATTTTTTCTACCAGTTTTGTAACTGTATCGGTTACTCATACCAGTCAGTTGAATATTGAAACCCGCCATTAGGGACAGATGTTTTATTGGAAGTTTGTTTTGGGCGATAGCTGACCCCCTGTCATTGCAATAGTCTCTCTCCGCCATTATAATGCCTACAAATTTGACAACCATGACAGCAGATGGTTTTATTACCTCTGGTTTTCTGCCTACCCCATAAGGGATACAGCCACACATACACAGGTGTTATGTGTGTAGTATTTATGTAAGTGGTACAAACCGGCGATAAGAATCCAGCAGGAGGCGATGAGCGAGGCGAACCCCACCACGAACGCCAGGAACAGCCACAGCCGCGCGCCGCGCGGGCCCAGGCAGCCGCCCGTGTACACCTCGCCGCGGACCTCGCACACACACCGCAATACAATACAATGCACAACAAAACAACCATAGACAATTACACCAACTAGGTACAGTCAGCTGCATTTAATGCATTAGCATTAGCAGCCAAGATCACCAAATGCTAAAAGCATCTAAAGTAGTCATAAAATATAAAATAGAGCGCTCAGATTGTTCAGGCCAGTACGAGAGGATGAGGGCGGCGCGGAACCGAGCGACGTGGAAAACCTTGGGGGAGGCCTATGTCCAGCAGTGGACGTCTACTGGCTTTACGTTTAGTTTATAATTTATAGGAAAACAATAAGCTTACTAACAAAAAAAAATATTTAGAATTTTAAGAAGCACTGCTTATATTTATAATATTTTTCTTTGCAACATACCTGCTCATTTGATATAGAGTTGATGACTACCAAGGAGAACGTAGAAAGAACACCGCACACGAACGCCGCAGGATGCAGTGTGTTGGGGTATATGGCAGCAGCATCAATGACGAACCACCATCCGGAAAAGAACTGCAATCATTTATTAACTTGAGTTTTCTTCCCTTTTCTCTGCCTACCCCAAAGGGAGACAGGCGTGAAGTGTTTTCATACGTCTCTTGACTTGTGGTGTCGGGTATTTCTGCCTTTAGATGTAACAACGCAAGTCCCTATTAGGTACATAAATAACAGAACATGCTTGTTCACTTCAAGCATTGTACAAAAGATAATTTGAAATAGAAACTTAACGGTGGATGAGGGATATTTAGTTGCGTACAGAGTTTGATCCATTATATTGTATTATAAGTAATAGCCATTCGTTAGGAGCGGGTCATCAACGTGTTGTTTTGGGGAACTCCAACCAGAAGATGCAGTTGGTAATTTTTTTCTTCATAAAGTAAGGATAGGACGTTTGTCTTCCATAACGCCTGTTAGTAAATGATGAAAATCCACGCGAAACTTCCCTATTCATTCCACGAATAAGTACTTTTTTAACTACCTTAGCGCTTTTAAACGCAGGGTTTAGTCCGGAAAAAGAAACGCAGGCAGTTATTTCCACACCTTGGCAGTTTATTCCTAAACTAGCTTTATCCCGCAACTTCGTATGCGCTTAACTACCCTTCTCGTGGAAATTTCAGAAACTATACAACCAGACACCCACTGAAAGAACCTTATACCAAGTATCACACTCATGCACTCAAGGAATAAGTTTTTTTTCATAAAAACTAAAAATCATATATTTCCCGTGCCCGTGGGAATTTTGGGAATTTTTTTCGTAGCACAACCAGTCACTCATTGAAGAACCTTCATGCCAAGTATCACATCCGTACACTCAAGGAATAAGATTTTCATACAAACTAAAAAACCCTTCCCGTGGGAATTTCGGGAATTCCTTCTTTAATACTAACAGACACTTATTGAGGAACCTTTATATCAAGTATCACATCCGTGCACTCAAGGGATGGGATTTTATCATACAAACTAAAACATCATATATTTCCCGTTCCCGTGGGAATTTCGGGAATTCCTTTCATAACACAACCAGGCACATATTGAAAAACCTTTACACTAAGTTTCACATCGGGAATAAGATTTTTCATACAAACTAAAAAGTTCTATATTTCCCGTTCCCGTGGGAATTTCGGGAATTCCTTCCTTAGTGCACCCCTGCATCCCCTAAAGAATGTATGTTCCAAATTTCAGCTCTCTACGCCCAGTAGGTAGTTACGGCTGTACGTTGTCTGTCAGTCACTCGTCACTCAGTCACTCAGTACCTCAGTCACTCAGTCAGTAACGGAACAGTTTTATATATATTGAAGATTTATATACTGGGTTAGTTTTAATTAGCACATCCCCTGTTGCAGGCAGCCACTCTACATCAATCCCAACAACATTCGTTCTACAACTTTTACATATCTTGATAAATGAGCCCAAAAGAGAAAAACTAAAAAATGTTTGGTCCTAGGAAAAAAATGATAAAATTGAAAAAAAAAATTGTCTGCTGCGACGATATTTTCCATACGCAAGGTGCGTGGAATACCTACGCTTCGAGTAAACAGAGTTACGCTAGTTTAGAGGCAATAAATATTTTTTATTGTATGGGAAAACGTAAATTTTAAAAATCAATAGTTTTGAAAAGTCTTAGAACAAATGTGGTTGGGATTGATGTGGAGAGGCTACCTGCAACAGGTGATGCGCTTATTTACCTAAATTATTCCTGGCAGCTCACTAGCGGTAAGAAAAAAAATGTGTAGATAACCTCATCTCCACACAAGTATAATATTCTTAATTTCCCAGAACGTAGGTAGGTATATGACTACCTACTCAATATCATAGCTTCACTTTTGGTATCTTTATTATTATTAAAAATACAAACCGTTACTCTAAGTAATTACCTGGATTAGGATACCTGAAGTCGAGCATACTTGAGTGAAATGAAAAACTTCAAGTGATTATTTCCTCAATTACTTACGAATAGTCCGGCAAAGATTGAAGCGTATATATTTCTCTTGTCATCAGTCGCGAACCAAACACAGCCCGCGTTCTTAAAACACTTCATTTTTAGTTAAAACACTTCAAATTTGTCCTTTCTGTCTTGAACCATTTTCAGTGGAATTTTGAAAAAAATGTTGTTAATGTTGGAAAGGTACGTACAATAATGTATCAAGGTTATTTATCTAATTATCTAGTCATTCCATTTATCACATTCCAAACGATCCTAGCCCCACATTATAAAATAGAAAATATTCACATTTTGCTTGATGAGCATTTATTTATAAACTTGACTGTGGCATTGAGGTGGCAGCTAAAGAGATGTCAATCAACTTCATATTGAACGAGCCAGTTCACAGAACATATACCTACTAAGCCAATTATAAACGACTGCCAACGAGCGCGATTTTTACCACTTGCATTATTCAATAAATAAAGAAACAAGAGGACATGACATAACTCCGAAAAAACATAAATGTTTAGTGAAAGGTTTGGAAAAACTATGAGCACTATGACGTGCCAGTCGTAGTGCTCATAGTTTTTCTTGGAGCAGCCTCACACACTGCATCTAACCATATAGGCAGTATTCTGCACTATAAACTATTCCACAAAAAAAAAACCTAAATTTTCTTCAGCAAGTTGTATTGACGTACTTGTTGACTGTGTCGGTACATGGCGACTGGCCGCATTGTCATTTAGGGCAATGATAAAACTACTGTTGTCCTTTTTTAAGTGCGATTACACTCTTAATTATGAGTTAAAAATTATATTTAAAAGTAACGACTTTAATGCCGAGTCCTTTGTTTCTTTATACATTATTAGAGTAGTTATTACGCATTTAAACGTGTGCGTTCGCTCAGCAAAAAGTATCGCTTTTTCAAGAATTGGATGATGCAGATAATTAGCGCCTTATGTCGTGTAAATGTGCCCGAAATTTCATATTTGTGCGTCTAACAGCTTTAGAGTTATTTAAGGAAAACTGATTCTGCTGGACGAACGTTCGCCCAGCAAAAATTTTTTTTAATTGACGGGTCTAGCTATATTTTAAATATGCAAAAAGATAGCTTAAATACGAGCATAAATGTGCCGTGAAAGCCAAATTTGTGCCTCTTAAGATTTCAGAGTTATTTGATTTTTTGCTGGGCGAACGTTTTAGTGATTGCTATATATCGGAAACGGTTGAACGCACACTCATTATTTTTTTTATGCAGATACAGTAGATTTGTGCATATTTGTGCCGGCATTTTCATTAACATGACTAGCATGGTTCAGGAGCTATTCTTTTATTTCCTAAAAAATTGAAAAATGCTCTGGCTCTCGAAAGAACAAGACCAAGGACTTCGCGTTAGTGCTGACTGGTACCAATTATATATTCACACGATCCTGTAAAGTTTCGCCAGCCTACTACATATCATTGCTGAGTTCTTAACGGTTTTGTCTTTTTTTGAGGTTATCTTGAGTGAAATTACTTAAAATACAATAACACTAGTTTTCTGTGAGCTGGCTTATTACATGCTTCTACAATAATACGAGCGCTGTTTTAAGAATACGTATGCAAAAAATCATGTATGTATACCCATTACTTCAGACAATAACGATAAAAAACCATTGGAAATATTTTTGGTAGATTATCCGACCAAATTCGAGTGAACATTAAAAAGCGGCCGCACTATACATCAAACTATCCTTCCTCACTTGATGGCGTTGTAACGAAATTTAAATAGTACAGATACGTACAGAATTGTTAAGTTGGAAAATATTTTATATTAGGGACATGACATATTATTACAAAAAAATAAAATGCGATTTTTTTTTTGTAATAATATGTACACTATAATTTGTAATTTATTATTAAAAATAAATTGTCGTCCTTTTAAGATTACCTATAATGAATGGATGATTTTCACCATAAATTTATACCTAAATAACTTGATAGCTTGATGTGCCGTTAATTATTGTAGAAGCATGTAATAAGCCAGCTCACAGAAAACTAGTGTTATTGTATTTTAAGTAATTTCACTCAAGATAACCTCAAAAAAAAACAAAACCGTTAAGAACTCAGCAATGATATGTAGTAGGCTGGCGAAACTTTACAGGATCGTGTGAATATATAATTGGTACCAGTCAGCACTAACGCGAAGTCCTTGGTCTTGTTCTTTCGAGAGCCAGAGCATTTTTCAATTTTTTAGGAAATAAAAGAATAGCTCCTGAACCATGCTAGTCATGTTAATGAAAATGCCGGCACAAATATGCACAAATCTACTGTATCTGCATAAAAACAATAATGAGTGTGCGTTCAACCGTTTCTGATATATAGCAATCACTAAAACGTTCGCCCAGCAAAAAATCAAATAACTCTGAAATCTTAAGAGGCACAAATTTGGCTTTCACGGCACATTTATGCTCGTATTTAAGCTATCTTTTTGCATATTTAAAATATAGCTAGACCCATCAATTAAAAAAAATTTTTGCTGGGCGAACGTTCGTCCAGCAGAATCAGTTTTCCTTAAATAACTCTAAAGCTGTTAGACGCACAAATATGAAATTTCGGGCACATTTACACGACATAAGGCGCTAATTATCTGCATCATCCAATTCTTGAAAAAGCGATACTTTTTGCTGAGCGAACGCACACCATTTAAATCGAATGAATTTCTTGATATAAGACAAAGTTCAACAACTGAGCTGTCAAATGCAAAAATATTTTATTCCAAGTTTCGTGTAGGTATATAAAAAAACTATCAAATTCGACAGGTTTATACTTTATTATAATTAGTTTGTGTAGATGTAAGCCGCTGTATGTCGGTACTTACCTACATGTACATTTTGTGCAAGTCATCGTCATCGCAGTTCTTTGTAACCCCACTACAGGGCTACGAGTCTCACCTGGATGACGAGGATTAGCTCACAATCCACCAAGCCGGCCCAGTGCTGTTTGGTGGATGTCAGAATTTCAGATCGCCGAAATACCTTCTGACAAACCCTAACGACTACTGTATACAAGTATACAGCACCCGGGACCGACTGTTTAGAAACCAGCTCGAGGAGTCTTAGGTTGCTCTTAGTCGTAAGCCCAGTTTATCCCGGGATACCTAAAGGATTTAATTTAATTCAAACACTATATTGTCACTCACATAAAGTGAATAAAAAAACTGTAAATACTGAAGTAAAAATTATGCAATATGGGCGGCCAATTCAAAGCGATCTCTTCCAGAGGTCTGTGAAATCTGATTAGATAGCCAAAATATATTTTTGTTGCACATTTATGACCGTGAGTTAGTAGAGCGTGACCAACTTGGTTAATTTGACCCGTCCAATCAACAAGATCACAATAAAAATAATGTGATAATTATTTATTTCAATAGTGACTGAGATACTATCACAAATACAGGGTGTCCCACCAACCCTATATAACACCTTCACGGAGGTATTCTAGTACGCGTAAGGATTACAGAAAAAATATTTAAAAAAGATTTTTCAAATTTGATATTTATTTTTAAATTTTTGTATGAAAGCAATAAATTAGAAAACCCTGTTTTAACCCTGAATTTATATATTGAATCTAAATCCATTAACCTCTTATGGTGGGTTTCAATATTGTTTCTTTATCCAAAACCCTTCTTTGTAAACACTTAAAAGTATGGGTGTTGCCATGACAACCAAAATCCAGATTTGTTTTTAAATGAAAAAAAAACTTGTTTTTGGATAGATACAATATTGAAACCCACCATTAGACTTATGGAGCGTACACATTGCTTGTAATGGAACCTGTAATGTAATATCCAGCGCTCGATGCTGCGCTCGGTGTATTTGTACGTGTATTTCGCACGAACTGAACATACACTGCGAGCATCCTGAGACAAAATGTTTCCGTATTTCGTCGCGAGCACGGTCCGTCGACACGCGAACAAAGTTGTTTCCGCCTATAACCTATTCTGTGCTGAACTGCTGATAGCGCAGCGCGTAGGTACGTCCGTGTTAATGAGGTAAGTAGTCGTTGGGAATTCATTCTTTAACTTTCGGATAAGTTTAGTCAGTAAATAACTAACATATATTTTTATTATATTTTTCTCTTCGTGTAAGCACAGTTATCTATAACAGTAATTCAACCTCATACAAACGGACGAAACGCGAGCTATACCTACGCGGCTCGATCTCGGCATGCGCTCGGCGAATGTCTGCATACCTAAACAATTGTTGATTGAGCTTTACATTAATATGCGGATTGTTTATACTTTAAAATGTAACAATACATCTATTCGTGCGTCTCTTCCTATTCAATTTACAAAGTATTTTATTTGTTTATATAAAAAAAGTATATCGCAGTCACAAAATTAAATGGAAGTAAACACAAAGTAGGCAAATGTCATTTAAACGCTGAAGGCGGGCAGCCCTATCACATGTGAACGGACCGCGGCGCTGTAGGCATTTATTTCAATGATGCGGCCGAGTTGAATTACTGTAGATATCTGTAGTGTGGTGTAAGTATGATATTGAACTATCACGTCCTAGCATTTAGAAAGTGAACTACCAGACACCCTACATATATGAAGTTTCACCACAGCTAAAGTTTACACGAGGATTTAAAAATGTTATTGAAGTCGGTTTTTCAAATACATCAATATATAATGATAATACATCAATTCATAAAAAAAATGCTGAAGATCTAGACGTTGGTTGCGGCGCACCACATTTTATAAAAGGAGAAAAGGTAGAGAATTGATTACAGTTGATAAAACAAAAACTTTACAAGTTCTGGTTTGTTTACATCTTTACCATTAAAATTAATTCTAATTTATCTACTAAACGATTAAATTGATTAACATCATTCAAATGGATAAATTGGTTTTATGCCTAGAGCTTTCATTTGACATCATAATAATTAAGATAACTTAACAAACAAAACATCACACTTTGAAGTTGCTCTCGTAATTATCCAATATTTATGAAATGCAAAACAATAAAAAATAATTAAATAATGAATTGCAATCCGCGTCCCTTTGATGTTGTCCAAAAAACCGACAATTCACGGATAGCGTAGAGCACGCTTCGAGCGTCACTACACGGGAGCAAGTCTCACGCACACAGGCGCATTTCCTGTTCGCGACCGGTGCTCGCGCAATGTGAACGGGCGCGCGAACGCCCGTCCACTTCGAGCATCGAGCATTTTTTGATGTTATTCAAAAAACGAAAATGTACGGATAGCTTAGAGCAGGCCACGAGCGCGCTCTACTGCGGCTCAGTTCGCGCTCGAGAGGCGTACAAATCATGGGAACTTTTTTTTGCAGATTACATTACTAGTTGCATTACTAGCAATGTGTACGCACCATTACAATGTGTGACTATTGCCATGACAGCTAAAGAAGGTTTCAAGTTCCTATGTTTAAAAATATATATTCTTTGGAGAAATCCAATATAAATGAAAAAAAAATAACATCCAGTTAATCATAAATCTTTATATTTGCTCTATAAAAGCCTTAATAATTAAAATAATACCTAAGCACGACCAACATTCTACTTAACATAAAAAAATATCCAATATTACAGTGATACAGTGAGTTCGCAAATATTTACAATAAGATCTTTATCTGTGCAACGTAAAACAAATTACAAAATTCAATAAACAAATTTGGAAAGATTATAACATATTTTATAAATAAATGGCATTTAAAATGTTATATTCATATTTTTCAGAAATTTTTGAAGTCATTGAGTTGAGTTATATTTGTTTTTATAAAAACATTAACATTGCACTTGCTTTCTTATAATAGAAAACATAAAGACAATCATATAAAATTAAACACAACATCAAATGTCTGAATCAATGTTTTTTCATAAGTTTTAAAATTAACAGGATGTTTATTAAACCACTAGATCCATTAACTTAGTGACTGCCATTGAATTACAAACATCAATCACATAATTCAGTTAACTGATAAATGTTATATGAATCAAGTAGGACTCATATCTCCGACCTCAGCTTAGGGGTTGTTTGGAAACCAACCTTAAATAAAATTCAAATAAAAGTCTATGACAACCGTTCAAATGCCATTTTCTTGCAAAATAAGTCTTACAGTTCACAATATGAAGGCTGCAGATCAAGCATTCCAAACCTGTCAAAAAGTTGTAATTGAATCTGAACTGCCCACAACATTAAGTGGTAGGGGAAATCTGACAGATTTGCAAAGTTTGATCTGTTGCCTTCTGTACCGATTGAATAACACGGTTTTTTTTTTGCTTATATACCCCAGGAGTCTTCAGTGCGGCCGAACTTGAAGACTAACGATCCGGCAAAGATGAAGGCGTTCTGTAGGAACAAACTCACACCCGGCCATACATGCTTGCTGCTGCCTGCAACCAATAACATGGATGTGTAAGAAGTGAATTCAATTATTCTTATGCGATTAGTTTAGAGTTTATAACATACGGCATCATCTTGTGCGGTACTAAATTTTCTTAAAAACATTCCATAGAAACGTGTTTACAGAATGCGAATGCAGAGCATTAAAAAACCGACTTCACGTCAAAACTTTGGCTGAGTTGAGAATGTCATCAACGTAAACATTCTCCGAAATCATACATATTTTTTCAAGTTTGAAATTTTCAATGAAGTACTCAACCGATTTCGATGAAATTTAAATGGGACCAACTATGAGGTATCCTCTACCATACGAAAGAACAATTTTCAAAATCAATTCATAATTATCCGAAATATCGTGTGACAAAAACACAAAAAAAAACATACAGACGAATTGAGAACCTCCTCCTTTTTTAGAAATCGGTTGAAAATGAGTATAATTTGGCAGGCTACAATAGTAGACTTCATAAAATTACTGTAAAAAAGTTGTATGTAAAGATGTTCAGTCCGTGTAGGATCGGCATAGAACAGCCCCACCGGCCCGGCTAAGCGGGTCGTACAAGGAGAGCTTGGTGGTAGGATTGGGTCCTGGCGCCACCGGCTGGTGCCCACCCTTCATATAACATCTGCCGCCGCGTATCACCGCTCCGGCGGTCATGTGCTTTGTCTTTCCGAGGCTCGTGTGCCTTCATCTTCACTCGCCGTCAGGTGAGATTGAGGTAAATAAAATAAAACTGTCTAAGCCTTCTCGTCACCCAGGGCTAGGGTCTATACTGTTTACAGTTGAACAACAATAATGAATACAAAATACTGTTTTCAGCATAAAAAGCTAAACAGTTTATGTGCTAGATTTTAATTAATAATTTGTGCAAGAAGCTCTAAAAATATGTGTTTAAAACATTAAACAAATTGAATACTGTTTATTTTTCCAAAATACTGTTTGGTATTCTTTTCAGACTCAAATATACTTTATTTCTAGAAAAATAAAGTTTGCAACCCTACCCAGGGGAGATTCGCAGCCCTGCAGGGGGCTTGTAAACAATTGTGTTCATAATGAGACTAAACTTAGCAATCAGCTTTCAATTTATCAATGCGTCGTTAATTCAATAATACGTATTTTTAATCAGTACACTACAGGCTTTATATGATAGCCCTGCAAAACCCAATAGTATTTAACATAACTCTAAAATCATGGTCTTTTCATGATTCAAGATGTCATAGTTGTCATAGCATAGTTGTCATAGTTGTCATAGCCAAGATGTCGGCCAGAAAATGTACCCTACATTTTTAAATTATCACTTTATACAAATTTTTACTTCTAGAAAAGCATTTCAAAAAATACTGCTAACAACTATTATTGATTGTATGTTATTGATGGTATGACGTGGGCGCTAACTGTGGACCTTATAAACAAGCTTAAAGTCGCTCAGCGAACAATGGAATGGGCTATGCTCGGAGTTTCCTTGCGGGATCGAATCAGAAATGAAGAGATTCGCAGGCGAACCAAAGTTACCGACATAGCCGGAAGAGTTGCAAAGCTGAAGTGGCAATGGGCAGAGCACATAGCTCCCAGAACGGATGGCCGTAGGGGCAGTAAGGTTCTCGACATCGTGACCACATACTGGGAGACGCAGCGTAGGTAGACCCCCGCAAGGTGGACTGACGACCTGGTCAAAGTCGCCGATAATTGCTGAATGAGGGCAGCACAAGACCAATTTGTGTGCAGAATCTTGGGGGAGGCTTATGACCAACAGTGGACGTCTCCTGGCTGAATGATGATAATGACTTGTACAGGTTCACCAGCAAGCACAGTTTCATATTATCTCATCTCAAAGTTAAAGCAATCTTTGTTTTGTATGTTAATAAATATAAACTTGAAAATTAAGTTTTCTGGTAGAGATTGCTCTAGAGCGATAAGACCGACTTTTATACCTTGTTGACATTTGTTGTTTTTTTTTATGATATTTTTTTCATATATACTACTTATAAAGAGTAAATAAATAAATAAAGGTATACAAATTGAAATTAGTCTAACACCATTTCAGAATGTAGGTCTGTTTATTATAAAACTGTATACATTAACCTATGAATGAGTGACTTTATGAAGTGTGGCTAGTTTGTATTTATTCCAGTATAAACAAAATATAAATCACATTTTCTCTAGAAAATATCTATGTTCTATTTACTTACATATATGTAGAACACTTTCAAAAATATACTGTGATATGTACTATGATAAAATATGGTATTTATTTAAACTCATCTCTAAGTGACACTCTTCAACCAAATTTCTAACTATAACTAGTAAGCTATAACACTATGACAATAACAATGTGACAAGCCACTCAGCAACTTCATACAAATATGTATGTACATAACATGGGGTAGGCAGATCCCTTAACCAACTTTTACAGTTATTTTCAAGTTTTCATGATTCATAATTTAAATAAAACAACTTTTTAACTCGATTAAACGCGTATACAGATGCCTACTTTTACAGTTGCCAGGGTAAAGAAGCAGGTGGTACATTCTATGTTTTTCTTTTGCTCCCAGTCCAGCATGGAAGTAACTTCATTGCAATATTAACTTTTCCCAAACCCAATCTTTTTTTGGCATATGCTGCAGGAGTACCTGAGTCTTTTCGCCAACCAACCAATATGTGGATCCTTAGTACAAAATGTTGGTTTTTTACCAAGTTTACCAATAAATTACTGATAAAATGTTAATATTATTTGTTCATTCTTTATTTGTAGTAGTAATGACTTAGAAAGTTCAAGAAATTGTTTATTTAAAAACAGTGCACTTACCAACATTGACATATCCTGCAAACAGAATCCAGCAAGCAGCAATGAGGGAAGCGAATCCAATCACAAATCCCATGAACAGCCACAGGCGGGAACCCCGCGGTCCCATGCAGCCTCCAGTGTATGTTTCTCCTCGCACCTGAAGTTTTATTTTGCCAGAATATTAATGAATTATAAGAGCTAGTATTGATTTCTTGTCAGTAACTTAAGTAATGAGTATATCTTTTAGACTGTTTTTGCAGAAAAATAAACAATAATCACTTAATTATACTAAAACTAAAAACCTAGAGCAAACCTAGAGCATGAGCCTGGCATATTCACCTAGAGCAAGATAGAAAGAAGCTACTAAGATCCATCCAATTGTTTATTTATATATTCAGTATATTATATTATTTGATGTAGGTATATATGTATATATGTATATGTGTTTTATTATTATTATTATCAACTTAGCACACTAAATTGCACTTTCTTCATCCTGCTCTCCACTCACAGGACTATTGAAAGAAATTTCTATGGAAATAAGCAGTTCCTTTGTACAACTTACTTTTTACTTTATCTGATCTCATTGTAGTGTGTACATAAATTGTTAAATAAGTAAAATTGAAATAAAACACAATGCTTGTCCTAACAATGATGTGAACTGACAGATTGTAACAAAGGACCATGCAAAAAATTGTACAAAGTGCTAGTTGTAGTGCAAGATAAGAAACAAATGCAAGGCATTAAAAACCCACTTCATGTCAAAACTTTGGCTGAAGTGTAAGGTCGTCAAGGTAACCAATCTCCAAATTCAAATATATTTTAAAAATAAAATTGAAAATTTTCATGAAGTTCCCAATTGATTTTGATGAAATTTATATGGGACCATCTCTGAAGTACCATCTATCTTATGAAACGAATCATCAAAATAAGTTTACCCAGTCAAAAGTTGTGAGTTAACAAACATAAAAAAACATACAGTCGAATTGAGACCTCCTCCTTTTTTGAAGTTGGTTTAAAAGAAAAATAATGGGGTAGAGTCAAGTGTAAAAATAATGTACAGAAACACTATTTCACTTAAAAACTGATTGAATGGGCACAGCCGTGATGTGAAACACATGAACAAATGCTCCAACCCAGCAATAGATTTCAAGTCATGTCAAAAAACTTGCTTCTCAAAATCACATCAGTTGTTTAGACTAAATTCTGTTAATCGTCTATTTATGGGATGTTATAATAATAATATGAAAAGTGGTGCTATGTCTGTTGATGACACAGATAAACAGATTTTTAATGGTTCTTATCAGCATAATGATTTTATACTTTCACAACATCACCACAAGTAAAGCATTTTTTAGACCCCATCAGTATATTATATGTATCATCACAACTTAAATCTATTACTCATTGTTTATGGAATGTTGTAACAATATTAAAAGTAATGCCATGTCTGTTGATAGTTTGGAATTGTGTCCTTTACAATTTCATGAATGGTCCTTTTAGTCAGAATTTTTAAATAAAAAAATACGAGAGTAAACAAACTTTAATATTGTCTGAAGTTTACACACATTTAATTATAACAAAAGCTTCTTTATTACTAGACTAAAAATATTTTTATAGTTTTTATTATATTACATCAAAGTAAGGAGAGTTAAATAATTATATGTAGTTGAATTCTTTTCAAATGATTTTCGTGACAGTTCTCATATTCCATTTTGCGCAAACTTTTAAATAAATGAACAAACATGTTAAATAAAAACTTTTTGAAATAAAAAATAAATAAAGTGAAAGGATAAAAATTACAAAGTATTTAAATAAAATTGTAAATTAAAATAGTATACACTACTTATTTATCACATGTTATTATTATTATTAACAAGTCTTAATAAAAAATGTAAATGTAATAAAATTATACATTTTTAAACTGTCAGATGCAAGGGCCCAGAATGTCTGGTCAATAGGGATTGACGCTATTGAATCAACACCAAATCTGACCAAATGAATGACACCAAATGAATGTGAGTGGCCACCTTATAATCAATTCGTGAATACAGAAAATTGGAAAAAAGAAGTAAATAAACTCAGCGAACTATAGTTAAATGAAGATTGGAATAAATATATCCAGTCTTCACAATCAACCATTAATTATTTCACTCGGAGATGATACTGATACCGAAACAAGTTCTCTGTCAACAAACAGTGACTTAAATGTATGATTTGGAACCAATGCAATGGTCTTTATTCTTTAATTTATTACAATTTTAGGTACCTGTTGTAAAAGAAGAAAACTTAATTCTATAATCTTTTATCCCATTTCTTTTCCCATAAATCAGTATTTTGAAACAATTGATTTTAAAATCACACAATTTCATAAATCTTCCCTATGCTTGACGATTTTGACTTGTCACAAAAATCATTTGAAAAGAATTATAGTAAATATTTTGATTAACAAATTATCTCGAGTTTAAGCCTTGGAGTATGGTTCTAGAGTAAAGAATCATCAAAATTTGAGCAATAACATCCATTGACATGAACTACTCTAGTACATGAGTTTACCTTATTGATGGGGAAGAATTTAATGATAAAAAATGACAAATCGTGAAATATCCTAAAATCTGCTGACCACTCTTTATCAAACCACCATATTCCAAAATCTATGAAAAGTAAAGTGAAAAGGCCATTAGAAACACATGTTACATGTAAGACTATAGCATTACTTTACAATAGGTAAGATTGTGAGCAGGACATACTCACTAAGCCTCAGTCATTCATCACTTAACCTGACAATAAAATTATGGATGCATACAAGTTTAGGACAGAACTAGTTTGTCATATGTTTTCTCTATTCTTTAAAATATCATAAAAACAAAACCTTCAGCAGCTTTAATTTGTTGTGCTTAATTAGCACCAAGAAACATTACACAACTTCCTTTCTAGTTGCTAATACCAAGTCATCATTTATAAGTAATTGTTTTATTTCATATTTACCAAGAAACATAGAAGCATTAAATTACATATTTACCTGTGCATTTGATACGGAATTCACCATTACAAGCGACACAGTAGCTAGAACTCCACAAACATGAGCTGCATTTGGCAATTCCCCAGGATACACTGCTGCTGCATCAATAATAAACCACCATCCTGTAAAGAACTACAAAAACCATATTAAAAGATTTTGCTTTAAAAAAGTAAAATAAACTGAAATGATAACAACAGAGACACTGACTTCTTTTCATTTTACGAGTAATTTGTTAAAATTATGCTAACTTTTTATGAAAAACTTTACATGATTCATCGACAAATGGACTTACAAAGAATCCTGCGAATATGGATGCTAAGATATTCCGTTTTTCTCCTCCTTCAAACCAAACGCAGCCTGGCAAATTGACATTTTCGAAACAGTTCATTGTTGCAATTTTTTAACGTCGCAAGGTTGAAAAAGATCCTTTAATTTGAGGAAAAAACAAAATTCTGACCACCAACAAATTGAAAGAAACACAAACAATCATCGACAACTAGAATAGACAGCTTTTTATTTGCTTAAAATAACAGTAGAAGGCACTATGCCATACGGCCCAATCTTTTTTATTATTTTTACTTACCTAATGATTTTAATAAGTTATTTGATGGTGAATCTACGAATTAAAATAAAGCAGTTATGTATTTGATGTACTTTAAGAAGGACACGGGGCAAAAATACCTGAAATTATTCTAGAATACCAATATTATTGAGTTCCAATATTATTGAGAACCAATGTTATGTTGTAAACAGTCTATATTTATATTATGACCAAAGACATAAGACATTATAGGTACTATTAACAAGACGGAGAACTGTATTTTTTTTATGAATCAACGTTAGATCTTATTATGACTGTACAACAAAGTCGTTTCTACTTTGAATCTCCACATAACGAGAAAACGGTATTAGCGAAAGGGAAGCTACGGTCTTGTATCCTTGTCTAGACTCTTACCCACAAAGCAGATACATAGTAGAGCTGCTGTAAGCTAAGTTGCACAGCTTCAATTTGTGTTGTCCTGACGTCACAGCCTCTAGTGCAAGCTATTCCACACTAGAGGCACTGGCGTCAGTTCGACGCCGAACTTTGTGACGTGTGTACATCGTAAATAAAATTGAAATAAAATATTTAAAATTATTTTTCGGCTCAAAATGAAGTGTTGTGTCTTTTCTTGTAAGAGCTACTCGGACGAGCGAAACAAATCGGAACAAAATAATGTGTCTTTTCATTCGTAAGTATTTATTATCAGTAAATTGTATTTGGCAGAATTTCTTCTAGAATATTCTATGTTCCCGAGGCTATATTGCAGTAACCGCCATCTAGCGTCACGTAGAAATTCTTAAATTTCCATGTGTCTGACAGAACAGCGACGTACTGAAAGCAAAATATAAATATATCGACGGCTACAAGGTAAAAGGGCTTAAGCAAGAAAAACTAAATTGTTCAGAAATTCATTTTCAAATTTTGGAAAAAAATTACAAAACTTTTTTACGGGGCATAAACTACAAAAAGTCAAGCTAGACCATCGTGGCATTTATAACTCCTTTTTTTTTACCTTTTGACCGTGGATATATTTATGGTTTTATATTTTTTAAAGATTTTTGTATAACATTTTGATATTTAAAGAAACTATTGAAATTTTATAGATTTCCATCGGATATTAGTTTAAGAAATGAATGGATTCGTTTAATTAACCGAGAAGAATGGATACCAAATAAATATACAAAAATATGTTCTCTTCGTTTTGATCAAGAAGCTATTATAAAAACTAAAAAAGGGTATAGAATATTACGAAAAGGTGCTTGCCCAAAAATTTCAGAACATAACCAGGTAAACTCTTTACTTGATCTCCAAGTTACTTCACTGGAAATTTTTGCTGCAATTTTATGTTTTAATGCTACATTTACAGGATCGAGTTAATGCATCACCGGAACGATCCAACATCTCTGGTTTTTTAGTTTTTAATGATTCGCCAAGAAAAATAAAACTTAAGGATGAAATCTTTAGATTGAGATTTCTTGAACAAAAGAGATTGATGAAAATACGGCGCCTCAGACAAAATCTTCTTCGTTTAAAAAGAAAGGTATCATTTTTAACATAAAATCGTTTCATAAAGACGTTGGTGCAATAAATTCAATCATTTGTTATAATTTCGACGCAAGTTAAGTTGCTATTGCAATGGGCTCGATGAACAGAAGTCTATTGTATTCGTTATAAAGTTGAGTTTCAATTGGTACTCCAAATCTATTTAGATGTCAACACTCCCTTATTAGTGCTTAATGCAACTGGATCAGTTACCAGTTGTGGCAATTTTTCACTTGTAAGTAGGTTTGTGGTTTGAAATGAGATGAAACCTTTTACGTATATATTGATATGTAATATTTTTCATACAATTTCATTTGCTTTGGATGGCTTTTTTATTTTTTTAAATGTGCTCGCAACCTACTTCTACTTGCATTACTTGAAATGTTAATAAAGGTATGATGAGACCTTATAATAGGTAATTTTTTAAATGTTCCCTGATTCCTGGCTGCAACCTGTGACAAATTGAGAGATCGTGGAAATTATTATTTTGATTTAATGTAATTGATGTAAAGGACACAATTTTTAAAGATATCTAACTTCTATAATATTCACCATTGGATAGAGCGGAAAATTTGCAATCGAACAGTATATAAAACTCAATTTCGACTAATTGTTCTTTACATTAATTCATATTTCCGGTGACGATATGTTCAAAAGTATAGTAATACGATGAACGTTACTTCGAAAGTTTACTGTGGCGACGTATGGAATTCCTATATTATCAGGGTTGTGTTGACCGACCTGTCCTCTCTGTGCTGGGCCTTATAAATAACATTGTGGAGTTGAACATCATCTGAATATATGAGTTGTCCAGGTTTTCAGTATTATAGTTATCGGATGTAAATGCTAACATTACCTATTTAATGTTGCTATACTTTAAAACTCACGGTCATCAATTAAAATACTTCGCTACAGTAAACTCTCGAACTAACTGATTTATTATTTAAATTAATTTATTTAAATTCCAAGTTCTGCAGCGGAGTGCCACGAATATAATATATGACTAATATTTTGCTCATTTGTTTATTAACTGTTGCAGGTAAAGACGATGGAATCATTATTACTAGAATTAAAAGAGAAGAACTTGTTGACTGAAGAGGATGCTGATGTTTTAACATCAATGGATGTAAAAGTAAAGGATTTATTAAAACGATATGTGTCAAAAAAAAATAATCGTTTTTATTTTTGATTTACCGATAGATGTTTTTGTTAGAACTGCTATTTTTTTTATTTACGGATAGATGTTTTTATTAGTATTTTTTTTTTTGATTTACGGATAGATGTTTTAGTTAGAACTGCTATTTTTTTTAATTTACGGATAGATGTTTTTATTAGAACTGCTATGGCTTTGATTTACGGATAGATGTTTTGGTTAACACTGCTATTTTTTTTAACATTAATTTTTGATTTATAAATAATTATGTACATATTCGAGTGCAGCAGTACGACTACGTGAGCGATAGTTGCATTAATTAGCTCGTAGCTCACATATGCGTGACAGTCTAACAGTGGTATTTATACAACCTATTACGATACAAACATTGAGCAGAAAAAAATCTTTTACCTTCGACAATTTTTACTAAAGAAAATTCAGTTTTTTTTTTTTAAGATATAATCCTATCAAATGTTCAATATTTCATATTATGATGCTCGAGTAAAGGATTCCCGTATAAGTAGCCCACTTGAGGTACCGAGCTAAAGTCAGCGGTTCCAATACCTTTGATTCCACTTAAGAAAGCTGTAGTTACAGTTTAGGCCTAAGCTAAACTTTAAAGTGAGGAAAAAATGTTTTACTTCTGGTATAAGTCATATTGCTGTACTATGCAGTAAAAAGACTGCTATCCATGCCATGCCTACCGTTTAAAAAATGTTACTATAAGTGTCAAACTGACATAGTTTGTCATTCTGCTGTTTATTTATTTATTGAAATAACGACCTTATTTGAATGACTAACGGAGTGGTGCCATTCTGTCATTGTTGACATTTATTTGGCCAACATATGTCACAATGTTATCTTCCGAAGCGGCAACTTTTTACAACTTCAAATAATTGATTTGATAGCATTTAATCATGAATAGGTAAATATATCCTATACTAGCTTTATCCCGCAACTTCGTATGCGCTTAACTACCCTTCTCGTGGAAATTTCAGAAACTATACAACCAGACACCCACTGAAAGAACCTTTATACCAAGTATCACACCCATGCACTAAAGGAATAAGTTTTTTTCATACAAACCAAAAATCATATATTTCCCGTCCCGTGGGAATTTTGGGAATTTTTTTCGTAGCCCAACCAGTCACTCTTTGAAAAACTTTCATGCCAAGTATCACATCCGTACACTCAAGGAATAAAATTTTTCATACAAACTAAAAAATCCAACCCCTTCCCGTGGGAATTTCGGGAATTCCTTCCATAATACAAACAGACACTTATTGAGGAACCAAGGGATGGGATTTTTTCATACAAACTAAAACATTATATATTTCCTGTTCCCGTGGGAATTTCGGGAATTCCTTTCATAACACAACCAGACACACATTGAAAAATCTTTACACCAAGTTTCACATAGGTGCACTCAAGGAATAAGATTTTTCATACAAACTTAAAAGTCCTCTATTTCCCGTTTCCGTGGAAATTTCGGGAATTCCTTCCTTAGTGCACCCCTACATACCCTAAAAAATATATGTTCCAAATTTGAGCTCTCTACGCCCGGTAGTTACGGCTGTACGTTGTCTGTCAGTCACTCAGTCACTCAGTACCTCAGTCACTCAGTCACTCAGTACCTCAGTCACTCAGTACCTCAGTCACTCAGTCAGTAACGGAACAGTTTTATATATATTGATTTTACAGTTCCTCGGTTTATGCCCTACAATTTGGTGACTATGCGCCACACGGTACACATATGGGTCAAAATGTATGAAGATAAAATCTTGTCCTTTATATCTAGATTGTCTGCACCTATGCGCGTATGTATATTATACCTCACACCGATGCGCATGTATAGAGAACTTTTATTTTTTATTTGATAAAACAATAATATTGTCAATGTCGTTTCGAAATAAAAAAAATACAAATATTAACTCTGTACTATACAGATTTATTTTTGCATGCGCTAAATACATAAACTAATAACAATTACGATTGTAAATATTCAATCACTGTAAATATGTACAAATGTTTGTTTTAGTTCACTAAGTGTTAAAAAGGTAGGTATCTTTTTCGTTTTTAAAACTGTAACTTTGTGCTGTAATAAACTTTAATAATTTTTGAACTGCTTTGTTTCATTGATTTCCCAGCCACTTTATGTACAGCCATGTTATTAATAAGGGCGCATATTAGATTTACTGCAAATTCATGTGATGACAGTTATTAGAAAGGTTATTCCTATTGTTAATTTATGATTCTTTAGAATATATGTGAGTACGGAAATAATTATAATCCTCATTTTGGTTTTGTTGGGAAATCCGCCGTTATCTTAGCCACCTATTTATAAATTGTATTGTATTTCTTTGTTGTACATTAGGTAAAAGATAAA
The DNA here is from genome assembly GCA_944452665.1 of Stenoptilia bipunctidactyla. NCBI lineage: Eukaryota > Metazoa > Arthropoda > Insecta > Lepidoptera > Pterophoridae > Stenoptilia > Stenoptilia bipunctidactyla. The sequence goes on from OX101731.1 coordinate 27,798,851, forward strand.
TGAAATTAAGAATGCATTGACAACCTTGAACTTCATTCGTTTTACACTTTAAATTTTATCTTGTTAAGATGGGATTAGTCTTCCTAATAAATAAATAATAGTTTATACCCCATTGACATGCTTGCCAAGCCTTGGCAAGCTTCCACAGGCACAAGCGAGTAAGCGGGGTGGTTTGGCTCGGCTTGCGTTGGCTTGCGTGAGCTCGGCGTGATCCGGGCTAGTGCCGGTTTTTGAAACCAGATCAAAGGGAGCTTGCGGCAAGGGCTTGCGACGTATTTACACGTTCGGGCATATGCCCTAAGAAATTTCTATATATCCGAAAGATGTAAACCCAAAAAAAAAACAAAAAAAATAACAGCTAGGTACCTTCTTCTTTAGCGAATTTTTCGTTTTCTTTGTTTTTGATTAAATAAAAATATGGTCGACTAAAGAGCAATAATTGAAATAATTTCAACACCCACGACATCTCCGCCATGCTTGCTTGCCCGGAACACACTAACGCACTCGCAAGCGTGTAAATGGCAACAAACTTTGCCGACACTGAAGCTTGTTGAGGCTAGCCAAGCCTAGGCAAGCGTGTAAATGTAGCTTTATTTTTTGAAGAGAATTCTGAAAGCAGTCATGGCATGTCCATCAGAAAATAGTTAGGGGTTCTTTAACTTTTATTGTTTTTATATTTTAAAGTTTCAATAACGGTAAGGTTAAATTTTTTATTCTTTTAAATTTACTTACAATAATATACTACTAATAATATTATCTCTGTTTTTATAAATACATAATAAATATAACATATTATTTATATGTACTGTTTTTATATATTGAGCCCATATTTATACCAAATCCGTCCCTGGCCAAACAAGAGTCACCTAGTGAACTACAGCTGAACTTTTTTGATAATTTTTTGAATGTTTTACCGTTTGTTTCAACCGGTTTTCACTACTCGCCACTAGGTGACTAATGCCATCGCCTGTTTGACTATGATTGGCTGTAACCAACCGCTTACCCCTCCCGCACCCCGCGCGTAAGCTTCACTAGAGTTCCTAGAGAAAACTAGGTAGGGCATCTCCTCTATATATTTGCTCCGTGCTCTTACCATTGTACAATTTTGGTATAAAAGTAGAAATCTCTTTCAAAATACAAGGACTTCCAAAAATAATCTATAATATTTTAAAATCGGGTTAAGAATGATGTGTGGGTTTAAATTACGAAGTCAATTTTTTAAATATTTTTCATATTATTCTAAAATATCAAACTTATTTCTAGCGAGTAAAATTTAATTTTAATCCACAATTTATGACTAGGTACCTACATTACAAAAAAATAAAAACATTATCTTATTAATAATATGTTTGGATGTATGGATGATTGTTCCTCAATCACATCAAAACGGCTCTACGGCTGCCTTATCACGTAACTTGCAAGAGTAAAGCGATGGCATGAATTACGCAAGATTTGCTAAAAAAGAACTAATTCGTATTACGTTAGAGCAAAAACAAAACCATAGCAATCCGACGACTGTGCTGCCTCTATCGTACAATCGATGTACTAAAAGTGCATATAATCCCTTTGACTTTCATACTTTTCGTGTGTACTTTACTGCGAAATTTTAAAAGCAAACACCTGTTTCACATTTTATAAGTTTCTTTTTTACTACCAAATTGTTTTTGGCGCTAGTATCGTAGCAATAAATGCATTCTGTGATCAACGAACGATTGAACAGCTATCGCTTACATAATACGATGTAAAGCAATGGATCGCGCGTCCATGGCGTGATGACTGCGCCATTATAGCTGATCGCTAATATTTACGTGATAAGGCAGATTTGAATGCAATTTGGCATAGCGATAGAGTACAATATGTTATGGTAGTGATTTCATCGGTCTCGAAATGATGAAGTGCCCTGGCGTAAGGGAAAGGAGGACGATGGACGATAATGGGCACGACTATTCAAAATCGCCTCTATTTGCGCAAACAGTGTTGAAAGTTCCTATTAACAAGGATTATCATGACCATTAACAAGAACACGTCTCAAATTAAATTTGACGGAATTTAGCCCGGCCTCCCATAGGCCGTCGAAATGAGTTTGATAGATTTGTTAATCGTTAGGAAATGACTGAACTTGAGAGATTTTACAGAGCAAGTTAAATGAATTCTTTAACAACACGCCTGTACGTTTATTACGAGGGAACTTCAAATTATATACCTATGAATCTTAGCGCATATGCAACGGATCTATTTAGTCTGATAAAATATGAAAATCTTTCAAATTTAATAAGTAATTCTGTAGCTGTAGTTATAGTAAAACATGATTTTAATTCAGGTACCTATATTATTTTGATTAACACAGGACTTACTCACCGGCCATTCACATTCACGCTTATGGAGGAAATTTGGACCTGTCCACCACATTTTAGTTGAGATTAGTTGCTTATTTATTTATTTATTTATTGTTAGTTACATGGACAGTGCCCAGTTACATAACTAACACAGTTAGTTTTACACAACAGAAAAAAAAGAAAAAAAAAGAAAACAAGCATCGACACCCCTAGAAATTATGTCTGCGGGATTGGGCACGTTACGCCAATCTGATGGGTCAGTTAGCTCAGTTATTTCATTAGCACGATTAGCCACAAACGTTCTCATTTCAGTTAGATCGCCCTTAATCCAACTCAGTACCTACTACGCTTGAGTCGCACCAATGAACCAAATGAGTCTTGCACGTTTGGATCAACTCGAATAATATAATTTAATAAATAGCCTGAAGCTGATGGGGCGGAACCGTCAAACGCAACTCTCAATTTGGTTGACTCACTTTCATGCTTAAAAACCGCATGACGACATAAATAATTTATTTATTTATCATTCACAAAATCCACAGACCTTAGAACTAACTTAAAAAAGAACATTATCTTGTGTAACTTATGTCTAATCACGGATTTACATTTTATAATTTTTACATTAAGAGAGCTGAACTTTAATAGGATTTTTTTTTTTTTTTTTTTTTTTTTTTTTTTATAGGTGACTAAACCCGCGTTTGACCTCAATCTCACCTGATGGTAAGTGACGATGAGGTCGAAGATGAAAGCACACGGGTTTAGGAAGGAACTGGCTCTTTATACAATATTGCCGGAACACATTACCGCCGGAGCGGTAACATTTGGCGGCAGACTTTATATAAAGGGTGGTCGCTAGCCAGGCGGACCCAGAAGGGATCCTACCACCAAGCAAAAAATATAATATTGAATATAAATTATTAATTGCACCTATAAACGAGAAAGCTGTATATAATAGGATGGATTATTTTTTATATCATCATTACATAGGTGACCAAATTTCTCATATTCTTCAACAAAATCTGTATATTGTTGTTTTGAACATGAAAATGAAATCTTTTTATTCGTAGTAAGTATTTTTATACACTTTACGAACTTCAAACGCTGGATAAGGGCGGCGCGGACGTCATGACGAATCCTGTGGGAGGCCTCCGTCCAGAAGTGTGCGTCTCTTGGCTCATGGAGATAATGATCGCCCATTATCCACCAATGTGTTGTCTACTAATACTTCTACTTCTTCGGCTTTAAAAAAACGAAATGAAAGTAGAACCCTAGGTAGATCGAGAGGAAAAAAGCCGGCGGAAAAAACAACTCTCGGCACTCTTTTGTAAAGAGTGCTTATTATACCTAACAATAATAATCTTTATTGTAAACCAACAGCACTTGTAACATTTTACAACAAATTTTAAAACATTTGCACAAAGGCGGCCTTATCGCTCAAAGCTTTCTCTGCCAGGCAACCCAGTAAGGACAGGACATGATTAGAGGAAATTATAGGTACAATGTGGCAGAAATACAGCCTTGCTATGACATGAACAAACAGAACTATTCGTGCTTGCCAATATCATGTCGCAGCCAAGCTGCTTACATAGTGATTAATGTTTAATATTTGGAAATAACCTCACATCAATCCTCTTTATCATTTAAATAATCTTTGAGTCTATAGTAGCCTTTTTTGCATAATGTTTCTTTTATATTGATTAAACAGTAGGGATTGAATTGACTCTGGTGTTTTACTATAAATACGTATTGACATTCCCATGATTTGGTGCTTTTAGCCAGCCTCAATTTGGGAAACGCTAACTTATGGTCGTTCCTTGTCCTTACAAAATAATTTTTATCATGATTATCTTTCATGGTTTTAAATTTATTACTATTCTTATAAATATATATATTGTTTTTTCATAAATATATTGTGATGCAAAGGTCAAGATACCAATATTTTTAAACTTGTCTCTTAGAGATTCTCTGTTTGCAAGTTTATACATTCCACGAATAGCCCTTTTCTACAGTGTAAATATCGTGTCAATATCTGCGGCATTACCCCAAAGTAGAATGCCGTAGAACATTATAGGTACTATGAAAATAACTAAAATAAACCATCTTCGCCGTATCAATCAGTCAATGAGCGAAATTTCTTTACTGCGAACGCTGCAGATCTACGTCTACTCGCTAGTTGCGAGATATGGGGGTCCCATTGCAATTTAGAATCTAAAGTTATTCCAAGAAAATCAGTTTTATCTATTAGATTCAACCTGTTCCCATTAAGTTTCAAGTTTGATTTTATGTATTACCTAAACAGTCTGGTGTATCTTTTAATGGAAAAGTACCTGATAAATCTACCAGCAGGCCTATTATGGATCTCAAAACCATGCGATGATATGAAATAGTTTTGACGTTAAGGCGGCTCAACATTCTTGCGAGAATCTCCCGAGAAAGCCATACTCGTATTCTACTCAATTTCTCTCATTTTTCTCTACTTTTTGTGGGTTTTTTTTTTATTTTTTTTTTTTATAAGTAACTAAACCCGCGTTTTACCTCAATCTCACCTGATGGTAAGTGAAGATGAGGTCGAAGATGAAAGCACACGGGTTTAGGAAGGAACTGGCTCTTTATACAATATTGCCGGAACACATTATCGTCGGAGCGGTAACATTTGGCGGCAGACTTTATATAAAGGGTGGTCGCTAGCCAGGCGGACCCAGAAGGGATCCTACCACCAAGCAAAAAGGGTTTTGGGGTTTGTGGGGAGTTTGAAGTTTTGTGTAGGAGTCACGATCGCATGTTTCTCAGTAACAAGCGAGCCGCCGATTTAAACGGTTACATCGCAGAGTATATCTCAGCGATGCGCGTCTGCGAATTATCATATCAGTAGAATAAACTACTAATACAGACTTGAATATTCGACTTGAACGATAGTAATATACGAACGTCCTGAGTCGAATGATACTTCTAATATTCGTAATTACTAACGATGGTTAACCTCAATATGGCCGACTGACCTTGAAAGAAAGCATTCGAATGGTTAGTTGAATGACTGAATGCATTGACAGGCAGTTTGTGTCCGCTGTTTCACCAGCATAACTCCCTTTAGAGAGAGAGAGAGTTTTGAAGTAACTCGTAATAGATTTTAAGAGTTTTTGTTAATTTTTTTATATTGTTAGTATTGAAAATGGTCCAGGAAGATAAAAACTAATATTTAATATGTTTTATTTACTAACAAATAAAGATAAATTGTGATAAAAACATATTGATCTCAAGGCTTTATATTCTATGTATGAAGATAATTATATTAACGACTCGCGAGATTCCCGCGAGAATGTGGAGCGGCCTTAAAATTTATCATACGATCATTATTTGGTATACCATGTAAATTGAACACAATAACCCCCATATATAATAATTAAGTATTTATTTATGAAAGGAAACGAAATGGAAGAACACAAATGAAATCAAGAAACCAACATATCATAGAGGTGGGTGCGATCTCACCTTTTTCAATTGACGTTTTTACGTCATAGACGATGATTGAAGCTTGATTGATGATTGAATTTTAAAAGGTAATGCAACGCCTCTTGCATGCGAATGTAAAGGGAATTCGTTTATTCTTTATGTCACAATTGTTGATCATTGTATCATAGAAATCTTGTTTATTATGTCATGTCATGAAAGAACCGTAATAGGCCTGCTGATTTGTTTCTTTTAGTATGATCAACAAAATGTTTTTCGCAATATCTGTCATTTTCATTAGTTCGTATCAGTTGGAATCTCCGCATGATTCTATAACGTTGCTAGCATGTCGTTGGGATTATCATCGTAAATTGTACTTGCATGATTGCAAAATATTTTGGATTTATGCACCAAATATACCAAATATGGCAAATTCTTAATGATTGGACCAGATATAATCAAGCCAAGTTTTGAACTTCTAAGTTTAGGTTTGTTTGTTCCTAAGGAACGTTATTCGCTGCCTAAAATATCCCAGAATATGTCAGCTCCTAAAAGTACGTCAATAGGACCTGGTTGATGAAATTGGGGATCGGCCATAGGTATACTTTCGGTAGGTAAGTCTAAAAACCTTACATCAATAGGAGCTTTTGGTATAAGTATAGCTTGTTAATTCTTTAAGTACTAAACACGATAAAGTCACATTAAAATTACTCTGAATTGATTGTAATTTTATGTTGCTCGTTTCAGAAACGTTATTAGAGGCATTGTTGCTTATCCCAATGACCTTTCAATTGTCGATGAGATTCGAATTTAAAGATAGCCTGATCTTAAGAGACTCAGTTATTAACGATGACTGGTTAAATGGGTTTGCTACTTCTATCATGGCAGTAGATAATTTAACTTGATTTACGCTTTAGTTTGAATAATTAACAACTGTTTCATTCTGCTCATTTACAAGCTGGCTGGTATTAGTAGGCAAGGGGCAATGTATCACAGTATTGTGCCTAACTTTGCATATGCGACAAGGTCTCATGCGACATTCGCTTACTAAATGGTCCTGCCTTAAGCAATTCGAGCATAACTTATACTTTTTTACATCCATAATTCTATCGTCTATCCCTTTCGCCGAGAATGTGGGGCAGTCGTAAATTCTGTGACCGTCATTGCAAATAATACAAGTAAGATAGTTAGGTTTATTGTGCCAAATAGCAAATGACCTTATATTCGATTGTTGGCTATGCTGGCTATATTTTTGATCATGAGGAATAGGCGCTGGAAGTTTTTAAGGAGTTGTCTGTCTTGAAACATAGATATCATTTTTATTGCGATAAATTGACTCAAGAACGGTCTATTAAAAACTTGTTGAATTTATCTAAAGTTGGTAGGTCTGTATCAATGTTATTGCGAAATTCATCCCACTTCTGACACCATATGTTACGGCGCTTTACGCCTTCACAAGTTTTAATAGCAATTACATTGATCATTAAGGTTGTGATTTTTTTTGAGTAGGCTACCGATAACTTGTCGCATCATCTAACGTGAAGCCATTCCGGTTCCGACTATTGTACTGTACACTTCTTACTGTGATAAAACTTAGTAAAAGAGATATTTGGAACTTTTAATTATTGGCACCTTTATGTATCGAATACCTACATAATGGTCCTGTCACGGTCGCCGCATTATGTATTCGGGCACGTTAAGCAGTCGGTCCCGGGTGCTGTAAACTTGTATACAGAAGTCGTTAGGGTTTGTCAGAAGCCATTTCGGTGCCCTGAAAATTATGACATCCATCCACCAGTACTGGGCCAGCCTATTGGATTATGTCCTATACCTCTTCGTCACCCAGGGAAGAGACTCATGCCCTGCAATGGGCTCATTACAACAAAGAGTTTTGATGATGATTAGGCAAACTGGGGAAATTCGTGTAGTTTGAAAAAATTCAGATCAACCCTAGGTCACTAACTAATATTTCGAGTAACATTGTCACTAATCGTAATATTTACGACAAATTAAATCACCAGCAGTCTCAGTGCTCGCTTAGTCAAATAAAATATGGTTCGATTTCAATTACCTATATGTGATTACAAACAGTAACTACCTATAAGTAGGACCTTTTATATAAAAAAAATTGGAGAAAGAAAGAAGAAAGAAACAAAACAGCTTTTTTCTCGAACAAAACTGCAAATAACTTTTCGTGAACTTTTTCTAAAAATCCCCTACTAACAACTTAATACCTTTCTGGCTATCCAACGTGGTTAAGCAATCAGCATTTAATTGTACTATTGTAGAAAAAAATAAAGAACAAAATCCAAAACCTGCATTTTTTAATCCTCCATGGAACAAAAGGTTTCCTAAAATGAAGACGCTAACTTTTCGCCGTCAAATCTTTGTAACTCATGTAAGTAAATTCGAAAATTGTTGTTTCATATGATAGAGAATAGAGTTGGTCCCATATAAATTTCATCAAAATCGGTTGAGTATTTCATTGAAAATTTCAATTTTTTTAAACAATATGTATGGATTCGGAGAATGCTTACGTGGATGACATTAGAACTCAGCCAAAATTTTGACCTGAAGTCGGTTTTTCTAATGGTCTGCATTCGTTGCTTATTCCTTATTTTTTGTTTGGCTCTCGGTCGTCCGTATATTGCACTACATTTCTAGGTTAGATGTCCATGTACGTCCCAAAGATAAAATAAGGTGAGTGGGGGCAAGATCGAACGGTTTTTTAATGAGATGAGTAGTGTTGTTTTTGAGTCCTTGTGAAACACTACGTATTAATCAAAATTTAAACTTGATGACTTGTGGATGACGACCAGTGAGTATATTTTCAACTAGTTTGTTAAATTTCATTTAAATCTATAAAGTAATGAATACCACACCAAGCATCATTTGCAATGGACAAAAATAAAACAGGGGAAAGACGGAAAGGTGACGGGGAAAGATCAAAGTATTTTCTAAAATCGTTTAAGAGAATGACATACATTCTTGGTCAATACTAGTCTATGGAAAGTAATGCCCTGAAAACAAAATAACAGCTCAAGCGTCAAAACGCCTAAGGAAGCAAAGACAAGACAAATATTTTGATTTTTGTATTTCAATCTTACCCCACCGGGGGAAGATCGAAGTGGATGTTCTCAAACATTGCTGAGCGATTGCTTAAAGTAAAATTGATGATAAAAGTTAAAGGCAAAATCAGCCACAAACAAAAAATCTGATTATGTTACATTTTGTCATATTTGGTAGCATAATATTTTTCCAAATATCTTACTCGAAAATTGATATGTTCATCTTACACCATCAAAATGTAATGGGTAAAGATAGAAAATTGTGTCAATTCCTACAATACGAGTAATGGCGAAAAATCTATTTAATAACTCAAACGTAAATAAAAAGTAATTATTAAGTATTCAAAAGAATCAGTTGTACCTAGCTTTTAATGAAAGTTACAGGATGCGGGGTAAGATAAAAATACTTGAAGAAACATGCAAAAAGTCAGATTGTATAATTTTGTAAAAAAAAAACATGTTTCTTTGCAATAACCTTCAAGCATTGACCATGGCATAGGAGAAAATTAAATGGCGGCTTAAACAGTGCTACAAACACTTAAAAATCTGCTAGATGTGGTGTTATTGTTGACTTTCTGTCTTACCCCGTTTTTCATCTTCCCCCCACTCACCTTAACTTATTTTAAAGAAACGAGTAGGTACTGCTGTGTATGTCTATCGCATATTTCTAATAATAGTGTTATGGGAACTATATACTGATTATGTTGACCAATAGAAATCAGCAACGCAGGCGACAATATCCGACTAAGAGGTCGACTTAAAGTCAGTTGTTGGACTCACGCAGTGCTATGCCAGTGCATCCGCTAATATATTGTCACTACATTTTGTTATTTACTACTTACCTACTTACCAGTAATAAGACACTTTGTGGGCCTACCGCATTATGAGCTTTTTTCCGCCAAATAAACAATTTACACTATGTGAAAACACGTATCGAGTAGTCTTGCGCGCTTAAATATGCAACCAGCGCCATCTATTGACTGCACTTCAAACGGTACGGAGCACGTCCCCGAAAAGTTCTGTTTCTGTTTTTCTGTTCTATGGGAGGCCCTTAAATATTTTTTGTATTAGTTGCTATAGCGGTAATAGAAATACTTTTTACATCATTACATCATTTATGAAAATTTCAACTGTCTGACTATCACGGTTTATAAGATACAGCTTCCGCTTCATTTGCTTCACTATAAAGTAGACCTAAGAAGTAGAATAACCCCACCACCGCGGAATATGTTATCATACTCACAACTCTTTGTCATGAGCCTACTGCAGTGCTACGAACGAATCACTCTTCTTAGTGACGAGGTATTTTATACTATACTAACATATAGGACTTATAGGGTCTTAGACCCCAGCTAGACTGTTGGAAACAAAACATCAAACCAAGGTGACCTTGCTAGTTTACAACAGTGAAGGCGGCTGTTGACAAACAAATTACATGACCTTGGCGGGTTGTAATCGGCGGTTTTTTTTTTTTTTATATATATTGTAAGGATAGGACGTTTGTCTTCCATGCCACCTGATGGAAAGTGCACATGAAGACTATGGTGTTACACGTCCATCCACGAGAAACCTATTCACTCGACACTTAAAAGTTCCAGGACTGTAGTGGTCAGGAAAAACTGACGCAGGCCATTGTTCCACACCTTGCCAATCCGTACCAAAAAGGAACTATCGAAGCGTTTTGTTCGACTTCTTGGTAAATCCACTATATAGGGATGGAAGTTCTGTCTGCGTCTGGTAGTCCGGTGGTAAAAAGGGGTGGGTACAATTTGGTCAAAAAGAGCACTCGCACACTCACCAAAATGTAGCCGATAAAATACTGTCAAACAAGCAATCTTAAGACGATGCTCCAGGGTCTGCAATATTTTATTTGTAAGGTTGTTGTTATTTATGATTTTACGGGCTGTTCGGTCAACAGAGTCTAGCGCTTCGAGCTGGTATTTGGCAGAACCATCCCAAAGGTGACTACAGTACTCCATGCACGACCTCACTTGGGCTGTGTATAAGTTGAGCCGTTCAGAGCTGAAGTACCGCCGGACCTTCGAGATGATACCCAATTTTTTTGAAGCCGTTTTTGCCATAGACTCAATTTGTTGACCGAAGTTTAATTTGGACGTTATAGTGACGCCCAAAAGCCCTAGTTGGTCGGTGATGGGAACAGATTCATTCTGGAAAGTGGGCGTAAAAGTAAAGGTGCTCTTTTTTGCGGAGAATAGACACGCTTGTGTTTTGGAGGCGTTGAATTTGACCAGGTTAGATTCGCCTCAATCGGACACATTCCGCAAGGTCGAATCAACGTGCTCAATCATAGACTCTCTCAAAACCTGGATTTCATGGGCGCTCGTTCGCGCATTGGATATATATCTCTCAACAACAGTGCTATCATCAGCATATCCAATAATGCCTGGTGTTAGGAGGTCATTAATGTGCAGCAAGAATAAAGTTGCAGAGAGAACAGATCCCTGAGGTACCCCGGCATTAATCGCCATTAGGTCAGAGGAGTAGCCGTCTAAGACTACTCGAATCGACCGTTCCCTCAGAAAATCAGATATCCAGTCGCAGAGCCCGGTCGGTATGCCATATGCTGGAAGCTTGTTTAAGAGACCATCATGCCAGACCCTGTCAAAGGCCTTGGATATGTCTAAGGAAACAGCTATTGCTTCACCATGACCCTTCAAGGCCTCACTCCATAAGTGTGTGGCATACACGAGAAGATCGCCGGTCGAGCGTCCACTGCGGAAACCATATTGGCTATCGCTTAGGAGCTCGTTGGTCTCGACATATGCCAGGAGTCAATTGTTCAATACACGTTCCATGACTTTGCAAAGTATGGAAGTGATTGAGATTGGTCGATAGTTGACAGGATCAGCACGGCTTCCCTTCTTCGGTACTGGTTGTACTGGTTGTGCGGTGTTCCGAAACACAGACATACATCTACATAGACAACGCAAGTGCCACGATTTGTATTGGAACCAAGCGTGCCAACTTTGTAAGACCTATTGTGACGTCACAGCTGATATTTATTACTGCGAAATACAAAAAGATTCAGAGACATCGATGCCGCCGATGAAATCGATTATTAAGAACGATATTGATATTGTGGTCTCGATTTTCTAACAGACATACATACAAGCGGATTAAATCTAGAGGCGACCAACATTGACGCTTGGTCGGTGTTTGGCCACGCAAAGAACATTCATTTGCGTTATCCATGTAGATGTATATCTGTATTTGGGACAGTGTACGCTTATTGTATATTTTACTTTGTAACTATAACTATAAATGACTCGAGTTTTGTAGCTTTTTAGCCTGCGTTTAAACTTTTATCCTCAACTGCATACAAAACTGCCATCGCGAAGATGTTGCCAACACGAGATATCAAAGCGCACTGACGATTTGGGGCGTGGCCTAGCGTAACCTTGGCTCGTGTTCATGTTTGTCTCTTTGTTGGCAACCACCGTTTGTAACAGTGTGGAAGACTCGGAATTGGTTGACAACAACTTAACCTTCCTTAACCTTGGTTGGAAGCATTGGTTTTCAACGTGTTTTCAACAGTCTGGCTGGCGCTTAAGCTGTCCTAGTGCTGGTTGGTGGATGCCAGAATTTTTAGAGCACCAAAATGGCTTCTGATAAACCTTAACGATTGGTAATGATCCTCATCGGTAATGACTTTCCTAATATTGATATTGAGTCAGTTTACTTCGATGAATGCTACTTAATTTAGGTTTCTATTTAATGTAAGAAGGCCAACGAAGGTTTTCGCGGGCTCCACGATTCATTCGTCGAAGCTTCACCAACCAGACCAGTTCAGGACACGAGCTGAGCTGGCTGGGGCCCGGGCCCGGGTGTATTCTAGGATGCCCTGGTTCCACTGTGTGGTTACGTAAGATTTGGTACAAGAGGACAGCAGATCAAGCGTTACAAGCGTTCTTTCCCCAACCAATTTTTAACTTAATGTCGAGGGCATAGAGTTCAGGTTCAATTACAATTTTTTGACAGGTTTAGAACACTTAATCTGCTGCCTGCTGTAGTTTAGGGTTTAGTTCATGTGTTGGTTTAGATTAGGTATTTATTATTTATTTAATTAAACTAACAAAGCTTTTAAAAAAATAGGAATTGAATCGAAAATCCTAAACGATTAGTTCGAAAAATGAGATTGAATCAACAATTTTTTAATGAAATGTCAGCTACGAACGACCCAGTTTTGTTTCCAGATAAAATAATCTGTGGGGGATTTATAAACTTAAAGGTAGATAAGATCTAAACTAGTTTTTAAAGAATATGTTTATAGTTGAACCAACCTACACAGGTGTTCGGAATATAATTAGATGAAAGCTTTCAGCACCGGCTACTTAAAAAAGTCTGATTCAATTTATAAATTAAGTAGTTACTTATATTTGAAATAAAACCCTTTTTATTGCACCGAATCACTGTTGATTATGGATCGTGAGACACTTAAAACAATATTAGGTATATTTTATTCGGTAAAAGGAAATAAGTAGAAAAACTCCATATCACAATAAGTTTTTAATTGTAAAAATATTTAATTTATCTAATGTACTTACAGCCAGCAACACACCAACGGTTTTATTACTTTCGTAGTAGGTAATGCTATTGTTACACAAACTCGAAAAAAGCATGCTTAAAAGCTTGCTATTTAGTACGTATTTAGTAACAACTGATCGATGTTAGCATGCTTCATGAGCAAACCTGTTTAGACACGCTTAACGCACACCCCCTACCACCCGCGCCGCTGGTAGCGTGCTCGAAAATCGCAAGCTTGTCGATTCACGAGCATGCTCGAAATGAGCTCAATTGCTCAATAGAAGCAAGTACTTAATTGAAGCATGCTTTCGTGCTTGAAATGAGCATGTGTAACTGAAGCTTTAGCGATAAAATGTCATAATGTATGTTATGCAGGTACCGCTGATCTGTTGTTGACCGAATATATATAGGTGCCACAATCAAAACTCTGTTAGATCGACGATAAATACTATAAAATACATATTCGCTTAAATAAACTTTATATGCTAAAAAATTCCGAGTCAAATTATTTCCACAACTTCTTACAAACATATTTTTTATGTACCATGGATATTACATAATCAGTATTTATATTATTTATTATGTAGACTTTACTTATAGTTACTTCCACTTTATTTTATTAAATTATGAAATAGATACTTATAAGAAATGCAATGACTTTTTAGAAACTTATTAATGTGTTAGCTTGTCTGTTCACATCAATCCCCAGGTGTCAATTCCAGCCCAGTTGCCATAACATTTGGTTCAGTCTTTTAGACTATTTAAGTCATCCTTCTCGACCCGTCTTGTTTATTTTAATTGGTACACTGAAACAGGAAATACAAAAATCTATGAAATCTTTTTAACAATGATTTGTTTTTAGGATTCCCGTAACTCAAAACAGGAAACGGGACCATTATAGGATCACTTGTTTTGTTTATCAATACCCTTTTTTTTGGAACACAGGAACGTATCATAATTTGATTGATATCAAATACTCGGGTTTGCAATCTGCTTGTATAGCATAACAAAATTATCTGATCCAGAAACTGTGGCGCTAGCGTCTTTGCTATTAAGTCCATAACTCCAGTTCTTCATGCCACATACTTTTACGCTTGCGAGGTAGGTAACCAAAACCTACAGGTTCAAAATTGGCCAGAACTGAGAACAGTACAAAAACGCTCAATTATTCTTAAAGATCTGAAAAAACGTAGACTTAATTCAATAAAATTTCCAAACAATCACACCAACTACATGGCCTCAAAGTAAGCAGTGCTTGTGTTATGGGATACCATGTAGCGAACTAGGGGGAACCTAGAATATAAATACATATAACGTGTAACAAAATGGAGACATAAAACTGAAGGGTTAGCTTCTATAACATGAGTAGAATATACAGTAAAGGAATTGGCATGATCAGTGCTGGTAGAGACTTTCATACAAATTTATTTAATTATTTTACAACAAAATATTTTGACAACCCTTGTCAACGTAATAAGCTAAACCAAGACTTGTGCCACAGTCAGTGACCTTATGATCTTTCCCGTACCGGCTGAACTTTGTAGTATCTGTCTTAGTTACCCATCACTTTATTTTTACGCCATCTGTTATCGAATAGATTTCATCAAAAGCTAACAGCTGTTTTTAGGGTTGACACTTAGATATTTTGATCTAAACTTTGAACTTGTTTTTCGGCCGAACCATAAGGATAACAAAGGAGGATGGGCATTTTGGTATACGATCCAATAAGAATGAGTAGTATGTTATTAGATTGGGATTTAATAGTACATAAATACTTTCTATGGGAGCTTTCCCAAAATCGTTGTATGTTCGGAGATGCAGCGCTTCAAAGATGAGTAATGTTGATATTTTATTTTTATTTTAATCAATGTAAATAATTATTGTTTTAAATAATGGTTTGGCTACGACTATGAGCGCAGACAGGTGAGGACTGGGATAAGGGCAGGTAGAAGAAGGGGTAGCGTACGCGCCCTGAGTGATCACCTAGGCTAATTACAATGGTTTTAAAAACAGTCGCCTTTTAGCAAAAAGTGAGTGACTACCTCAAGTCTCGTTACGATTTCGCTGCTCTCGGATTCCTCGTTCTCTGTTTTTAATGACCTCGGCTCTTTTCTGGACTCTGTGATTTACTCCTAGTGTTGACCTTGGCTTTCTGCTGGATTTCGATACCTATTCCTTACGTGACCTCGGCTTGATTTGTGGACTATTGAACTGACTATCGATCATGGAAGGTGTGCGTAACTGTGTGATGTGCCGTAGAGGACTTTACCACGGACGGTACTAACAACATGTCCTAGCTGATAACTTGCTAAGAGAGCTACCTGAATTCACCGCATTTATAGAACAAAATGCTGTGTTAGAGGTTAGTTATTATTATTTATACTTACATTAGCTTTTTTAATATTTTTGATAAAAATCACACAAAGCACTTATAATGTTTATCAATATCAATCTTAGGGTTAATGTAGACCATGCCAGGGTTTTAAAACCGGTTTTTTTAGGCAGGTACTTGCGTCTAGGTAACAAACTGTATACCTAGGTATAGGTAAAAGATAAAACACCCCAATGACCACCGTGTGTTAAGAAGAATGCTTGGTGGTAGGATCCCTTCTGGGTCCGCCTGGCTAGCGACCACCCTTTATATAAAGTCTGCCGCCAAATGTTACCGCTCCGGCGGTAATGTGTTCCGGCAATATTGTATAAAGAGCCAGTTCCTTCCTAAACCCGTGTGCTTTCATCTTCGACCTCATCGTCACTTACCATCAGGTGAGATTGAGGTCAAACGCGGGTTTAGTCACATATAAAAAAAAAAAAAAAGAAAGAGGGGCACCTTCAGTGCTTCTTGAGTGTAATAGTGACACAATGCTGTCGTTGTTGTAAATAATAAAATAATGTAGTTTTAAACATAACTTAACGCAACATGTAATGATTAAGTTAAGGGGGGCAAATAACCAGGTGAGTCACCTGATGTTAACTAGTCACCGCAGCCCATGTACAATACCAGGGGTATCACAGGAAGCGTTGCCGGCCTTTTAAAATGATGTAAGCTCGACTCTTAACAAAAAATACTGTCAGATTCAAAGTCGTAGAACTCAAATACCACAGCTCTTAGATACATGCAACCTATTACATAATGAAATACATAAAAGTACCCTTCTAATAATATATGACTCATTGTTATTGCAAGGTATACCAGCTTCCATACATTTTTGCCCATCCTCCTTTACATATGTTACTGTTACTTATAAACTACATCACCAAACATACAATTCCCTTATGCACTATCTCTTCATTATGTTACACATTGTATATAGATAAACGCCCAGACCCGTCAATTTTTTTCTCTTTTTCTGAGACAAAATAAATAAGTACGATGCTTAATAATGATCATTAACATATGAAATAAACATTTAGCATTGATCAAGTAATAATAGCAATAATAAACTTAACTGCAGGTAACTAAAGAATAGTAAGTAATAGTAAAGTTAGTAACAAAATCGAACGTCCAGATAATGCAAGATTACAACTTAAACTAATATCAATGTATTTAAAACTACATCAATTCCAAGTACCTATATTTGCTATAAAAGATAAAAAAAACAATTAGTTCTTATTTATCAATGTTCGGATTAAGGGCAGGATTTAATACTTACTTTACAATTTATTCAGTTCCTCTTCATGTTCACTACTGGCTATTGTCTGAAAATAAAATTGATTCATTATGGCATTCACTTTGGTTCTCCATAGTTAATTACTATAAGTTTTAAAACGGGTATTGTGATCTTCTTAGACCATATACTATAGAGTAGTGATACGTATATTAACTATTGTATAAATACTTTCCTCATACATTGGATGAACCGAAGAAAATCTATGTAGGAAAAAATATTGTCTTATGGCACATTCAAGAAGTGAGAGAAGCAGGATAAAGAATGTCACTGAAATTAAATATAGGTATTGCCCAAAACTTGGAATAGGTAGGTACTGAAATTAGACATTGATCAAATTCTTTCTACAAGTAATTGCTGAAAACTAAGTGAGCGAAATAGACTCGCTTTGATACCATGATTAAGCCCACAGAACCAAAGATGCCATATTCTTAAAAAATACATACTGTAAGTGCCAATTCTAGTTAAATATCGATAAAAGGCCCGATTTATAATGCTAGCCCACAGCGCTACTAATACTTGTAAATATATTTTTGGGGTGTGCCGATGAGTAAATTATGACAACGATTAAGTTAAGGCGAAAATACAACCCATCGCAGTTCATTCTATTTAGAGTTTTTCTAGTTAAGCTGAATACTGCCTCTCACTGAGCAGTCTACGAGGGGCTCACTACACGCTACTACACATCGCGATGTACAGGGTGACTGGTGAGTCACTATCGAAATTCGAGGACGTGATAATTTGAGATCATACATGAATAGAAAAAAAAGAATCATTTTCTAAGTAAACTTAACCGAAAGTTAAATAATTCATTACGTTGCCTAATGGTTACATAAGCCTAATACAATAGACACTTAGCGGGTGGTGGAGTGCGTGTGGCGGGAACACTACTGTGTACGTGTTGACTGAGGTGGCGTTTCGGGAAAAGTGTAGTAATGTCCCTTTATTTGTTTAAAGGGAATTCTGGTGAAAAATTAAGTACTTACTTCTATTACATAATTATGAACAGAATTGAGTATCTCCTTCAGTATCAAAAATTTGTCACCGGTCACCCTGTATTGCCTACTAGCCACGTTATTACAGGCACGGTAATATTATCTATGCAGTATTTAAACTTCATACAAACGGCCGAAACGCGAGGTATTCAATTCACTAAGTATTTTTTTTGTTTTAAAAAAGTCTATCTACAATCACAAAACTAAATGGAAGTAAACACAAAGTAGGAAAATGTAGGTAACATGCTGAAGACGGGCAGCCCTCTCACGTGTGAACGGGCCCCGGGCGCCACGGCCGGCGGCGGCGCTGCTATAGACTTGTGCTTGGTGGTAGGATCCCTTCTGGGTCCGCCTGGCTAGCGACCACCCTTTATATAAAGTCTGCCGCCAAATGTTACCGCTCCGGCGGTAATGTGTTCCGGCAATATTGTATAAAGTGCCAGTTTCTTCCTAAACCCGTGTGCTTTCATCTTCGACCTCATCGTCACTTACCATCAGGTGAGATTGAGGTCAAACGCGGGTTTAGTCACTTATAAAAAAAAAAGACATTTATTTGGGCACTGCCGCAGCACAAGTTTAAAAAATGTGTGCCTTGGTCATTTCAAATATTTGTGAACATATTGTTTTATTGCTGGACTGGGAGCGAAATAAAAACATAGAATGTGCCAGCTGTTTCTCTTCTCGGGCATACTGTAAAAGTCAGTTAAGGGACAGAGGTTTAATTGGAGATTTGTTTGTGGGCGATAGGCTGACCCCTGTCACTGCAAGAGTCTCTCTATCGTTATAATGCCTCCAAATTTGAAGACATTATAACGTGACATCAGATAATTTTATAACGTCTGGTGTTCTGCCATAATACTTATGGCAGATACTAAGTTATGTATGTATTGTATTATTAAGTAATTGTAAAATAAATAAATTACAATGTTGCTAACAATTTGCCACCAACTCCATGCTATGTGTTTATAAAGTCCTGTGATCGCACTGCTGTGTAGATAATATTACCGTGTTGCAGGCATTGTGCTAGTATCGATTTCAAAACACTGCAACTACAAAGCAACAACTGAAAGCCAAACTGCACCACTACTGCTAGTTCGATAATAAAATAATTTATTTTAAAACCAAGTACACAAATATACTCACTTCTGGAGCTGTCGAGAATAAAAAAATAATTTCCAAATTGGCAATTGTGCATTTTGATACAAATAAATTGTGTTACAAATTAGTAATGGCCTCCCAGATATCCCAAATAGCCTGTACCAAGCTTTTGCCTGTTTTAGTGTCAATTATTCTGCAAAAATATCACCTTCGCTATAAAAAGGAATGCCTTATTGTAAGTTAATAGTTAGAGAAACGATTATAGTGCAACTTCAAAATACCAGGTAGGTACTCTGCACGTACTTATGCGTCTATGTATGTGTGCGATTTTCTTCAAAGCTTATTCTGTTTGGAAATATTCTAGTCCATAACATAATAGGTACATTAGGATCTTCAACAACAGGAAGTGACCAACGATTGCTGCTGCTGTGCTGTCACTATTCCATAACATAGAATAACTTGTATAGATAAAAATACCAAATAAAATGGATCCCGGCTGGGACTCGAACTCAGATCTCCCGCTTTCTGGTCGGGCACTCTACTAACTGAGCTACCGGGGCCAAACTTCGTTACGGTTTAAGATATCAGTTCAGATGAAATATTGCAATCAAACAAATATTTTAAAAGCTCCGTTTTGCATTTTATAATGCTTCAATATAATTTAATAGCTAAGTAGTTAAAAAAATGAGATTTTAAGCTACTGCATAGCTTCTATCGTGGGCCTTGAGCGTGGGGACCTATTCCAGAAATTCCGTACCTAACGAAAAACACCTAACACCCTCCACTCCGACCGGCACAGCAGTGATACTTTGATTTCATAACTTTACATGCGGGCTTCATAAGCAATCAGCGCCATCTACTAGGAAATTGTGGAACTTCATATTAGATCAAACATTACTGCATTAATAAAATAAATAAATAATTATAATTGCATAAGTTGATAAAAAATGCTATGCAATAGCTTTACCGCGGCAGTCTCCGAGTGCCACACGTCTTTTTTTTTAATGGATAATGCTGCATAGTATTTCTACAAGATGGAGCTACTTTAGCATATAACGAAAAAAACCAATGTGTGGTACCTAACCAAATAGTTCCAATGGTTAAGTACCTACCCGGCCCCGGTAGCTCAGTTGGAAGAGTGCCCGCCCGGAATGCGGGAGATCCGAGTTCGAGTCCCAGCCGGGATCGATTTTATTTGGTATTTTTGTCTATAAAAATATATTTAGGCTTTATAAATTGAAATATTTGATAGAATAACTTATATTTATGTTGGTTTGAGGCAGATTGCAACTGTTTACGACCATCTATGTAAAACACACCGATAGGCTAGAATAAAGTCAAATCACCTTATGTTTATTTCAAAGAAATTAAAATGGTTTGTGTAAAGAGATCTCGATATCCTTTACTTCAAATTCTCAGAACAACAAAGTAAATAAAATGTGAACCGATCTTAAGTTGAACTTAGAATTTGTAATGTGTACCTAGCATGAAAATGAAAGCGAGTTAGAGTTTTGAAGCAAGCAAAATGTTTATGTGAGGTAAATTCTAGACTATGCTTCAGCTATTTGGTAGATTACGGCAAATATTTTTGTTTTCTTTAGTTTGCATCGTTATTTTTTGTTTATACGAAAACTGATAAGAAGTTTGTTCGGAATCGGCAACAGAATAGATTGCAATAGTTTTTATATCATGTTATATTTGAACTACATAATCACATCCACTTGCGCCCGCATCGTATAACTACGCGATCCCAAGATTCAAGTAGACCCCTACGTCGCGTGAAGCGGCAGCGAGCGAGCGCCGTTCGCTGGGTGTCCTCATGGCGTCACAAAACCAAGACACCACGACAAGCTTCAAACTTGCTGAGGTAGGTATTAAGATAGTATCATATTTTTTTGTGTATCGATATTTAGACCCGTGAGCGAAACCTAGCATGAACAAAATTTAACGATGTATAGCACATGTAACAAATCTTTCAAAGCTACAGACACAGAGGGTGTCCGTGGGTATTTATTGAAATATAAAAGCAACTATAAAAAGTAAAGTGGCTTGAGCAATTGATTTATAAATGTATGTATATTAAATAAGTATGTTTGTTTGTATTTATAGATTGTCACCGCTTATTCAATTTACCTGACAACCCTTTATTATTACCTTTTATTTTATTATGCAAATCATCGGTTCTTGAAATAGGAACTTTCTTCCTGACCTGACTTTCTTCCTGTATAAAGCATTTTTCGTATAATAGATGAAGAATGTGAGTGAACTTGAATTTATAATGCTTAGCATTTGTGTTAACATTCGTTGATTATTTTGTTTGAAGTTCGCCGGCAACGCAGCGCTAGCGCCATCTAGTTGTTAGTGGCATCAAGGCCATGCGTAGCATTCATTTTAGATAGGCTTAGGTGAGATGGTGCCAAGGATGCGTTTACATTGGCTGAAGCTCATTCGCTGATCTCTAATTTTCTTTGCAACTAGGCCATGCTTGCAGCTTGTCAGGTGACATGCAAAACTTAGTATATGACAAATCGGTAAAACTGAGACTACTTATAATTTCTAATATCTTTTACCTGTCGAGATTAACAAATAATTTGGATTTTGTGATTTTTATGTCTAAGAATGCCAGTTTCTAATGTACCTACCTTGTCCTGGGAAAGAAATTGTTATTTTAATATTTATATATTTAGTGAAAAAAAAACTCTATTTTGTGCACTTGGTGAGTTCTTCCTGTCACCTGACGATATAGCGGGGAGAATGAGATTTCGAGCAGAAAGCTATTAATAAAAAAAGCAGTAATATGGGTTCCCTACCCAACCCTCAAAGTGACTTACTTACTGTGACAATTTCCTTCGTTCTGGTAACACCATTCAGGCTGTAGAGTATCAGCTTGAATGCCCATGCGGACAAGGCGCTCTCTGCAAAACGAAATATTTCGAGTGTGACTCATTTGTGGGCATTACTTAGCGATGCATAACTAATTACTTAAACGAAGTTTGTACGATAAAATACAAACAATGTTCGCAAGAAGTCACACTATTATTTACTATAATAGCTGTTTCCATGAAACAAATGACTGATTAAAAAAAAATAGTTCCATAAAAAAATTATAAATGATTTGATACTTAAGTATGGCAATTTTCTTTTTTTAATTTTGAAATAGCCAGTAAGACGAAACGGCAATTTAATAATAAAGAGGATTGACTAGGTCACATCGTAGGCGGATTCGGTTAAGTAAGCCGAATTAAAAGTATTTAATGAGTATTTATTTCTATAGTATTTATTATGTTTATTTTAATATTTTAGGATTTATTGTCCATTATATGACTAAACTTTGATCTGTGTTTTTCACTTAATATTTTTGAAGCTTCCTCGAGTAGCGTTAAAGAACTGGCTCTTGATAAACTTGTTCGGAACGCATCACCAGTAGTGAAGTGATACATGTAGAATTCCATGTTTCTTCCGCGAATGTTCTAAAATAGCTCTACCTAAGCTGGACAAGCGCGAGAGCCCCGCTTGTTGCTAACATCGCGTCAGGGTCCGACAGGCTAGCGAACACCCTTCATATTAAATCTTCCTCCAAATTTTACCGCTCTTGCGGTGATGTGCTCCGGCAATATTTTATGAGGAGTTTTTCCTTTCAAATGCCCGTGTTCCTGTCTGCGACCTCATCTTCTCTTACCATCAGGTGAGATTGAGGTCAGACGCGAGCTTAGTCTTTGATAAGAAAAAATGCTGACTAGGCAAAGAACGAAGTGGTTCTACCATCAAGGTGGGTTAATTGGATGAGTTGAGTTATTACTACACGCGTATCAAGGTGCAGTGGGGCTATTGTAAAGCACGCGGGAGGAGGAAGGTGCGTGGTGGCGGGGAGCGCGACGCTCGGCGTGAGTCCCTCTTTGTTAGGCTCCACTTCTCTCTAGGCAGGTCTCGGTCTCGTGTCTCGTGTCCCGTACTTTGTAAACAGAACGCTTGGCACACGCACATACCTCAGGTTGAGCATGCGCTGCTCGGCGTCCTGCCAGGCGGCGTCGGGCTGCACACACACACACACACACACACGCACGTACCTCAGGTTGAGCATGCGCTGCTCGGCGTCCTGCCAGGCGGCGTCGGGCTGCACACACACACACACACACACACACACACACGTACCTCAGGTTGAGCATGCGCTGCTCGGCGTCCTGCCAGGCGGCGTCGGGCTGCACACACACACACACACACACACACACACACACACACACGTACCTCAGGTTGAGCATGCGCTGCTCGGCGTCCTGCCAGGCGGCGTCGGGCTGCACACACACACACACACACACACACACACACGCACGTACCTCAGGTTGAGCATGCGCTGCTCGGCGTCCTGCCAGGCGGCGTCGGGCTGCACACACACACACACACACACACACACACACACACACGCACGTACCTCAGGTTGAGCATGCGCTGCTCGGCGTCCTGCCAGGCGGCGTCGGGCTGCACACACACACACACACACGCACGTACCTCAGGTTGAGCATGCGCTGCTCGGCGTCCTGCCAGGCGGCGTCGGGCTGCACACACACACACACACACACACACACACACACACACACACGCACGTACCTCAGGTTGAGCATGCGCTGCTCGGCGTCCTGCCAGGCGGCGTCGGGCTGCACACACACACACACACACACACGTACCTCAGGTTGAGCATGCGCTGCTCGGCGTCCTGCCAGGCGGCGTCGGGCTGCACACACACACACACACACACACGTACCTCAGGTTGAGCATGCGCTGCTCGGCGTCCTGCCAGGCGGCGTCGGGCTGCACACACACACACACACACACACACACACACACACACACGTACCTCAGGTTGAGCATGCGCTGCTCGGCGTCCTGCCAGGCGGCGTCGGGCTGCACACACACACACACACACACACGTACCTCAGGTTGAGCATGCGCTGCTCGGCGTCCTGCCAGGCGGCGTCGGGCTGCACACACACACACACACACACACACACACGTACCTCAGGTTGAGCATGCGCTGCTCGGCGTCCTGCCAGGCGGCGTCGGGCTGCACACACACACACACACACACACGTACCTCAGGTTGAGCATGCGCTGCTCGGCGTCCTGCCAGGCGGCGTCGGGCTGCACACACACACACACACACACACGTACCTCAGGTTGAGCATGCGCTGCTCGGCGTCCTGCCAGGCGGCGTCGGGCTGCACACACACACACACACACACACACACACGTACCTCAGGTTGAGCATGCGCTGCTCGGCGTCCTGCCAGGCGGCGTCGGGCTGCACACACACACACACACACACACACACGTACCTCAGGTTGAGCATGCGCTGCTCGGCGTCCTGCCAGGCGGCGTCGGGCTGCACACACACACACACACACACACGTACCTCAGGTTGAGCATGCGCTGCTCGGCGTCCTGCCAGGCGGCGTCGGGCTGCACACACACACACACACACACACACACACGTACCTCAGGTTGAGCATGCGCTGCTCGGCGTCCTGCCAGGCGGCGTCGGGCTGCACACACACACACACACACACACGTACCTCAGGTTGAGCATGCGCTGCTCGGCGTCCTGCCAGGCGGCGTCGGGCTGCACACACACACACACACACACACGTACCTCAGGTTGAGCATGCGCTGCTCGGCGTCCTGCCAGGCGGCGTCGGGCTGCACACACACACACACACACACACACACACGTACCTCAGGTTGAGCATGCGCTGCTCGGCGTCCTGCCAGGCGGCGTCGGGCTGCACACACACACACACACACACACACACGTACCTCAGGTTGAGCATGCGCTGCTCGGCGTCCTGCCAGGCGGCGTCGGGCTGCACACACACACACACACACACACGTACCTCAGGTTGAGCATGCGCTGCTCGGCGTCCTGCCAGGCGGCGTCGGGCTGCACACACACACACACACACACACGTACCTCAGGTTGAGCATGCGCTGCTCGGCGTCCTGCCAGGCGGCGTCGGGCTGCACACACACACACACACACACACACACACGTACCTCAGGTTGAGCATGCGCTGCTCGGCGTCCTGCCAGGCGGCGTCGGGCTGCACACACACACACACACACACACACGTACCTCAGGTTGAGCATGCGCTGCTCGGCGTCCTGCCAGGCGGCGTCGGGCTGCACACACACACACACACACACACGTACCTCAGGTTGAGCATGCGCTGCTCGGCGTCCTGCCAGGCGGCGTCGGGCTGCACACACACACACACACACACACACACACGTACCTCAGGTTGAGCATGCGCTGCTCGGCGTCCTGCCAGGCGGCGTCGGGCTGCACACACACACACACACACACACACACGTACCTCAGGTTGAGCATGCGCTGCTCGGCGTCCTGCCAGGCGGCGTCGGGCTGCACACACACACACACACACACACACACACGTACCTCAGGTTGAGCATGCGCTGCTCGGCGTCCTGCCAGGCGGCGTCGGGCTGCACACACACACACACACACACACACACACACGTACCTCAGGTTGAGCATGCGCTGCTCGGCGTCCTGCCAGGCGGCGTCGGGCTGCACACACACACACACACACACACGTACCTCAGGTTGAGCATGCGCTGCTCGGCGTCCTGCCAGGCGGCGTCGGGCTGCACACACACACACACACACACACGTACCTCAGGTTGAGCATGCGCTGCTCGGCGTCCTGCCAGGCGGCGTCGGGCTGCACACACACACACACACACACACACACACGTACCTCAGGTTGAGCATGCGCTGCTCGGCGTCCTGCCAGGCGGCGTCGGGCTGCACACACACACACACACACACACACACACGTACCTCAGGTTGAGCATGCGCTGCTCGGCGTCCTGCCAGGCGGCGTCGGGCTGCACACACACACACACACACACACACGCACGTACCTCAGGTTGAGCATGCGCTGCTCGGCGTCCTGCCAGGCGGCGTCGGGCTGCACACACACACACACACACACACGTACCTCAGGTTGAGCATGCGCTGCTCGGCGTCCTGCCAGGCGGCGTCGGGCTGCACACACACACACACACACGCACGTACCTCAGGTTGAGCATGCGCTGCTCGGCGTCCTGCCAGGCGGCGTCGGGCTGCACACACACACACACACACACACGCACGTACCTCAGGTTGAGCATGCGCTGCTCGGCGTCCTGCCAGGCGGCGTCGGGCTGCACACACACACACACACACACACACACACGTACCTCAGGTTGAGCATGCGCTGCTCGGCGTCCTGCCAGGCGGCGTCGGGCTGCACACACACACACACACACACACGTACCTCAGGTTGAGCATGCGCTGCTCGGCGTCCTGCCAGGCGGCGTCGGGCTGCACACACACACACACACACACACGTACCTCAGGTTGAGCATGCGCTGCTCGGCGTCCTGCCAGGCGGCGTCGGGCTGCACACACACACACACACACACACACACACGTACCTCAGGTTGAGCATGCGCTGCTCGGCGTCCTGCCAGGCGGCGTCGGGCTGCACACACACACACACACACACACACACACGTACCTCAGGTTGAGCATGCGCTGCTCGGCGTCCTGCCAGGCGGCGTCGGGCTGCACACACACACACACACACACACACGCACGTACCTCAGGTTGAGCATGCGCTGCTCGGCGTCCTGCCAGGCGGCGTCGGGCTGCACACACACACACACACACACACGTACCTCAGGTTGAGCATGCGCTGCTCGGCGTCCTGCCAGGCGGCGTCGGGCTGCACACACACACACACACACGCACGTACCTCAGGTTGAGCATGCGCTGCTCGGCGTCCTGCCAGGCGGCGTCGGGCTGCACACACACACACACACACACACGCACGTACCTCAGGTTGAGCATGCGCTGCTCGGCGTCCTGCCAGGCGGCGTCGGGCTGCACACACACACACACACACACACGCACGTACCTCAGGTTGAGCATGCGCTGCTCGGCGTCCTGCCAGGCGGCGTCGGGCTGCACACACACACACACACACACACGCACGTACCTCAGGTTGAGCATGCGCTGCTCGGCGTCCTGCCAGGCGGCGTCGGGCTGCACACACACACACACACACACACGCACGTACCTCAGGTTGAGCATGCGCTGCTCGGCGTCCTGCCAGGCGGCGTCGGGCTCGGCCCACAGGCGCTCGGCCAGCGCGGCGGCGCGCGGCCACACGCGCGCGTCCAGCGACGCCGCGTCCGCCTGCTCCGACCACAGCGCCGCCTCGCCGCCTGCAACACAGGTGCCGTGCCGTGAGCCCCGAGGCTTCCAACCGACCTCACTTTGCTGTTTTTCACTACATTATACTTTTACTGTTGAACAAAAATAAAGTGTTCAAAATACTGTTTTTAACATCAAATGCTAAAGACTTTAAGTGCTAGACTTAAATTCGACTGTGGTGTGTGTAGCGCACACACATTTATGTATTTGAAAAACGCTTACGCGTTACTTTTTAGTATTAAGTTAGATTTAAGTAAATTGAGGCAGTATGTAATAGAACTCTAAGGAAGAACGACAAATAAAGAAACCTCTAACCTCATCATGTGATTTCTATTCAAGAACCCCTACAGAATTAGTCGATATACGATACCTACAACTAAATAACCTAAACAGAATATTACATGGCGACCTTGCCACTTCGGACCACAGTGGAATTTCCTGAATAATTTTAAACAAATATCAGAAGATGGGAAGCCGATATTCCAAGGAGGAAACTGTCATAGCCCAGACAGCCAGCGGTAATGCCGAAAGCTCTACAAATGAGCCGATGATGGAAAAATTCGTCATAGTGATCTTCATTTTAATGATAATCTTCGCTGCATACTTTATCATAAAGGAATGCTACAGAAAGTTTACTCGAAAAGTAAGAAAGGAACTCAACCGCGCCGCCATCGTGTCGCAGCCCCAGGGGAGCATCAGCATGTCGAATTTGGCCAGCGCTGCAGTATAGAATTTCCGTCAAGAAAAACCGAAAAAAGTGTAAAAGTGGATGTAGTGAGTGAAGTGAAGTGTTCCAAGGTTTAATGATAACAATATTCGTTTTTTTTTATTATTCCGTTTAGATTTTTATTGGTATGTTACTTAAAGAACTAAAAATTATACATGATACTTTAAAAAGTATAAAAGATTATTTAACAAAAATTGGTCAAACTAGGCGAAATATTTCCGAAACTGCTAAAAATAAGTATAAAGAAGCCCAGTCTCTGTACAATCGTTTGGAGTCTATTTTGTCTGAAATTCATGAAAAAACCGAACAGTCTGAATTTAGTACGCAGACACTTCAATCTATAAACTACATAATTAATGATATACATTTAACGTACAATAAAATATTTACACTTAAAAATAAAGATTTAGAAACATCAACAATGGCTACCGAAAAATTTAACTTAAAAACGGCAATAGCCTTGTTACCCGTGATAAATTCTGATGAGCAAGTGACTCTACAATTAATTGATGGCATTAGTTTATATAGTTCCATGATATCTCATGACTGTCAAAGTAAACTTGTTGACTTCGTTTTAAAAACCAGGTTATCTTCTAGTGCTAAGTTACGCCTGAAAAGTAATTATGTAGACGTTGAAAGCCTTTTATTAGATATGCGACAACATCTTGTACAAAAGAAGTCGCCCGTAGCATTACAAAATCAAATGCAATCAAGCAAACAAGGTCGTAGGTCTATCGAAAAATTTGGAAGTGAATTAGAGTCTTTATTTGTCAACTTAACCATTGCCCAATCAGAGGGAGATGAAAATAAATTTCAAGTTCTACGATCAATAAATGAAAAAGTTGCTATCAAAAGATTTGCTGACGGTTTATCAGACACACGTTTGAGTACAATCATAGCCTCTCGTACGTTTACGTCTTTGCCAGCGGCTATACGTAGTGCCGTGGATGAACAAATTTTGACTCCGGTAGACGATCAAATTATGAATGTTAGGTATGACCGAAATAAACAGCGCAATTTTACACAATCTTGGAGTAACAAAAACGGTTTTAGGTATCCTCGGTCTAATAACAACTTTAGAGGTCATCGTGGGACTACATATTATAACTCTCGAAGTAATTGGCAATCTCGTGGTCGAGGGTACCCTCCGGGAGCCCGAGCCGCGCCTGGCGCCCGCGCCGCGCCATTGCCACCGCCGCCTTGCCCGCCGCGAGCCCGCCAGCCCCGCGTGCACCAGGCCACACACGACTTCGAACGACAGGGTACCGAGCAAAAAGTTAACGAACAGTTAGAATTTTTTCGTCCCTAAACAAAAAGAGCTCAGTATATTTAGTTACAATACGAGTAGTATTGTTAGTTTTATTACTTTAGACACAAGTTTGAATAGTTCGATAAACTTATTAGTAGATAGCGGAGCCAGCTTATGTGTTTTAAAGCACGAATGGTTACAAGAGAACCCTGCGTATTTCAGTAGGTTTTATAGCGAAAAACTAACAATTAAGGGTATTAGTGGTAAGTTAGTTTCAGAGGGTTACATTTATTTAGATTTAGAACATACCGGTATTAAGTTTAAGGAAAAGTTTTTTGTTTTTAAGAATTTATCATGTCCTGCCGACGGTATTTTAGGAGAAAGTTTTTTTAAGCGGCATGATGCTATTATAGATTATAAACGTCAAACTTTAGGTTTATCAATTAATGGTTCATTTGTAAGTGTAAACATGAACAATGATAGTAGATACTGTCATACGATACCTTCTCGCTGTGAAATAATTATTCACGTTCCTTGTCATACAAGTAGTAAAGAGTGCGTTATTTTAAGTAAAGAATTAAAGGATGGAATTTTTTGTGCAGGAACGATTGTGAAGCCGAATAAAGGTCTTATACCTATACGAGTATTGAATACAACGGAAAATAATGTAGATGTAGATTTTTCAGACTTAGAAATATTATCTCTTTGTAGTTTTGATGTTTGCTATTTTGATAAAGAAAATAATTCTACGGATAGAGTGAAAAGGCTTTTGAATTTATTGGATCTGACAAATTTGAATAAAGAAGAGGAATTAAGCATTCAACAAATTTGTGCTAAGTATGCCGACGTCTTCCATTTGCCGGGAGATAAGTTATCTACCACGAATATAATGGAGCATACTATCACGTTAAAGGATAATGTAACACCAGTTTATGTTAAGCCTTATAGGATTCCTCAAGCTTTAAAAAAGGAAGTTAACAGACAAATACAGGATATGTTAGATAACGACATCATAGAGGAGACCATCTCCGAGTGGTCAAGCCCAGTCTTATTAGTGCCCAAAAAGGCTGATAAGTCAAATAATAAACAGTGGCGTCTTGTTGTAGACTATAGACAGTTAAATAACAAAATCCAAGATGATAAATTTCCTCTACCAAATATTACCGATATTTTAGATTCCTTATCTGGTAGTATCTATTTTTCTAAATTAGATCTCTCACAATCCTATTTTCAATTGAATTTGAGTGAAAATTCACGTAAGTGCACTGCTTTTACAGCTGATAAACAATATCAGATGAAGCGATGTCCTATGGGACTTAAGACCAGTCCTAGTGTTTTTTCAAGGCTTATGACCATAGCAATGTCTGGCTTGAACTATAAAAAACTATTTATTTATTTAGACGATTATGTAATTATAGGAAATTCTATGGAAAACCACAATAAAAATCTTATTTCTGTTTTGAACCGTATGAGAGAAGTTAATTTAAAATTAAATCCTATGAAATGTGAGTTTTTACGCAAAGAATTAATTTACTTAGGACATAAAATTACGTCTGAAGGCATATTTCCTGACCCAAGCAAAATAGAATCAATGCAAAACTTCCCACGACCAACGTGCGCCGATGACGTCAAACGTTTTGTCGCATTTGCAAATTATTATCGACGGTTCATTTTACATTTCGCCGACATTGTTTACCCGTTAAATAAGCTTAGTAAAAAAGGAGTCATGTTTACGTGGGATTCTAACTGTGAGAATGCATTTCAAAAACTAAAATTATCTTTATGTAGCCCACCGATTTTAGATTATCCAGATTTTTCAGAAACGAATATCTTTAAATTACAAACAGATGCCTCAAAAATAGGTTTAGGTGCCGTATTGTCTAACAGTAACGGGAAAGTTGTTGCTTACGCGAGCCGTTGTTTGAAACCAGCCGAAACGCGTTACCCTATTATTGAACTGGAACTACTAGCAATAGTTTGGTCCATAAGACATTTTAGGCCATATTTATACGGCAGAAAATTTAAAATTTTTACCGACCACAAACCGCTTATTTATTTATTTGGTTTGAACGATCCTTCTAGCAGGCTTACAAAGTTTAGGCTTTATTTAGAAGAATATGATTTTGAAGTCGAGTACGTTCCTGGTCGAAATAATGTAACTGCAGATGCATTAAGTCGAATTCAGGTAACGTCCGACGAACTCAAAGAAATGTCAAACAAAAATAATATCTCAGTTTTGACAAGAGCCCAATCTAGACGAATACCTACACATGACATCAACCAGCCCCCGAGTGCCCCGACGAGTAAGTCTGATCAGCTTACGCAGTTGGAAGTACTCAAAAGGCCGGATGACGTCATCGAATTAATATTTTCTTATAACTATAAAGATATTTTATTCAAGTGCAAAAGTGAGCTATTTTATCAATCAGCCTCTAACTTTTGCGTTTTTGTGCCGAAAGAATCGGCTATATTCTTAGATGCTCGATCGTTATCTACTGCGAAAGTGTTAGCGAGGGATTTAAGAAATTTGTGTATCCAAATGAATATTAAAGAATTACTTATTATTAAAAATAATAGTAACAAAATACAAATAAAAAGATTATTGCAATGTTTTTCTACCATGAAATACGATTCGCCAAGATTTTTAATTACCAAGGACGTTACACGTATAATAGATAAGGATGATATTAGAGTTATACTGAACGATTTCCATTTACTGCCTACTAGCGGACATGCAGGTATTAACCGCATGTTAAATAACATCAAAAAATATTACTACTGGCCAGGCTTAAGTACAGACGTGTACAATTTCGTGAAAAAATGTAGGCATTGCCAAATACAAAAACATACTAATAAAGGTATAAAGCAACCAATGGTTATAACTTCTACGCCAAGTGGTGTTTTTGAGAGAATGAGTTTAGATTTAGTGGGTCCGTTAGAAATAGATAATTATAGAAATAAGTATATTTTAACACTCCAGTGTGAGTTATCAAAGTATGTTGAGGCATACCCGCTTCAGTCTAAGGAAACGGAGGAAGTCACTCAAGCGTTTGTTAATCATTTTATTCTAAGGTACGGAGTTCCTAAAGAAATTATCACGGATAGAGGTACAGAATTTTTGTCTAGCGTAATGTCCGAAACGTGTGAGCTATTAGGTATTAAAAAATTACATTCTACAGCCTACCATCACGAGACATTAGGTGCGCTAGAAAACACTCACAAACATTTAGGTTCATTTTTAAGAATACAGTGCAATAATTACAAAAAAGATTGGAGTCTCTGGATTCCTTATTGGACTTTTTCTTTTAATACTTCGGTACATTCACAGACAAAATATACGCCCTACGAATTAGTCTTTGGAAAATTGTGTAATCTACCTAGTAATTTAACTTTTGACTTAGATCCATTGTATAATATTGAATCTTATCCCTTAGAATTAAAATATAGATTACAAAGAGCCCATAATGATGCCCGTAATAATTTGTTACAATGTAAAACAAACCGAAAGTTATTGTTTGATAAGACTTGTAATCCGATAGTCTATACACCTGGTGACTTGTTGTTAATTAAGAATCAAGTAGGTAATAAGTTAGATAATATTTTTAGAGGACCATACGTTGTAATTAAAGATTTAGAACCAAATGTTAAGATTTTAAAGGGTAATAAAGAATATGTTGTTCATAAAAATTTAACGAAAAAATATTGCAAATAATAAATAATTGTGTATCTATAAAAAAAAAAAAATAATAACTTTTGTATGTTAGGTTATTTGTAGTTTTTTTTTTTTTTTCCCTTGCCAATGGGGAGGGGATAGTAAAACTTGGGGGTGCGTGTGGTGTGTGTAGCGCACACACATTTATGTATTTGAAAAACGCTTACGCGTTACTTTTTAGTATTAAGTTAGATTTAAGTAAATTGAGGCAGTATGTAATAGAACTCTAAGGAAGAACGACAAATAAAGAAACCTCTAACCTCATCATGTGATTTCTATTCAAGAACCCCTACAGAATTAGTCGATATACGATACCTACAACTAAATAACCTAAACAGAATATTACACGACGAACACTTTGGCGATGGAGAAAACCTGTCTGCCTCAGACGCGAATGGTTGCGGGTTCGATTCCCGCAGGGAACAAAAAATAATGTACCGTGTCTGGGTATGTATAAATTTAAGTATTTATATTCTAGGTTCCCCCTAGTTCGCTACATGGTATCTCATAACACAAGCTATGCTTACTTTGGGGCCATGTAGTTGGTGCGATTGTCTAGAGATTTTATTTGTTTATTAAATTAATAATTTAAGCTAGAAGCTCTAAAATAAATTGAATACCTACTGTTTATTTTTCCAAAATACTATTTGATATTCTTTTCAGACTTCTAAGAAAAACGGTGGCGACCCTATATAGCCTGCTGTGTGCAACTAAAGAACCTCACTCAAATTCAGCTGTATTCGGACATTTAGGTATGTCAAAATTAAATGTTACAGATTTGGACCCACTAACGTAATAAACTACAATCTTATTTCATTTGGTAGCTGTTCGACTTAAAAAAATGGAATTGCACATCCACTGAAATATAAATCGTAAGATTGAATATAAAACTTAAAAAATACATAATCTGTGTAAACATGACAATAACATAGACTGGAAATAGATAAAATGGAATAATTTGACTTTACATAGGCATGAACAGTCATGAAGTTTTTGACAGTGATCGATAGAACTGTCAGAAACATTTTCAATTGATAAAAACGTAGAGAACCGCAGACTTATTAGATAGAGAACAGTCATTCAAATATTAAACGTTTAATTGTATAAGTTGGATTTTTCTTTATGATTATACAGGGTTACTGGGTAAGTCGACCTAGTACCATTAAGGGCGAGTAGTACCGTCTTTTCTAACTTATTTCACTATGAAACACCCTAAACCTAACCGTTTTCGAGATAAACGACTTTTTTTTATAAAAAAATTGCCGTTAAGTGTCATATTTTGAAATTGGCGTGCTTTTTATTATTGTTATTTATTTTTTACATGTAGATTAAAATGTTCTATGATCTTAGTAACCAAACTCCTACGTATGATTACCTACTAAACACCTACATAATTCTGGTGTCCTTCAAGCTATAATCCTCACTTTTGAAATGTGAATGGAAAGGAGTTTTGACTATGCCAAAAAATAGCGATAAGATAGTCATAATTAGTGACCAATATAAAAAAGTCGTGTTATAGTTTCAGCGGTAGGTATAGCTATAGGTTGGTGAGGATTACAGATTGAACGTCAAGCTGTAATTCTCACGTCTCGTGCACGTTAATGGTATCGACTTGGTTTAAGTTCCAAAAAATAGTCATGAAATAGTGATAACGACAAGCCAAATCTCATAAATAGTCGGCCAACGACTCCAGAGATATATAGGTACCCTGGTGAGGATATCTCGTATTCTTATATCGTATTCACTTCACAAAATAAATTAATTAAATAGCGGCCCTTCCTGGGATGTATACAATAAAAAACAATTCGCTTCGCTAGAGAGCTTACTACAACGTGCATTTATATTCACCTACAAGTTCCCTGTCTATCTAATGCGAACACTCACCTCTTCGAATAAATGAGGATTGTCTATTTTAAAATCATTATTAAAAAGAGATGTACCAAAATGCAAGGAGCCTTGGCCAGATCCTTGTACTTAAACTATATCAAAAAATTTGTAAAGACCCTTAGAACAATTTCCGCCTGTCAAATTGTTTAAAATCAACTTGTTCAATTTATTTTTTAAGGAAATAAGATTGTGCGCATCAATTTGCAACACAAACAAACATGTCATGGCGGAAAAAGGACATTTTGACAGCTTTGATTTAAAACGATCAATTAAACAGACGAATAACACTGTGAACACCACAGACATACATTTACATAGATGACGCAATTGTCACGATTTGTATTGAACCAAGCGTGCCGACTTTTTAACACCTTTAATGACTTGACAGCTGATATTTTGTGATATAAAATACAAACCGTTTCAAAGACACTGATATCGCCGATAAAATCGACTATTAAGAACGATATCTATATTGTGATATCGATTTTATAGCAGACATACATACTGATACTGAATTTAGCGGCGGCCAACCTTGACGCTTGGTCGGAGTTCGGACACGCGAAGTACATGCACTTGCGTTGTCTATGTAATATAGATGTATGTCTGTGGTGAACACAGTACAGATACTGTGAGTGAAGTTAACTCGACAACTCTCACCGTATTAAAGACGCCATATCAGTGTCGCTCCAAAAAAAGGAAATTTAATAAAAATTATGTTAATTTTAGTATTTTCCAACCACTTAAATGTTTGGTAAATGTTAATATTTATATAATTTCAAATGGATAAATTTATTTAATACATTTGAGTACAAAGTCGTTACATAAGATATCTCTTACCGAGTATTTGTTCCTTGAAGTCCAGCGCCATGTTCGCCGGGCTGTTGTCGTAGATCTTCTGCCAGCCGATGTACGGCGAGCACCAGTTGTTGCCTGCAATCACAGCCAAATATCTAATTAAATACATACATACATAGCTTCACGCCCGTATCCGTCGAGAAGAAGTGGCAAGAAACTTAACTTTATTCATATGAAATATTTTTTAATGTAATTAATTTGTTCTATGGTTTTAGTAGATAAAAAAAATTTAAAGTGATTCGTACCCGCGCCCACCCACGCACCAAACCCACAGTCGAGGTACAGCGCGTCGTAGTTGGAAATAATCAAATTGTATCCTTTTTTTAGTAACCCTTGGATTTCAGGATCTTTGGCAGTCGTCCAAACCTGGAATTAAGTATTAATCATTAGCGATTTTGTGGTGTTAAAGATCTTTTTGTGAAAAAATTCACTAATCGAACATCTATGAATATAGAAAATATATAGGTACTTACACCTTATGTTGATGATTTCATTTTACACAAATATTTGGTAAATAGTCAGTTTCTTAATGCACTGCATTCATTGATTATTTGATACTATATATTTACTATGCTTATAGTTAGGTATAGAAGACCGCATATCAACCTTTACAAACTAAAAGATTGTAATTGAATCTGATCTCTATGCACTCAACATTGAGTTAAATGTTGGTTGAGGAAATTTGACAGGTTTGAAATGCTTGATCATAGGCCTTCTGTACATACATACATACTGGACATACTTAGGTAGATATATTTTGAATTTCTAAAAAGCAATCTCACCTGAATAATATATTGATCTTTGTCCAAAAATTGATTGATGTGGTTGCTGGCTGTCAACGTACTTGTCCACAAAATTAAGGGCAACTTTTTCCCAAATGCCTGAAATTTAAAGAAACAATTGCATTTAGTTACATTGATCATATAAATGAACCAGGTTCATCCCGCGACTCCCTACGTGCATAAACTAAAATGTCCTATATTTCCGCTTTGCGCTGGAATTTTGGGAATTCTTTCCAAATTCACCCATTGATGTCTTTTTACCAAGTGTCACATCGGTGCACTCAAGGACTAAGATTTTTCACACAAACGAAACAGTCCTATAATTCCTATTCCCGTGAGAATTTCTGAAATTCCTTCCTTAGTAAAAGCAGACAACCCTTAAGGAATGTATGTTCCCGTGGTTCCGAATTACAGCTCACCAAGACCAGTAGTTGTCTTTCAGTCAATCAGTCCTATATTTATGCAGTGCTGCAGGGCTATGAGTCTCTTCCTTGGGTGACGAGGAGGTATAGGCCATAATCCACCAAGCTGGCCTAGTGCTGGTTGGTGGATGTCAGAATTTTCAGAGTGTCGCCGAAATAGCTTCTGATAAACCCTTACGACTACTGTATACAGCACCCGGGCGGAACAGACTGTTTTACGTGCTCTCCGAAGCACGGAAGTTGTTGTGAGACATGAATGTTCGGCGGTCACCCATATTTTACTGACCGCGCCGAAAGTTGCTTAACCTGCGATATATACACAGTAACCTCGGCGCCACTACGACTTCTCCTTTGGAACCTATATTTCTCAAGCTCAAGTAATGTCAACGGAATCGAAAGTTACGCGGTGAAACCGGGGGGGGATGTTTTTATAGGTATACAGGATTACTTGATTGAATCAGGCGTTACTTTGCGGAAATCCATAACTACTACTATAACTAAGTTAACTTGCTTATCCCGCGACTCCAAAGCACTAGTGATCAAAGCACGGGGTGCGGACCCTGAGGATGCTTCTTGTTGAAGCGAAACACGTGTCGGCGGTAGCTTGTGGTGCGGGTTACTGTGTTCCGAGCGTGTGTTCATTGCATTCCTTGCTTCTTGAGGTAGGGAAGGCGGTGAACCAACGCACGAAAATCCTGCATCAATAGTGCTTTGGAGTCGCGGAATTAGCAAGTTATTTTATACAGCGTTAATTTTAAGTAGCACATCACCTCTTGCAGGCAGCTTCTCCACATCAATCCCATCAACATTTGTTCTACGATTTTTTTTTTTAATTTTCCCATACAAAAAATATTTATTGTCTCTAAACTGGCGTTACTCTATTTACACTGATGCATGCATCTTGCGTCACGCCACAGAGTAATAAATAACGGAGGAAGTAATTTTTTTGTTTTTCTTCTTTTGTGTTATTTATCAAGATTTACAAAATTTGATGCGTTAATTAAAATGAACCCTGTATAAATGAAAGAAGCGTATACTTGAAAAGCCTTCTCCTGCGCGTTGGTCTGGAAGAAGTTCCAGAGCTTGAAGAAGCCGGCGAGCGGCGCGGCGGGCCCGGCGGGCGCGGCGGCGGCGGAGGCGTTGGCGGCGGTGGACCAGCGGTTGCGGCGCAGGAACTCCACGATCTCGGGCTCCGTGCCCCAGCACGCCGCGCTCACCTCGTCGCCGCCCATGTGGAACATGTCCGAGTTGAACGCCTCTGAGGGATGCAAAACGTATTTGTCTTTATAACGTCTGAATCTGAAATTAAGGGCCCGCCACTCGCGAAGCCAAACTCGTCGGTGTGTTTGGTAAAAACATCTTGCCATTTCACACAGCAGGTTGACATGTTTGGTGAGACACACGGTATATTCAGAAACAAAAATATAAATAAATTATTAATAATGCTTAAGGGAAATGCTCAGGGGGAAAATGCTTATCAATATCTAAAAAAAAATACATATTTGAAGTAA
Source organism: Stenoptilia bipunctidactyla (assembly GCA_944452665.1). Lineage (NCBI taxonomy): Eukaryota > Metazoa > Arthropoda > Insecta > Lepidoptera > Pterophoridae > Stenoptilia > Stenoptilia bipunctidactyla. The sequence continues at coordinate 27,837,425 of OX101731.1, forward strand.
GTGATAAATAATCTGGGTCCGTAGAATATACATATAACGTTAATTAATATGTTCTTGTACAAATACGAATTATCTCCGAGAGTTGCGTAAAGATTGGGGTGAAAATATGGATTTTTTTAATGATCGTAATTTTTAATGTTAAAAAAAATAAAAAGATATAATACAATCATAAAAATTAAAAATGAGAAAAAAAATTGTGTGTGCACTGCAATAAGCCGTAACTCAGCGTCATTTTTGTTCACAAAGCAAAGCACTGATATTCTGCTACAGCTTGGGAACAGGGGAGCGTTATTTATGTTGTACGAGCTAAGGTATAATAGATGATTAAACGAACTTCTAAGTGAAGTTCTATCGCTATTATATGAGTCGCTTCATTCGAAGATATTATATAACAGGTAGTCCTTTTTAGGTACTAGGTAACTTCGCACAATTTAAAGTATCATAAAAAAAAACACTGTGGTGGGGCGCCGCGTGGCATGATCCACCCGGTTCGCGCCAAGCCCTCATTCTTTAGAGACCCTAAACGAAACTTTTAAATGGGTTCTGGGGTGGGTGGGTACGTCATATCTTCGAATGAAGCGACTCATATAATAGCGATAGAACTTCACTTAGAAGTTCGTTTAATCATCTATTATATTTCGTCGCTTCATTCTTCAGATATTATATAACAGGTAGATTTTCAGAGATAGAAAGTTTTGTTTAGGTATATACTTGGAATTGAAATAAGTAAAGATATAAATATGTAATTACATATTTTATTATTATAGTACTTAATAATTAGTATTATTGCATAATGAGCTTCAAATAATCTTACTTTATTTGAGTTGCTAGAAATTATAATCAGCTTAAATTAATGAAACTTAGTGATAGTCTATTTATAGACACATAATTTTTAATGTAGTAATTTACTTAATATCAAAATACGTAATATTCAATAACTATTTTTAATATTAGGTTAAGTATTGTTCATGTCTCGATTAAGTATCGACAAAGCAAAGTTATTTTGTTGATCATCTAAAGGCCGATGGTAAAACTTTGCGAACACCTGTGAGTTTTGTGTCCACCCGGCCGTTTTTCGAATGACATCGACACTGATACCGGCCGCGCGCGCGGCTGAGGTTGACGCGTGTCGTGTGCTGTGCGCACTAAAACGCTCATGTCAATGCCACTCGTGGCGAGCGTTTGCTTAATCCATCGACTTAGCGTCTGACTTGATGCAGTTCTGTGGGGAGCTTTGAATGTTACGAAGAGATTCCCGGAGTTTGAACCTCAGATATTTTTTGTAATAAAAATATATTCTTTTAAAGTTGATACTGGGCATATGTTGATATTGCTTTGAAAGTTTGAGAAGAGGGAGAGATAATAAGGGCTGTTCACGATTTGGAGCGGAAGTCTTGATTATATCTGTTATAATAATATTTACTTTATCAGATTGAAAAACAATATTTTCTAATTTAATTAAAGACAATGTCTGTACTCTTTGACCGGTACATAAAGCTAATAATGTAACGAGTTTTTTTTTTTTTTTTTTTTGTAATATTTTCTAATGATAAATTAATATTTGGATACCAAGAAGACAGTTGATTTAGTACTAAATTTGGATCCCAAGTAAATGAATATTTAGGCTTAATAGGTTTAGTTTTATAGGCTCCTTTTAAGAGGCGTTTAACACAACTATTATCACTTATCTCTTCTCCTAATAAAAGAGATAATGCAGATCGATGCGTATTTAATGAACCGTAAGAACATCCCTTATTAAATTGCTCGTTTAAGAATCAAAGAACTAATGGAATGGATTTTTCGAAACTATTAATTCATAACCACACTTCTTGAAACCATAACTTCAATGAGACGTTGTACTAGCGAACAGTAGCGAGCGAGGCGAGCATCAACGTGAGAGCCTCTGGTGGGCAGCCGCGCCGGCTGAACGACGCCCGGAGAGCCTCGCGGCACCCAGGGTAAGGCTGGAGTGCAGTGGGTGCTGACTCCATGGCTGAGAAGGCCAGAAGGGGAATACAAGTACCCCTTCGGCTTTATCATCAATGATTTTTCGTAAACATTTTAATACAAGAGAAAAGGGAGGAAATGCATAAAAATCCAAGTCAGCCCAGCTTATTGTAAATGCATCAACTGCGACTGCATCAGGTTCAGGCTTCTAGGTGACAAATAATTTACATTTGGCTCGACTTGAGAACAAGTCGATCTTAATGGGCCCGAAACTATTTACAATAAGTTGGAAAGCGCTATCCGAGAGGGCCCATTCAGTATCAGGGTTAAGTTTTCTGGACTCTTTCTTTCTTTCTTTTCTTTTTCTTCACTAGCTATACTTTTGAGACCTAACAAAACCGCGAGTAATTCTAAAAAGTTAATAATATTTTCTTTTTCACTGTTCGTCCATGAACCACTATATTTATTATTTTTGCATACTGCTCCCCAGCCTGTCCTAGATGCGTCGGTGTAAATTTCTAACTTATAATTTTGAGTAATGATTGGACAAGAAATAATATTAATATTATTTTTCCACCACCATAAATCTTTTAGTAATATCTTATTGAGATTCATTTTTGCCTCATAGTTTCCTCCGAACTTATTTAAGGCTAAAAAATTTTGTCTCTCTAATATTTTTGTATATAAGAATCCATATTTTGTGGCTGGACAGGCTGCGATCAATACACCTATAAGTTTAGCGAAATTTCGTATTGAACAAGTTTTAAGATTAATGTACCTATTTATTAACTGTGCAATGTTATTCCGCTCAGCGCCAGGTAACGTAATAGACATCTGTTCTGTGTTGAACATAAAACCTATGAATTTGATTGACTTTTTTGGTACAATGTGACTTTTATCGAAATTTACAATAAAACCTAGACAATGTAATAACTTCAAAGTTTCTCTTACATTAATCATGCATTCTTCATATGTATCTCCAATAAGAAGATCGTCTTAATAGGTAGTAGACTTAAAACCTTGTTTTCTCAAATGACTCATTACTTCACGCATAATTTTTGTAAATACCCACGGAGCTATCAATAATCCATACGGCATTGCTGTGAACTCGTAAGTGATCGGCTCAGACGAATCATTTTCTTGGAATTCGAATCGTAGGTACTTTCTGTCACTAACAAAAATCTGTATAAGTAGATATGATTCTTTCATATCTATATTGGGTAAGTATCCATTACGAGGAATTAATTTCGAGGCTGTTTTATAAGATTCCATTTTAAAATGTACTTTTGTTACGAACTTGTTTAAAGATTTTAAATTTAGTATAAACCTTTTTTCTCCGTTAGGTTTCGGAGCTAAAAATATATTTGAAATACATTGAACATTTGAAGGAGAACAAGGTTTTATAGCCCCTAAGTCTAATAATTTATTTATAGCTATTTTCATGTCTCGTTTTTCACATGATGACAAATTATTTTTAGGAATAGAATACTGACAAATTTGAGTATCGAATGGTATTCTAAATAAATACTTTAGCCACTTCAATATAACTTCATTTTTAGTTATTTTTGTCCAACAATCATAAAATAAATTAATTCGACCTGCATGTACCTTGATTAATGTTGGGTCGGAGCACGCATCCTGGATGAAGTCTGCGGCTGGAACTTGGCGTTGAACGCAGAGTTCGATTGTGGGCGCTGCTGTGTTTGAGCTGCTATCGGTTTCCTCTGACCAGTTTCCCTGCTGAGACGACCGGTTGACCGTTGATATTTGAGAGGCGGCTGTTTTGGCTGGGCCTTTTTTAATTAGGGCTCCCTGCTTTTCAATGGCTTTACTTGCCTTTATTTTTTCCGGCACTGAACCGAATAAAGTTTTGTCTCTTTCGGAGTCTTGTATAACATGTTTAAAGTTTGTATCCAAATTAGGTTAAATCAGTTTTACCCTATCTTTGGTTAACATAAAGTGGAGGTCTGATAATAGGCGGCATCCATCACTTACGTGACGGAGGGCCTTCATTTGTTTTCTTCCTTCCCAAGGAGGACGTCAATCCCTCGATTTATGGCGGTAATACCGTACCCCAGCTGTTGCTGAAAGTTTTGGATTATTTTTTTTTTTGTCACGTTCTCGTGCTATGTCAGTTATGGCTGCCAAGATTTCCGCATTTAATTTTGGGGCTTGCAAGTTTTTGCAGTTTTCGGGTACCGTATTTTCTATGGTTAATTTATCTTTGTCTTCTTTGGACAGTCCTTTTCTTAGTAAAGGTGTCCATAAATTTGAGAGCGTATCGTGTATTTTAGCGCCAAATTCGGGTGTATCGGAATTTGCAGCTCCAAGTGCAGTAAGCAGCTCTGGATCCAGATCGGGATTAGGTTCTCCCGATATACCTGGTGCGTCTTGTGATATTGACGGCTCCGGATTAGGGAGCGTCTTTGCAGATAGCTTTTGATCCACAGTGAATGACGCGGTAGTCTTCTGGTTATCCAGGTTTACATCATCCAGTGGTAGCGGTAACTCATACCTTGGAGGCGACATGTTTATGTTTTAACAAACATATAATTCATATTAATATAACGCTCATAACGTATTACAGACAACGAGATAAATCTCCTTGAGATTACCCGCATTTTCTGTAATCGTATTGAAAACAAAAGTGATCGATAAGATCAAATAAAATTTATTAAATTTTACATCACAACGATATTGAGCAGTTAACGTGATATATCTATTATAGATTACACGCATTTTCTGCTCTGATTTTTTAAATAACCTTGGAGGCGACATGTTTATGTCTAATTCATATTAATATAACGCCCATAACGTATTACAGACAACGAGATAAATCTCCTTGAGATTACCCGCATTTTCTGTAGTCGTATTGAAAACAAAAGGTGATCGATAAGATCAGATAAAATTTATTAAAGTTTACATCACAACGATATTGAGCAGTTAACGTGATATATCTATTATAGATTACACGCATTTTCTGCTCTGATTTTTTAAATAACATTTTTACACTGAATAAGTAGGTCTTGCCTTGTAAGATTTCTTCTTCATCGGTAGAAATAATTCGCTGTTTCCGTTTTTTATTTATTTTTTGTTCCAACTTTTTTATCTTTATATTATAATGTTGAAGCTGTTCTTCTGCTGTACGTTTAACATTTTGTAAAAACTTAAGTAAATGATTAAAGTAAATGACGTATGCTTGTTACCACGCACGAAAAAAGAATGAGGGCTTGGCGCGAACCGGGTGGATCATGCCACGCGGCGCCCCACCACAGTGTTTTTTTTTATGATACTTTAAATTGTGCGAAGTTACCTAGTACCTAAAAAGGACTACCTGTTATATAATATCTGAAGAATGAAGCGACGAAATATAATTGTATTGCGGGGTGACTGACCGGCCATGTCGGTGTAGACGTCCTGCAGGTACTCGTAGAGCTCGGGGCGCACGGGGTTGAGCTGCCCGCACGGCGGCTCCACGCAGTACTGCCGCCACGGCTGCGCCTGCCCGCACATGTTACACTCATACATAAGTACCCTCCTGCATACGTCCGCTGAACAACTAAACTAGTATTGTTTCTATATACAGGTAGGTAGGCACATCTTACAAAAGAGAACGTCTCTCTGTTCTGCGGGACTCGCATGCGTCGGCCTTTATATCGACTTTGCTTAGAATATGGCAGATTTGGTTCTGTGGGCTTAATAATCGTATAGAATCGAGTGATTCTATCTATTATGATGCGCATGTTAGCTAACATGACAGGATAAAATAATTCGGTAATATTTATCTTGTCGATTTGAGTCTTTATCGATGTGCGCATGCTAGCCCTGCTGGGTCATTTGATATTCTTTGTACCGGTTTAAGAATACTCAGTTGTTGAGGCTCATTGTAGACTGTTAAACGTCACCCTGTAAGTTACTTCATACTCGGGTTCTGACGGTCTTGATTTGAAAACATTGAATTGAAAGGACTTTAAACACAAAGGCAGTAACGATGGGCATTCAAACTGTAATTGAGCGGAGTGAGGCGGCAATCCTATAGGAATATTACCTGGTATATTCAGCATTTCTAAATGCATATAACTAGGTATACAATTTTTGATTTTGTTAATTAACAGAACAAGGAAAAACCCAAATAGATTATTACTACACCTTTTTTAAATATAGAACAAATGACTATAAACTTGATGCAACAATCTATCGTCGTCCGGTAATTACATAGTCTATTATCTAACAATTATATTCCAATTTATTCATTATAAGACATTTCACTTTTGATTAATTGAAAACAAAACGCTTTTGTCATGCCGCGGTAATCTTAGACAGTACTAATTGAACTGAAATTACGATTTCAATTAAACAACAGTTAGCGGTTTATCAAGAAAGATGTTATAAGTACTATTACATAATTTAGTAAAGTTATTGTTTCCCTCAAACTTAACGAACGATTTGAACAACGATAAAAATGTTTCATTTTTGGAAATGACCGTAGAACGATAACATAAAAATATTTGTTTGAAGAAAAACCATTGGAAAATGATCATTAGTTTTACTAGATGGTACCATTTGTGGTAAATATGACGATGGGCATCATACATCTGGCTGGATATGTGAAGCATTTTCAACTTTAGGCTCATATTGCAAATACTAATCCCGTTTATTATCCTGCAGATAAATAAGAAATAAATCAAACTGACATACCAGCGGTACATGCGGTTCTAAAGATATTTTTCATATGAACTTAAGTTATAAATGCGACAATGAGGCCCACACTAGTATACATGGTTAATTTAAATTAGCGCATCACCTCTTGCAGGCAATGTCTCTTCATCAATCCCAACTACATTTGTTCTACGACTTTTAAAATTAATAGTTTTGTTAATTTATTTTTCAACCGACTTCCTAAAAAGGATGAGGTCCTCAACCCATTTAAATTTCATCGAAATCGGTTGAGTACTTCATTGAAAATTTGAAACTTTTGAAAAAATATGTAGTGTTTCGGAGAATCTTTACGTTGATGACATTTTCAACTCAGCCAAAGTTTTGGCGTGAAGTCGGTTTTTTAATGCTCTGCATTCGTTGATTATTTCCCATACAAAAAGATTTATAGCCTCTAAACTGGCGCGTAAATCTTTTTCCTCTGAGCACAGGCATGCCACGCAACTTGCGCAAGCAAAATCTCGCCACGTGCGGCAGGCAGACGACATTTTTTTCAAAGGAGGTTTCTTTTTTTGGTTTTTTGTTTTTGTTATCAATTATCAAGATTTGTAAAAAGTCTTAGAATAGAGTTGTTGGGGTTGATATAAAGAGGCTGCCTAAGAGAGGTGATGCGTTAATTCAAATTAACCCTGTATAGAGCTAGCAGATCGACTTTCCGAAGTTGTAGACTAAGTTCAATTTGTAAGTACTTTGACTACTTCAAGTATATTTACGTACCTACAAAATGAAGAATTTTCAAAGTTTGATAAATAGACAAGACGTACATTGAGGCAGACGGTGAGGTTGGAGTCCTGCCAGCCCTCGCCCACGTGCGCCGGCGCGTCGAACTCCGGCAGCACGCGCACGCCGCGCTCCAGCGCGTAGCGCACCACGTCCTGGATGGCCTTCTTCGTGTACACCTGCAGTTACACAACAACACGTTACTGACATAGCTTCACGCCTGTATGCCAAGTGGGGCAGGCAGAACACCAGACGCTATAAAACCATCTGATGTCACCTTTGACAAATTTGGAGGTATTATAATGATGTAGAGAGACTATTGTAATGACAAAAACACCAATAAAACCTCCGTCCCTTAACTTGCTTCTACAGTATGCCCGGAAAGTACATTCTATGTTTTTGTTTCGCTCCCAGTCCAGCTTGGGAGCGAAAGAAAATCATAGAATACTTTACACAAACCGACAAATCAACTATGTGGCTTACTTTATATGCTTAAATAAACTTGCGTAATGAGACCTGTACTGTGAAAATAGGGGTATCCTAGTGTACCCCCGTACTAGTGCCAATTTAGAAAAGTTCGTTTCCGAAACTTCCTGGCTGGGACTCTACACCTGGACCTCTCTCCCACTGAACACTCGCATAATGCACCAAGGAAGGAGGACGTTATTATAAAACGCGAATGTGTGACATAGATAGATGAACAAGTAGATGGATTTCTGTAATTGATATCCCCACGGCTAGACCATGTCGCCTGAATGAAAATATTTTTAGACCATACACCACCCTGCTGGCCTAGTGAGGGTAGGTTTTCTATATAGATTTATAGCAAAGAATGCGAAAAAAAAATACATTTCATTCATTTTAGACTTTTTAATGTAAAGTGATAGCTACTTTCACAATCGATATCTAAATAGAAATAATGTTAGTTTCCGTGTGCAATTCTGGATTTTGGGCTCGATTCAGGAGTTGACAACAATATTTTTCGTAATGTGTCGACTGCATAATATCTTGTTATTAAAGTTTATGATATGCTTCGTAAAAACAGGTCTTCGTATAGTCTTTTCTATACTGACAGATTTAAATACTGACGCCCGGCATACAAAACTTCCCAACAATCGTTGGTCTGTAGGCTGCAACATGCCAGGAGTTGGCTTTCTTGGGAGTTCAAAAAACACCTAATTTCCGAAAAGTATAGATAATTCTTGATTTGTGACAACTTAAGACATCATTATGAAAACAGCTCTATCATTAAGGAACTTAATGATCAAGGAACGTCTTTCTTCGACTGTGCATTTGCGAATAGGTACTATATAAAATTCTTTGGCCACACATCCAGGAAAGATCAGTCTATCGAAATACTGGTGGTGCAGGGTCGCGTAGAGGCTAAGAGGTCTAGAGGCTATTCGATGGACAGACCTTGTCAAATCATCCACGAAAATTACTATGATATAATGTTCTTGCGCGATGCAGCAAACCGAAAAAAATGTGAGAAAGTCAAACTGTTCAAGCCGAAACGACCAACCTTTGATTTAACATGTACATACCATCTAGCTTGTTCGCCATCAGAACAACAATGACCATTCTGTATCATCATCATTCAGTCAGGAGATGTCATAGGCCAAGGTTCTCCACTATGCTGGGTCCCGCGCTGCCCTCATCCAGCTTTTACCGGCGACTTTGACCAGATCGTCGGTCCACCTTGCGGGGGCCTTCCACGCTGCGTCTCCCAGTACATACGTGGTCCCACTCGAGAACCTTACTACCATCCGTGACTGAGAATAAAGACAACATTACCTTACTCGGCGAGTAGGCTCCCAGCCTGCTGAGCGCGGGTCGGCGCCACGGTGTTTTCACTAAATTTCGTTAGTATCACTAAGATATAGATGGCGCTGTTTATAATTTATAAAATTAGAAAAATGCCATAGAGAATGTCTCTTTCATCCTACTTTTCATTCTTCGGTTCATTCAATCAATCACCTAACCGACTCATTAAATCTATCTTTCATTCGTTACCTGTGTTCGTTACTGCGCACCCGTTTTCGAATGTTGTTTTTATCGCTTTTTTCTTGGATTCCTTTTACCCACAACCCGGCCACCATTTGGACTTTGTCTTTCCCTTTTTTAATTCGGACCCGGCAATTCTACTGGATTTCGGAAACAACGCTGCAATTCGACCTTTGCATGTTTATTAGAGTTTGAGCGTGATAACGATTTTCTGATATATACATATTTCATATAATCATGATAATATACATATTTGAGGAATCTTAAATATTCTTAAAGAAAAATACAGGGAAAGTTCCCGACTGGTTCTAGTAAAAGTTTCCGTCACTAAATTCTAGATGGCGCTAGAGCTCCGTTTTAGCTGATATCTCTATCTCAAACCTATAAAAGTTACTTTATGGTCGGCGCTACACACTACACTGCCTTGCTGGGGGAGTAAGCTCCCAGCCTGCTGAGCGCGGGGTGGCGCTACACACTACACTACCTTGGTGGGGGAGTAGGCTCCTAGCTTGCTGAGCGCGGGGCGGCGCTCGGACACGAAGGGGAAGCTGTGCGTGTCCGTGATGTGCCAGTGGAACGTGTTCAACTTCACGCTCGCCATCGCATCTGGAACAACGAACCAGTCTTGTCAATCTGTCCTTTATTGTATGAATACCATATACTCTTACCTATATTGGAGAACAGCACTCTGTCTGTACTTGATTCTGATCAAAATTATGTAATAAAAGGAGGTACTTAATTTTTCACCAGAATTCCCTATAAATAAATAAAGAGTTCACTATTGTTTTACGGCTCGACAACTGTTCGTGAAGTCGTCTATACCTACCTACCTATTCTATGTTGATAGCGCCGTGCGGACGTCCGTGGTAAGTAGTTACCTGTGTAACTATGCGTTGCGCAATGAATTCTTTAACTTTCGTTTAAATCTACTCTGAAAATAATTGCCTACTATTTAACTTTTATTTAATTTTTTTCTTCGTGTATGATTTAAAACTATCAGGTCCTCGAACTTCAAAAGTGACCCACCAGTCATCCTGTATATTTATAGATCGCACACTAGTAGAAAGCTAATGAATTGAAAGTCAAAACAACGTAAATATTCTTTTTAGTGATCGAACCTAATTGAGAAAATCAATGACTGTGAAGGTGCAAAAGGCAGCAGATCAAGCGTTCTAAACCTGTCGAAAAATTGCAATTGAATCTGAACTCTATGCCACTGGTGGGGAAATTTGATAGGTCTGTAACACTTGATCTGCTGCCCTCTGTACCTTATTGTAAATAGTTAAGTAACTCACGACCTATATAGTATACAATACCTATATAATAACGGTAAAGACTACTCGCTGCAAACTTAAATATTTGAGATTTGATATTTCAATAACATATTGAGACTTAATAGAAGTACCTACCTACTAATATTCATTCAGAGAACACGACGTCAGAAAACAATTTAAATAATATTTCCTTATGGACTTGCATAATTCATCTAGTTAATAAAGACTTGAGTGAAGTAGCTAATCATTGTTCAAAATAAGAGATTTATTTTAAAGTAGCTGTGCCCGCGACTTCGTTCGCGTGGACGACGAAGCTTATCAATGAGTTGCTATTTGTGTAGAACGTAATTTATCGAGCATACCGGTATAGCTCTGTCCCAGCGCGGGCCCTTGGTGGCTAATTATAATAGAAAGCCAATTGTGTCTCAATAGCGGTGAGATAGAGGGTAAATGAAGTTTTTTGTAGTAGAAGTCTACTTTGTTACCTGTTCAGCAGGATAACCGATAGCGAAGCTGACGTTCATTGCAACGAATGCTCACAAAGATAATGGTAACGATAGATAGTCACCGTACGACATCAATTGAGAGCTTCAGCATACACGAAATTATGAGTGAGCCCGTCCGGAATATGAACATAAAGGTTCCTTGGACTACTCACGCTAAAGCCACGGTACAGATATCAGTACTGTGCTAAAGCTGACCATGTGAAAAACAACTCATGCTAAGATCGACGCCAGCAACGCCTAGAGTCTGCTGACCTTGGGCCTTATTTATTGTCATAGCTTAACATAAAGCTACTGGAAATTGTACCTACTCTCTTAGCCTGAAATGGGAAATTGTTCGGAATCAAATGAATTTCAGGAATCAAAACACTTTCCCCGGCACCAAAACCGGTTAAAATGTCTGCTTTAATTATGTGAACCCTCACGAATAATCTGCACTTTATCACTATTCCTAGTAATGCCACATACGGGACTTGCTGTGCAATCAAGATCGATAGGTATTTTAAACAAAGTATGAGTTGTTTTCCTCCTGGCAACTATGTCGCTGCTATTCCTGTTAAGTATTCCTAATAGGATTACCCCCAAAGTATTATTAGCACTAAGGCAGATACGGTCATATAATAATTTTCGCTCGTATGTCATATTTGAAAGACTGTTTTTCAAAGTTTCTAATAGTTCTGCAGGATTATACATAGTTAGTTTCTGCAGCGTACTTCCTATTAATAAGTACGTTCGAATAGTTATCAACATTGATTTACAGCTAAGCTCAAATATAAAATCGATACGGTCTACGCCTTATAATAGTAAAACTAAGTATCTTCCTAATTACAAAAAAAAACTCAATACCTGACAGAAAATAAAATACCTACCTACACACACACACAACACTTACATTACACCCTATTCACTCATTCTCACACATTTAAAAATCTTATAGTTAAAATGTATACCTACTCAATCATAGATGGTTTTAATATATAGTTTTTATAATTTTTCTATAGTTTAGTTTTTTTGTAAACTTAATAACTGTGTAGTTAGAATATTTTACTTTATTAGTGTTAATGACATTAGGAAGAGCAGGACCACCTGCTACAAGCATTTTCACATGCTCACTAGGTAGATCCTGGCCTCTGAATGCAAATAAACTATTTTCATTTTCAAATATTTTATCGGATCTCACGCTCGCACTTCCAGTCCAGCCATATGGCGCTGGCCGCTGTCTCAGTGTTTTGTGTAAAAGAGAAAAGGCACGGTACAGTAATCTACAGTAATTAAAACATGTGATAGGGTCCCACGTTCAGCATTTAAATTTCATTAGCCTACATTGTGTTTATTTCCATTTAGTATTGTGACTGCAAATGTACTTTTTTTATATAAACAAATAAAATACTTTCTAATAATTGAATAGAAAGTTTTCAACAAAAATACGTTTTATGTCAAAAAAACCAAGTTTACGTTTGAATAAGAAATCGGTCTTAAAAATTAGCGACCGAAAAATAAATATTTCTGACACTCACACAACATTATCTAGCCCAAATTAAGTTTCTTAAAGAACTTGTGTTATGGATACTAGTTAACTGATAAACTTAAGAAATATATAAACATACATATTGAATAAATACATATTTTTTATTAGAAAATAAACTCAAATAAACATACATGACTTGACGACTAATATCTGTGTTCATCACACAAATATCCGTCGCCGCCGGGATTCGAACCCAGGACCTCTGGCATAGAAGGCAATGTACGTTACCCCTACAACTAAGTATTCAAATGTTATGGTTAAATTCAGATACTGTCGCATTCAAATGTGCCTACAAACAAAAAACACTTTTCATCTTACAAGTACCTATCTAGTTAGTACTTAGACCCCTAGTCTATAGTGCAGAAGCCGTTGCGGTTACAGTAGAGAGGAGGACAGACCAAGTGACCAGGTATCCTAAGGATTTCCCCCTTGATAAACTAGTATTAATAGAGATAGACAAGCGTGGCGTGTCACCTACCGATGGTCCTCTTGATGGACTCGATGGAGTAGTAGTTGCGCGCCGTGTCCAGCAGCAAGCCTCGGTACGGGTACACCGGCTTGTCGGCGATCGCCACGTCTCTCACCAACTGGAAAAATTTGAAAATATAAGTGTGTTTTAGAGAAATCGGACCCTCCTTTATCGTAAGGACTATTTGTTTTCGATAAGTTCTTAATATACAGGGTGACTGGTGGGTCACTTATGCAATTCGAAGACGTGATAGTTTGAGATCATAAAAAAAAGAGAAAAAATATAATAAAAAATAATTATTTACTGAATAAACTTAACCGAAAATTTAAGAATTGATTACGCAACGCATGGTTACACTAGGGTTGCGATCCGCGTGCCAGGTCACGTGCCGCGATTGACGTCAGCCGTAAGTAAAGAAAATAGTAACAAAACTTTATTTCTTTATAGGCATTCTAGTCAAAAATTATGTAAGTACCTACTTTTATTACATAATTATAATGAGAATTGAGTACAGAGTGCTCTCATTCAGTATCTAAAATTTGTCACCAGTCACCCTGTATTGACATGGAATTAGAATCAAGCATAGACTTTAGTTAAGTCTCCAAAATAAGACTAATTTCCTCAAATAGTCGACAATATTTTTTACGTCATTCACGTTCAGTAGCCTTTTGTTTGACAATGTTACTTGAAGTTAAGTGGAGATGAAGTGGAACAGGAAAGCGCACTGGTTGAGAACGGAGCTGATTCTTCATAAAACATAAATAAATAACCTCTGAAGCAGTGAATGACACGCTCATCCAAGGATGGTAGAACTACTGTAAGTCTTACGGTTAAGAACTAAAACGTGGGTCCGGGAACAATAACTTATTAAAGACGTTTAAATTTTATCAGACGCCATGTCATGGCAATTCAATAATATGAAACGCAATAAAACCCGGCAAGTCCTTTATTTAATTCACAAGACGAGATCATAAGATTATATGAATAAAACCTAAAGGTCATCACATGACACCACACATAGGTCTCGTCAAGGTAACAGTTTCCGAAGTTATTCATAACATTGGCAACGATTGCACAAGAAGAATGTGGGATAATAATTGTAAATAATGTAAGAAAGAACCAGAGATTAATGTAAAGACTTAAAACTTAGTCAATCAGAAAATAAATATTACGGCTTATGTCAATTGAGGAATTTAACAATACGGCTAGTAGATAAAATTAACTTAATCTAGGTTCATTTAATATTTTTTTAGTTTATGTCACATTTCAAGTGGTTCAATTTTCTTATTAAAATCCAAATTTTATCTAAAATCTAATCAAGTCTAAATTTAAATCATATTGGTAGTTGTAGACATTAAAAATTTTGTATATAGGTAGGAAAAATTACAAAAATCTGCAGTGATGACGGTTTGTAAGCAATAATTGAAATCTGTCAATTGCCGCACGGCTAGCTTAAAATTAGTATGCCTTGTTAATTTTCAATGTTTGTAAACATGTTGTACTCTTAAATAACTGTTAAATGAAAAATTACAATGTTACTAAAAAATGCAACCGTCTCCATACTATACGAACTTTCGTAAGCATACGAATCGACAAAGTTCTGTGCTCGCACCGCAGTCTTTTACGTAGTTCTGTAATTCCAAATAACTTTGACTAATCAGATTTAACAGAAAATAGATTTATTCATTTGATATTGTGGCGTTAAATAAAACCATGCATGTGTCGGTAACTCAGTATCTTCCCAAACGAGATCTCCTTGCCAAATCGGTGCTCAAAATCGTCACATAGATTAAAAATTAATTGTTAAAATGATTGTTCTATTCACTATTTATAGTTTTCTAAAAGTAAAATTGCTCATGGTCTAGACCTGATAAAAAGTAGGTAGTGTTGTCAGTCGCGACACGCGTGCCGTGAACAATACCATGTTTACGAACGACACTTTAGAAAGTTAGAAAGTGAATTTAAACTCTTGATAATAACAAAGGAACTGGAGTGAACATCTACACACCTACACTATATTGTTATACATATTTTTGTACCAACCATTGTAATTTAATTAAGTATAACAATACAGTTTAAAATTGCTTTAACGGCTGTAGTGTAAGAAAATAAAGACAACAAGATTTTTCTTCATATAAAACCTAAGAATTTTAAATCGTGAAATTAGCCAGATCGTTCGGGCATTCGCTTTGAATTTTATTGTATTTTTGCACCTAAATAAACAAAGTTACCTTAATTTGTACCTACTAAGTAAATGTGGATTATTAATTGTCAATATGAAGAGTAGGTGTGTTCGGGCTTTTCATGTTTTTGTTAAATCTGAGATCAAATATACATCATATCTATTGTTTGGGTTTACATCATTGTGGCCAAGTAACCGCAAATTGTTCTATGTCTGATGAACCTTGGCTCAGACTACCATCAGGCGCTTCTGTGTCCGCCTATACGAGTGTGTTGAGGTAGAGTGCCCTTTCCGTTATTATGCAGTTTAGGATAGAGCGACGACGTGGAGAACCTTGGGGAGGTCTATGTCCAGTAGTGGATATTTCTTATGGATAAGGATTAACTATAATATATTATTTTTTACAACAACAGAAGTTATTTGTACTAATTATTTTTTATTCAATTTATTTTATTATTTGGTTATAAATTTATTCGGTTTGAACACTAAGTAATTATATATTTTCTTATTAATTTACAATTCTTTATTGTTACAATTTGACCGTTAGACGTATAGATAATAACTTCTCAGTACAAACACAAAATTCTCAAAAAAATCACCAAGCACAACGAGTTGTCTGGTAGAAATCACTTGAAGCGATAAGGCCGTCCAGATGGTCCTAGATTTATGTTTTTTTTTTATTTGTCTTTGATGGCAATAAAAAGTATTTATTGTTATTAACAACTCATGTCCAAAAGTTTGTCATTTTTTTGATTGTAGAGTACCTACATACCTACGAGTTTAGAGTTTACGCGCAACATAAAAATAAACAGCATGATACCATATCTCCAAGTATCTACTCAATTGACTGCCAATCTACCGGTTATTTTATTTATACCTTGAACCAAAAGGTCCCTACTATGCTAATCGTGTGACATGGGGCTCCACAAAGCCCGGCACAAGTCATTGCTCCAACAAACCGGTCGCCGTTGTCATCATGTTTGCCAAATAGTGTCACCGAACTGCTTCGATGCCTTCGGTAACATAAACTACGAGCAAAGACTGAGATACTAAGCGTCATAAAGTATGCCGGGTCGCAATAAAAAAGGATTTTATTTCTTTAGTTTGCATTCGTTAATATTCTTTCCTTGTATACCGCATGAGATAGCTAATTTATCCAAATCCCAATCGGGAGATTAGAATATATTTCGAAGCTAAAGTATTTATTGCAAGCATTTAATTGACTTTGGTAGATTCCATGTTTGCATTAACATTTAGTGCCTTTGAATAAAATAATTTTAACCGGATTTTATTTCGTATATAATTTTGCATATTGACTCGGCGTTTCGGTGTCTGGTTATAATCGTTTTTTTATTTTACGTTTATATGAAGGGTCGCTGTCTGGTGAACCTCAAAGGGATCTTCACCAAGCGGAGATCAGTCGCACTCAGATCATTCACTACTCGGGCCGTAGTTTTGAAATTGCGCGTAGTTTGTAGCTCAAATTTATCTATTTTTTCGTGGAGATTTTATAAGAATTTTTACTCGTAAATATAGGTAGGTATACATATGTATTGAAGTATTTTGAACTAGAAACCCCCCTTATCCATATACTTATCTAATCTAGTACTCTATACAAACCTCAATAGTTTGTCAACACTATCATGTCGAAGTCACGTATTATGCGTCTCTACATTTTATCTTTATATTTGCTTCTCATTTTGTTAATTTGTAACTATCCATGTATTTAAATTTTATTTAATGTGTTATTTACTACTCTAGTTTTATGATTGCTACTATTGTATTTTTTTTACCCACCTATCTTTTTTTTCAAAATTGTAAATTAACGAATTAAAGTAGCTCAAAAGAATTTCGTAGCAGTAAATGAGTCTCCCCGGCCGCCGCCGCGCCGCCATGCGTGACAAAACAAACTTCCATAGGTCTTATAACATCTTCTTATTTCATAGGTCTTGTACTGTCAAAGTCGCTCAAACTGTTTTGTCGCGTAGGGCTGGCTCCGAAGGGCCCTGCCGGCCTTGGTGAAGCGCGTCGTAAAGCGCTACATATTTGAGTGGCCCTGCTGGCGGCCGCCTGCAGAGCGACCACCCGTCATAGATAATCTGCTCTCAAATATCACCGTGCCAGCGTTGTTTTTCAAATTCAATTTCAAATTATTTTTCAATTATGGTCAAATCAGAGAAGGAGGTTCTTAATTCGTCTGTATCTTTGTTTGTGTGTCTTCGTTACACGATATATCGGACAATTATGGATCGATTTTAAAAATTCTTGTTTCATATAATAGAGAATACTTGATAGTTGGTCCTATATAATTTCATTGAAATCGGTTGAGCACTTCATTGAAAATTTTAAATTTTTGAAAAAAATATGTATGAGTTCGGAGAATGTTTACGTGGTTGACATTATAACCCAAAGTTTTGTCGTGAAGTCGGTTTTTTAATGCTCTGCATTCTTTGATTATTTATTTTATTTTTTATCCTTTTTGTAATTATTTATTTATTATGTACCGGCAGAAAACCAGCAGCGTCGTGGTTCTTGCCACGGCAAAAAGCTGAGCGGAGACACTTTTGATATTTATTCATTTAATTACTCAATAATATAAATATATAATTAGGTACCTAGTATTAAGTTGTGTTGATGATACTTGGACTATTTTATTCCATTCTTGTTTAGATACTCTGGTCCCAGTTTGTCATGTTCGTGTTGTGCATCCATAGCTCAATGCACCTACTATATATATGTATAAGTAATTTGGTTGTGGCATGACATTGGCTCTCACAATAAACTATCTTGTGTTTGTTTTTTTTTTCATGTCATGATCAATATGTACTGTACCTATTTGCATTAATTGATAATTCTGACTGAAAAAGAGTGCCAAGAGTTTTTTTCCGTCGGCTTTTTTTGTCTCTTGGTCTACTGTAATATCTTATTCAATAACTATCAATACCTTGTTAAAGCCGAAGTACAAAATTGTGACGTCATTAAGCGGCCATTCAATGGTCTTATGATGAACAAAATTTTTCATTTCTGTAAATATCAAATAAACGTTTTTTTTCTTTCTTTCAATTTATTTATCAATATATATAAAACTGTTCCGTTACTGACTGAGTGACTGAGGTACTGAGTGACTGAGGTACTGAGTGACTGAGTGACTGACAGACAACGTACAGCCGTAACTACTAGGCGCAGAGAGCTGAAATTTGGAACATACATTTTTTAGGGGATGTAGAGGTGCACTAAGGAAGGAATTCCCGAAATTCCCACGGGAACGGAAATTATTGGACTTTTTAGTTTGAATGAAAAATCTTATTCCTTGAGTGCACGGATATGATACTTGGCATAAAAGTTTTTCAAAAAGAGACTGGTTGTGTTATGAAAGGAATTCCCGAAATTCCCACGGGAACGGGAAATATATGATGTTTTAGTTTGTATGATAAAATCTTATTCTTTGAGTGCACGGATGTGATACTTGGTGTAAAGGTTCCTCAATAAGTGTCTGTTTGTATAATGATAGGAATTCCCGGAATTCCCACGGGAACGGAAAATTTTGAGTTTATGCGTGTACGAAGTCGCGGGCAAACGGCAAAATAATAAATGTGAATGTTTGGATGTTTGTGCCTCAATCACGGCAAAACGGCACAACGGATTTTAATGAAATTTGGCATAGAAATAGAGTACAATCTGGAATAGCACGCTACTTTTTATCCCGTAATTCTCGCGGGATTCGAAACTGCGCGGGTAAAACCGCGCGCGACAGCTAGTTGCTTCATTGTTTTGTTCCGGTAGTGCTATATGAAAAGTCAGTTTCCCCTCAACCAGTGTCTCATCTTCGACCCAATCTTCACTTACCATCAGCGTACACTAATAAACTACACTACCTACACTAATAAACTAAAACTCCTTTTTTCATTTCCAGACAATCACATCAACTACATGGCCCAAACTTAGCAGAGCCTGTGATATGGGCTACCATATAGCGAATTAGAGGGAAACCTAGAATCTTAACATTTTTCAACGCCCAAACTCGTAACATTTTTTCTGTTCCGTGCGGGAATTGAACCCGCGACCACTGAGGAAGACAGTGTTACCCCATCGCCAAAGTGGTCGTCAAAGTGTTTCCTACCAGCAAATGGTTCCTGATGTCATCGTAGATGAAGAGCTGCGCGAGCGTCTCGAGGCCGTGGCGCAGCCCGAAGAACGTGTCGCCCACCAGCGTGGCGTTGAGGCTGTTGTTGCCGGCCGCCGCCACGCTCAGCTCGTAGCCCTCCTCCAGCAGCAGCGAGAACTCTGCCGAACCAACCATACGTTGTACCTACTGGGTTACTTTAATTAGCGCATCGCCTTTTGCGGACAGCCTTTCCACATCAATCCCAATTACATTTATTCTGCGAATTTTTTAAATAAATCCAATAATAAAATATTTATTATTAATATTTTCAACACACTTGCTCGTAAAGTGAGCATTATTCTATTGAGTTTAGAACTATAAACTGGGCTATAAGTCACGCGTGCATAATATATTATACCCTAGTGCATAATATAATGAATCCTACAAAGTTGAATTGTACCTTTGTGCAAATAACATGCGAGAAAACAGAGCATATTTTATTGGTCCGGGTTATACACTAAATATTTTCAGAAACAACAAAGAGGTTTTATACCACTTCAAATCCATATACATTTTTAAATTTTTGCGCCTTATATTAGTAAAATAAATTTGTATATTAAACAAATTATTCACAATTTACAATCTATTACAAAATATTAAAATATTTGCATTTACCACTCCAAATTAAACATTTTCACTTAAAATAGGCTGTCTATGCTATACAGACATTGACACATTTGACGGAAAAGAAAACCTACGCGCATGCGCGAGGTTCGGCGCCATTTTTAATCACAATTCACAGCTTTGTTATCAAGTGTGTTTGTTATTTTATGATCACGTATGTCTGTCTTTTACTCACAAGTGTGTTGAAAAACGTCGTATGTAACTCGTGAGCGTTGCTAATTACAGTCTCGGCTCATTATTAAGCCCGCGCCTGCGGCTCGGGCTCAAATCACAGCCTCGACTGTAATTAGCAACTTCGCTCACTTGTTACATAATATACTATTATTGTTTAAGCTGGCGTTACTCTATTTAGGCTGACGTCACGCCACGTGCAGCGGGGCGCGGGGTTGCAGGGCGACGCAGCAAGATAAAGAGTAATAAATAACAGAGGGAGCAAAATTTTTTGTTTTTCTTTTTTTGTGATATTGATCAAGATTTCTAAAAAGTCGTAGAACAAAATGTGAGGGATTGATGTAGAGAGGCTGCCTGCAAGACGTGATGTGAACGAATTAAAATTAACCCTGTACACTATAATGTGAGAGATTGGATTATGGTGTGGTGGAAGAATATTACTTAAACAAAATCCTGATTTCTATTTAGTAAAGGAATAGATCGCGCTTAACACGTAGTACCCTCTAAAGTTGCTGCGAGGCGTTTCGCGCAGGTGTTTTACTTACAAAAAACCTGCGCGAAGCGAGTCGCAACCACTTCAGAGGGGACTAGATGTTTAAAATGAAAATATGTTTTAAATATGATGAAAATATATTTAAAAAATCCGATATTCACTCAATATTATGTAGCCCGAATTAAGTTTCTTAAAGAACTTACGTTGTGGATAAACTTAAGAATATAAACATACCTACATAAATATTTGATACACCTAGCAGGCAATGGATGTTTTCACTACACATCCCATGTGGTATCTTTATCTTTGAAATAGATCAAAGATAAAGATACCACAAAAATTCAACAATATCTTGTTATTACAGTCGAATGATAATTTAAACATCGCCAAGTGATGATGTGCGTGGACATCAGAGGTATTGGTTCCTTGTCCGAGCTTTAGACAAACGCCAGTCTTCCGTGAGAAGTGAAAATGCTTTTCTATTATTCCCAATGAGATTGATAGCCTTAAATCATCAAAATTCTACTTTGGTTATTCGTCGTAGCCAAATTAAAATGGCTCAACTCTGACCTTACTGTGGAAAGTCAGAGTCAGGCCTGCAGCTGCTGGTGAACCACTCTAGATATAATCCTTCCTTTCGATTGATTGCGTCTTTCTACTAATTTTAATATTGTCAAGTACCTATTTGATGGTTATAAAATCAAATTCATTGATTTTCTAAAAATGAATATGAAAATACCCAAACTGACTCACCAATTACGTGGCATCAAAGTAGGCTTTGAAAGAAAACTAAGAAAACCCCACAACAGTAGTTACTTATGAATATTTATACCCCAACCAGGTCCAAAAACTTAGTTTCCCAAACTGACCTCGCTGGGATTGAAACCCGTCTATCACGCCGCCCGCAGTGACACTCGACCAGAGCACCACGAAGGCTACTCTCAAGAAACGACTTTGGCATTGACTCATGCTGGGTCAATGAACCTTAAACTAACATATCCTTATATCAGATTACTTATGTAGATTAGATTATGGATCTTATACCTTTTTAACTGGATTTTTTCGCGGCTTATCCAAAATCGAGCCAAACTCTACATAGATAGTATTATACACAATGAAATCGGGTCAACTACTCCACCTCTACTCATTATAGGAAGACGATATATTTCATAAAATATTGCGTTTAGGTAAAATAGATAAAGACTGATTACAAAAATCAATTTTCATTTAACCTTAGTTTACCAAGAATAGTCTAGAAAAGGTCAAGGGATGTGAGGGATGTCAGTTCATACGTACAATCCAAAAGTAGAACTACTGGGACATCAAAGTTGCATTCATGGCTACTGGAACTGCTGGGAGAAAAGTTCCACCAGCTCTAAGTTACTACTAGCAGAATCAAAATCTTTCAATGGTGATAGTATTTAAGTAAACAAATAGGAACCTGCTTAACTTTTGACTCTGCAGGGTAAAAATACCCTATTCTTGATGACGTAGAAAAAATCTTTGATAATTGTTGAAAATAAAATGCAACAATAGTAAAATATCGAGATGGGTTTTCCTCTTAAACAGCATCCTTAACACAAGGAACTAGCCGCAGGTCCTCATAGTTTAACCCAAGTGATATGGATATATTGCCCCTTAAACAGTGCTTGTTGGCAGATATGACGTTATTTCTATAGTGCCGAAATGACCTATAGCTAAACCTAATTAACACAGATTAGAATT
Organism: Stenoptilia bipunctidactyla; assembly: GCA_944452665.1. NCBI lineage: Eukaryota > Metazoa > Arthropoda > Insecta > Lepidoptera > Pterophoridae > Stenoptilia > Stenoptilia bipunctidactyla. The sequence goes on from OX101731.1 coordinate 27,859,946, forward strand.
ATACAACATCCCAGACGTGTCCCTGCTTAGCTTTCGAACCGAAGAACGTATTAAAACGAGTCGTCGTCGTGATAAATTAATGTAGCTATAGCGGAAATCCGTATTCTCACATCTCGAGGATGATATAAATACTGACTTCGGTTACTAAAGTAGCAATAATTAAGACTTTCATTAAAAGTCTTTTAAGACTGTCAAAGTAAGTAAAACCATGAAAAACTGTCACAGTTTCGTCAAGCCACTCGGTGAGACTTAAAATGTAAAGCGATGTCAAAAAGTTTTATTTTTAAAGTATTCTATGTTTTACTCATATTTAGTGTCCAGCAACATCCTACTTAGTACTGGCTAGAGGCTTCCCGCCGATCCGCCGGGCTTGCCGGGCCGGGACAGCGCGGTCAGACCTGTGTTTGATGGTCAAAGCCATTTAAAACATATTTCGAAAAAAAAGTATTGCCCTACCTGCACCTGTTTGTTTCATCGATATCTGTTACTCACCTACATAAATAAGTTTTAAGAAGTAACTTCAACTTCAGTCCTGGAATAGTATTCATTGAATAATTCCATAATTTGTAATGATTTTCCATAAAAACTTGAACTTGCTTGTTGAGTTCGCCTTTAAACTACTTTATGGTCGAATACATAAAAATCCGGAGGCTATCTGTCAAACCAATATCAACCTTATCGAATTTATAAATAGAGTCGTCCAGTAACCTACTGATCAGCGTCTGGTTACATTTCATATTATTATTTATAGTATAGCTGTTCTAGGCTATGAATGTATGTCTTGATCGGTGAAACGATATATTAAACATGCATATAAACGTTTTCTTAATCTTAAGAATTTGAATGAGTTTGAACAAAAATCACATAGCTATAAACATATATCATTAGGATATTTTTCTAGGATTTAGCTAAGTATCCTACGACCAGCTGATATAACCAACAATGCGAGTTAAAGGGAGTTTCATTGAAAGGATTTCAAGAAAAACACAATTTCATAAATTTTTTTTTTTTAATTCTGCATTGATCACTTATCAACCCCGGATATTTATGTGTCCACACTGCCCCTTAATCGTTTTATTACATGTATATCCATACCATAATAAAAATATTTGTCATGGGTAGGTAAATACAATGTCTCTATACAGTAATAGCAAGTTGACTTCACTTAAAAGTCGCATAGAGATAGATACATAGTTTACTAGATTGCCATTGTGTTATGAGAATGTGATACTCAGAATGTTCGTATAACACCTAGACTGTTGTTGTAGTAATATGAATTCAAGCTAATAAGAAAGTGAGACGAAACGACAAGCTTTTCCTGCGCTCGTAATCTTTTCTTTATAGGTAACTAATCCGAAGTCTAAATCACAATTTAACTTCGGATTGGTTTAATGATGAGAAAAATTACAGCACACGTCAGAAGAAGTGGCTCTTAAAAAATACTGCACCAGTGTCTACAGCGCATCATGGCCGCAGTAATTATTGCAGAGTCATCATCATCATCACAACTATGTGATGGCTATGGTCTCTCCCCTGGGTACCGAAGAGGCTTAGGCCGTAATCCACCAAGCTGGCCCAATGCTGGTTGGTGGATGTTAGAATTTTCAGGATGCCGAAATGGCCTGTGCCAAACCCTAACAGTTACTGTATACAAGTCTACAACAGCCGGAACCAACTGCTTATAGCTTATATGCATGTTTGTTTATATATTGAGCTTATTTATCCGTTATCTATAAGTTCTACACCAAAGTTAATCTCGGATAGACAATATGGAGTGAATGTGAGAAATATGTACCTATGTATTATTATTTATTTATGGACATTTTCCGTAGCACTGACCTCGCACGTTCGGCTTCTTGTTGACGAGGTAAACGTTCAACGTTTTCCCGTTGGTCTTCGGTGTCACGTCCTTGGGTATCGTCAGCAACGCCATTTGTTTGAATCTCTGGAATCACATGTAGGAATTTAGATATTTCTTTAGTTAATCAAACTTTATTAGGTACCCATATTACCGATATTGCCAAATAAAGTATTTTTTGATAATTTCTCCTTTATGAGTTCCTACCTAAATAATCTTTTGAGGTTGTTTATAATTAGTAGGTACTAATTATAAATAATCGTATAATTAATATTATACGATTGTTTATAATTTTTAATTATAACGTATAATTAATACTATTTTATAAAAAAATAAAAAAACACATAGATATCCATTTTCTTAACAACAAATTATATGAATAAATAATCCAAGTGTGGATAAATTGTTTAATTGTGTTTTCTTATTGTATCTACTTACATGTTTCTGATTCAATCTTGTTTTAAATGGTAATTTCGAGGTAGAGACAATTTTTTGTTTTTACCTACCTATTAGTATTCTAAGACATTCATACATTCTAGATCCAAGATTAATGTATGTAAGATTAATAAGATTAGGCAATGGATTCTGGTTGTCATGAAAACGCTCTTCATTGTGCTATTTTATCTAGCATCAATTTAATAATGGAATCCACTGGCTATTTGTAAAACAATTGAAAATTGTTGACGTTTAGTGAAGACCTCTTGTAAGATGCATTAGCATTTGTGAAAAAATCCCTATATACAGTAACTATTCAGAATGATGCCAATCAAATTAAGTACCTTTATGCGCCTTATACTCGATTATTGAAGCAAAATTCTATCGAATAAGGCTCGTCTTACCGTACTTGAGGGAGTTTTGGCGCCAACACTTATGTACGGTAGTGAATCTTGGGTGTATTTATTTATTTATTTATTTTAGGAAGACCAACAGCCATTATAACAATAATAAAGATACAATAGTAATAGTGGGCCAATTATAGGTCCTCGCCGATATGAAGCGAGAGAGACAAGAAAGCAAGATTAATGCTGTGGATAGGTATGAGAGCTTTGAGGAGCATGTGTGGAGAGAAATTGAGTGACCCGCAATAGTAAAATAAGAAAGGGATACGGATTGAAAGAAGACGTGAGTAGTAACTAAGATTGAAAAGGGTATACTACGGTGGTAGCCTATCCCTAAGGGCGTGACATTTTGTATGTATGTAAAGTTTGTAGAAGTACCAACGTCTTGATTATTACATTGACAATAATGGCAGAATAGGTAGTATAAACAACTGGAACCAGGGACTACCACCTAATGTCCCTGAAGTTGCAACAGTTCATGATGACTTAAGCATCATAACCAAAATACAAGCAATATTGACAGAATTTGAACTAAACAACCAAATAATACTGAGGTAAATTAGAGCTACATTTTTAATAAGTAAACGAGGAATGTTACCTTTTCACACCGTTTGATTTATGAGCGCTTTAGATACAGCGAGTTCAGGTATTTTGATAGTAATTTTAATGGCAATACTTCTTAGTCCTTATGTTCACTTTCCACTCGATGGCATGGAGAATAAACGTCCCATCCTCATTACATAAATAAACAGAAGCTCGCAGTATCTGCAGATCTTATAAACAGAGTAGGTACCTACATGAAGCGCGAATCGAGCCCGGTAGGTAACTATCGACCTCGCTATTCAACTACTGCACCATGAGGATCCTCGTCATGATAGCTTAATGAATAAAAAGTTTCAAGCCATTTCAATTGTGGCATATTTTTTCTGTTTCTTAATTTTTTCAAATAAACTCATTTCAACACAATTAGTTGTTCCTATCGCCGGAAAAGCGGATTCATGATTATTCCATGATTTCCTAGAAGTAAGTTGTAAGGTTTGAGGTTGTAAGATTTGAGGTGAATCACACTGACCTGCCCCGCCGCGGCCAGCAGGTCGTCCGACTGGCCCTTGTTCACGATGTGCGTGAAGATGTTGTGCAGGTTGATCTTCGACAGGTAGTTCCCGAGCTGCAGGTTGAGCGTCGGCTTCGGCCACAAGTTACCTGAAATTAAGCGTACATGCTGAACTTCAAATAATCGACGAATGTAGGACATTAAAAACCGACTACACTAACATTTTTAAATTCTTGTCAAAACTATGGCTGAAGAATAAGGTCATCAAGGTAAATATTCTACGTTTTCATACAAATATTTCTAAAAATTAGGTATTGTTTTAAAAAATGAAACAGTCGATATCGATGAAAATATGGACCATTTCTGAAGTATCCTCTATCGTTTAAATAATAATCAAAATCGAATCATAATTCACGTAACAAGGATATAAAAAAACCATGCACTGGATTGAGACCCTCCTCCTTTTGGAACTTGTTTGTTAAACGTTAAAACAAAGGTATTTCTGTATAACGTGGAGTGTAGAGGGACTTACCGAATTCATTGCAGAACATCTTGCAGGCGTCGAGGTTGAGCGGAGGGTCGTCGCCCTTGGGCTCGTTCCTGGTCTTGACGCACTTGGACGTCTTGCACACCCACTTCCAGACCACCGGGTCCTCGGCTGTGGTCGTGCTGAGCCAACAAAACAAATAGTCGCTTTAACATCTCTTTTATGCCACGCGGAGGAAAAAAATTAAGAGACACTTTGATTGAGTAAAAGACTTTTTAAGAAACAACTCTTATAATAGTTCTAAAGAGTACAAAAGTTAAGCAAGTAATGATTTTTAGTGTCTCCATATAAAACATACACAGGAACATAAACTCCTGAAGGTAATAGATTGCTTAAATCGGTGTAGTATAACAGAAAGACACGCGTATAAGCCCACACGAAGTTATACGCACCGATGCAAAAGGTAGAGTTCTATTGAAGAAGCGCATTTCACATTTACAGTATTACATTTTTTTTATTATTGAACGATTATGTTTATGAATATTTATATTATATTAATGTAGTCAATAAGTTTCTAAAAGCTGTATGACATTTAGAAAACATTATTTACAATAAGTAAATGTGTAAGTTTTAATAGTTATCAATTATTTTGCTATTTTTGTCCAACGTTTAACCAAGCTAGCTTTCATGATTTTAAATTAGGATTATACAATAGTATGCTATTTGTATCGTAAAAGTTAAAAAATAGGAGGTTAGTATTTATGTTCGTGTATGTGTATTTATTGCGAACAGAATAAGGTTGCTTTTTGGGCCACTTTACGCTTAATTCATGCAGATTTTTAGAAAACTTAAATTCGTACATACATAATTATTGCGCGAAATTGTGACCCAGCGACGCGGGCGATTAGATTTTTGAACCAAAAGCTACGAGTATATTTCAACTAAATAGATACCTATATCAACGGCGCGCGCCAAGGTGGTGGGCAGGCTGGATATCCTACGAAAAGGGAGGATCGCATAGCTAAGTCGTCTTTCAACGCTTCAGATTGATAGAGCAGACGTAGGTATAATAGAGTTACGAGTTTCCGAAAAACGTTATTTTTTCCGTGTCACCCTTTTATGAATTCTGTGGTAGGTACCACCTTATAGATTAGTTCTTACTCATTTCAAATCGAACTAATTCATTTTATTGCTTTATAGTGGTATACAAATAGATGATAAGGGTTATTAATAATAAGTTGGCACTCACTGCGCTACAAGATTGAAAACATAGATATATGCGTAGTCAGGTCATCTCAATACTTTTTGTGTAAATAATACCTATATAAAGTCAGAACCACTACACACTGCCTTATCGTCTCAATAACTTATCATATAGTTAATACATAATAAAGGATTCAGTCCAATGAGAAATATCATTCTGCGGATCGTGCATAATTTTGGCATTCAGCGAGATCGATTAAAAAAATCAAATTAGCAATAAGCTCAACTTAGCTAATTATGCGCCCACTGCGCTACGGCACGGTCAGTTATATAAAAAAAAAAACATTTTATATGATAATTCTGCAGAATGGTGGTGCCTATAATTAGAAAAAAGTAACATATTATATTATTTTTTTCTGTTATCTACAGCTGTCTATTTATCTAGGTATGTCATCGAGGTATGCAATCAATTTCACAGGTTCGCGTGTGCATAATGTAATGCGTACAACATGAACTGTCCACCGCAGAACTACAAAATTAAATTTTATAATAATATTTTCAACACACTTGCTCGTAAAGTGAGCGTTATTCTATTGAATTTAGAACTATAAACTGGGCTATAAGTCACGCGTGCATTAATATATTATACCCTAGTGCATAATATAACGAATCCTACATAGTTGAATTGTACCTTTGTGCAAATTACATGCGAGTAAACAGAGCATATTTTATTGGTCCGGGTTATACATTAAATATTTTCAGAAACAACAAAGAGGTTTTATACCACTTCAAATCCATATACGTTTTTAAATGTTTTTGCCTTATATTAGTAAAACAAATTTGTATGTCAAACAAATTATTCACAATTTACAATAATTTGTTATAAAATATCAAAATATTTGCATTTTCCACTCCAAATTAAACATTTTCACTTAAAATAGGCTGTATATGCAAAACAGACATTGACACATTTGGCGGAAAAAAAAAACCAATTAAAATACAATAGGTTCCACGCTGGACTGGAAGCAAAAGATAAACATATAATGAAAAACTGCTTTGCTTCCCGGGCATACTGTAAAAGTCAGTTAAGGGACAGAGGTTTTCTTGGTTTTTTTGATGGGCGATAGGCTGACCCTCTGTCACTGCCATAGTCTCTCTCCGTCATTATAATACCTCTAAATTTGTCACACGAGACTTCAGATGCTTTTAAAGCCCCTGGTGTTCTGTCTACCCCATAAGAGATACAGGTGTAAAGCTATGTTTGTATGAGCAATAGGTATACGTATTTTTGTTATAGTTTTCTTTATACTTTTAGATTTTTTATTTTTGCGTTTTTTCGCTACGAAAACACATCAAACTAAACACATGAAAGGATGTGTCGTGTCATTTTTCGATAGCGCTTTGTTCGACTTTTTGGTAAATCTGCTATACAATTCTATAAAAATTAAAGGGTTGGAAATTCTGTCTGCGTCTGGTAGTCCGGTGGTAAAAAGGAGCGGGTTAAATTTGGTCAAAAAGAGCGCTCGCAAACTCACTAAAATGTGGCCGATAACATAAAGTCAAACAAGCAACCTTACGACGGAAATTAGAAATTTCCAATATTACGGAAATGGTGTTAATATCCGAAATATTTATCACAGGTATGCATAAAAAAACAAGTAAACTGCCAATTACTTTTTTATTTGTAAATATCCGCACGATGTTTTTTTCTTCGAAGTTATCGAACAATAAAGCATTAATATAGCAAAACCTGCGTGTTCTTCAACACTAGGCCAATGTAAGGAAAAAACGTATTTGCCGTATGGGGTCGGCTAAGAATAGCTCTAACCTAGATAAGCGTCTCGTCAAAAGCCACTAATCTAAGCGCCCGCCGCTTCGTGATAGGATCACGTTCATATACAACCTGCCGCCGTCACCAGCGCTCCGGGGCGTTCTTTCCTAAACCTGTGATTGTCATCTTCGAACTCATCTGCACTTACCAACAGTTGAGATAAAAAATTACATGACAAAAGAAAGTTTCCCAGTATCCACAAAAAGGCCTTCCCTTAAAGCCTTCTTGTAATGCAGAGCATTTCGTAACTCTTCAATTGATTTCATACGGTTGACATTAATGGGTGTCACGAAATATCATTGCCCGCGAGACGCGCGGCGCGCGCGGCTTTTAAAATGTTTCGAAATAATACGATATTTAGACTAGGTATGTTGTTTTCTAAGCCCGTGGGCTATTAACTCAACCTTGTTTGTGGCAAAAGGGGCAAACATTTGATCCGTAATTTTCTCTGAGATTTTTATCAAAATGTATTTTGTATTTAAAGAGTCTGGAAGAACACAGGGCTGTGATCGATACTATTATTATCTCTAAGTCTCTAATGTCAAACTCAGAAGCTTCAAAATCAGTAAGTAGGATTTGTCAGCACTTTTTGAATTTGAAGGCTCCTAATTTGACACTGGAGAGACGTTAAAGTTATCGAATCTAATGTCGTATCGATATACTTATAGGGTGACTGCGGTGAAAAATTTTAGATATTGAAGGAGAGCACTCTGTACTCGCTTCTGATCATAACATAAGTACATAAATACCTTATCCCTTATGGGGTACGCGGAACCCCAGAGGGTATACCTATAACCATCTGGTGTCACGTTTGACAATTTTAGACGTATTGTAATGATGGAGAGAGACTATCTGTGTGAGTGTGATTTTCTGGGGATTTTATTTATTTATAAATATCTGCCATACTTATGGCTAAATTGTACCGATAATTGGGTTAGTACCTAGTTGATTAGGTAAAATAAGAAAACGCCAAAATATTATATTCATATTTTTTCAAGAAATCGTCGACGTGGAGAGACTTAGGGGAGGCTTTGCTCAGCAGTGGGCGTATCCTGCTGAATGATGATGAGGATCGAAATAAATTTGTATATTTTCTTCTATTTCCTTGCTCTACCTCTACCCAAAATTCCAACATTTCAGTCTAGCTGTGTAAGGGCCATGAAAATCAATCGTCAAAAAATTTAAAAAATACCTTCATATAGCAAGTAGGGTTAGGTACATTTTCCATTCTTTCTACGCACATCGCTGTTTACCTATTATTATTTCTTAATTGGTAAACCCATTACGGCGATTAGGCTTTGATAAGAGCAAGTACTTATGTAATTTTAATTTGGCAATTGCTTGCATATTAAGGTAGCTATTTAAAAAGCCATTTAGGAAAAATTTTAGGCAAACTTATCACGAACTTTATTATCCAACTAATTAGGAAAAGTGAAGCAGACTTACAAAAAGTTTTAAAGTAAACTTAAATCTGCTAAACTCTGGTATTTTTTGTTAGTCTAATAATTTCAGGATTACATAGGTATTACGGTTATAACCTAAGAACCATTGCCAGGAGCTGGGCTGTTCAATGCACTAATGATGCGTTGCGCGAGCGCCTTAAAATATTTTTGTCATAAGCGCGTTGATACGAACTTACTAAAACCTTAAGCTTTTAGTAAATATTAATAATATTATAGTTGATAGATAAAGGATTATTGTGAATTAAAGATATAAATAATAATTTTGAAGATAAACACATGAAATGATACAAAAATACTTTAAAATCAATTATAGTCTTCACTAAAGAAAACCACCTAGACTACTTAACTAACGATAGCATTAGTTAAAAATAACTATTTAAATACCTACATTCTCTATTTTTTAACTCGAGGTTCCGGCACAGCTAACTAATTTAAATTAATAACTTTTTTAGTTTAAGCAGTCACGCGCGAGTGACTGGTTAAAAAGTAGGTATTTGATTTAATATTATGTGGAGAGGCCCTTCCATAAAAATATTAGGATGCAAGATATTCCGTGAATTCTGTTCTCTTACACGTGCCATAGTTATTAATTTAACAGCTTCAAGCGGTTTTACCCGCGTGTTATTATTATTGAACTAAACTGTTGGATATCTACAAACTCAAACTCAAAACATTTATTTAGAAAACTAAACAGCGCAACACGACGCAACAAAGTAGAATAGATAAACATAAACCAAAAAAAAGTTAAAAATATATAATAAAAACAAAACAAAACACATATAAACATGAATAAACAAGCAAAACAATTAAACGAGCAAATATTTAAATCAAGAGACAGGAAAATAAAAAGACAAGCAAAATTACAAAAACAAGAACAGAGTTCTGTGCTTTTCACTGAGTTATCGCCATTTTGCATCAGCATACATTTTTACTGAACAAATTTAATTTACTGAAAAATGTTAACTTTATTTTCTTTTATTTTGTGTTTTCTTGTGTTTTTTTTTTTGATTTTGTTTATCAATATGCATGTGTATTTGTGCTTGATTATATGTATGTGTGTTTGATGTAAATAAAATAAATATCTATCTATCTATCTATCTATCTTTTAACTCAACAAATAACAGATAAGAAATAAAAACAGAAATCACATAAAATCAAAAAATCATTACTTTGATAATTGATACAAAATTGCAAAAAAACTAAACAAAAAAGTAGCAAAAAAATATGATAAAAGCTTAAATAATAGTATATTATGTAACAAGTGAGCGAAGTTGCTAATTACAGTCGAGGCTGTGATTAATAATGAGCCGAGACTGTAATTAGCAACGCTCACGAGTTACATACGACGTTTTTCAACACACTTGAGAGTAAAAGACAGACATACGTGGTCATAAAATAACAAACACACTTAATAACAAAGCTGTGAATTGTGATTGAAAAATGGCGCCGAACCTCGCGCATGCGCGTAGGTTTTTTTTCTGCCAAATGTGTCAATGTCTGTATAGCATATACAGCCTATTTTACGTGAAAATGTTTAATTTGGAGTGGTAAATGCAAATATTTTAATGTTTTATAACAAATTATTATAAATTGTGAACAATTTGTTTGATATACATATTTGTTTTACTAATATAAGGCGCAAACATTTAAAAATGTATATGGATTTGAAGTGGTATACTTTACGAGCAAGTGTGTTGAAAATAAAAATATAATCTTGTGCTGAGGTATGCTTACCGAACAGGGCCCATCTCAGCACTCTGGGCACTGATTTTCTGATGAAGGCCCGATTTTTCCCGATTTTTCAGTGGTCAGAAATGTTATCTACTGAATAAAGTATTACTCGACAGCTTCAGGCTCGTCTCATGTTTATTGTCATTGTCATAAATATAAAAATTGTAAAACGACTTTATTCCGCCGACCAATACCTACTGTATTCGTCAGATTACTTTTATCCGACGATTGAAAAATTTGCCCTTAAACAGATAGATAGATAGATAATCCATTTATTGATGCCACAAACACACACATATTACAGCAAGAAAAAAAATAAAATTAATTACAAATTTAACATCTAACAGGAAAAATAAAATAAAAAATAAAGTACAATTACAACAAAAAGAGTGCGTTGAAGCAGTGCAAGTGAGCCGCAGCTCAGCGTCATTTTTGCTCAGACAGCAAAGCGCTGATATTCTGCTTGGAAGCTTGGAAACAGGGGAGCGTTATTAAACGTTAAAAATAATAATACTAGTGAATAATGAAAAATGGCAAATAACCACCAGATGAACTTTTGATGCCAACAATTTTACAAGAACTTGTTTTTATTTTATTTGCATGCCATATAATAAATTGTATGTTTCTTGTTGATATACCTTAATGAACGAATTAATGAAAAATTAGCTTTTTAAATCGATCAAGTTCAAATAAACAAACAGACAGACAAACTGTCAACCTAATTATATTAGCGAAGATTGAATAATAGGAAAGTTATAAATAATGTCGTATTGAACTTAAGTTAAATTAGAGATTTTCATTGCGGCTCCAACAACAGAGGTAGTATCGGTTTACCAAAGTAAAATATCGGATCAAAGACACGGAAAAAATAAGCACGCTCTCATGCCTTTATTTTATTAGATCAGAATCATGGTTATTTGTCTGTACTAATATTATGAAGTTGAGGAGAATAAACAAGGTTGAGTGCGCGCTAATCTCTGGAGTACCAGTAGTTACTGGTCCTAATTTGGAAAATTTCGTTTGCTCTCATAAATCTCAACCTTACGGAAAGGAAATATATAAATGGGAAGGTTATGTGTGTTTTAATTAAAATTAATTTTAAGATATTTAATTATTTTACTTCATATTACTTCTAGTTTGCAATGTAAGTATTATAAAATAAACTATGATCTTAAATACAATTTTATTTGTTAAGTATAATTAACAATTAAATGTTAATCTATTATTTTTTATACTTAGTTTCTACGACTGCGATTTTTTGTACTATTTTATTTATATCATAGTCAATAATTTAATTTCTATCTTACCGGCCTTATTAAAATAAGAAGCATATTGCGGCTAACTAAAATAAAATTTATTATTGTAATTTTATATGTAGCGGTTCAGAAGTAAGAAATATATAAGAGTACAACAAATAATTAAGCAAATAAATAGATAAATGACAAGCGTTATAAAACAATGGCAACTTTGAACTTCATTTCAAAGTTGCTCAAAATGAACTAACATTTTTCATATCTTTGGCTTTAATATTATTAAAGTTTCCATAATGCATAATTATAAATAAACCACACTCAAATGAAACACAACCGGATTTATCGCGTATATTTACATTTTAAATTTGAACTCGACGTTTCGGTGTCTTTGCAGACGGGTTGTTTTATTTAATAGTATCTATGAATCGTGAAAACTTAAGACAATATTAAACCACACTCAACCAAGTATAATTCCCTCGTGGTCACGAACAACGTTGGTTTCATTAAATTTGTTTAGATTACCTATATAGATATAACGTTTTGAACCCCGCTACATATTCACCAAAGTGAATTCAATAATCTCCTTAGCAGGCACAAGATTTTTGAGACAAAGATCGGATCTTAACGTCACGGCCATTAAAAAAATAAAGATAAGTAATGCACTTTCATTGGATGGAATTGGCAATCATCTCATTTCCCGTAGTGCGTGGAGATAAAGAACGAGTTGCTAAATAGGTCCCTCCACCGGCGCCGGCGCAGACGTCAGTGCTCAGAATTTTACCATCAATTAGATGGAGATGTTAACTACTATGGGTTTAATATAATTACTAACTTAATTAATCTGAAGATTTTCTTTGTTTATTTCGGTCAATGTTACCTGAAAAACATTCCTATCTGATTTTTGCAACTCCTGAGAAAGTGATACTTTACTAAGAAATTCCAACACAATCAAAGTTACGAGATAGAGGTGTTAGCACAGTGGCTTCAGGATATCTGAAGAGTTTTTGTGGCTGCAAAGAAGACCCGTTGTGCATTAAAACGGTTGGTAACTCACTGCATTTAGGAATTCCCATTTATTTTATTTTTATTTATTTATTTTATTATTAAGATTTGTTCAAAAACATACTGTGTATGGTTGTAAACCGAAACAAAACTATGTTAATAAATTATGTCAACTAGATATTATGATAATATTAACTATAACATAAGGGGTAAATATTTTAAACAATACTTAGTACTCTGTTGTTCCTATTGTTTACAATGTACATTCTTATGAAGTACTTATGAGCAGTGTATGTCTATAAAAAAATTTGTTCGAACGAAAAGAGGTACCGGGCAGCGAATATACAAAGGCTATACTATTTGAGTCACGAGTCAGACTCTAATAGAGGAGCTTTTGTTTATGCATATTACATGACAATACCTAATCGAACTCAGTAAAAAAATTGACTGAAATGGATTAGCTTTTGCTCTTGTAATTTTCAAAGAAATGCAATGACAAAACCTAGTACTGTATAATAAATATTCACTCAAATAGATAAGCTTTTGTCAAGATGAAAAGTAGGTATATCTTTGTTTGATATACATTACGATGAGAGAGATAAGCTACGAGAAGGGCTCCCGCACCGGAAGGCGGAATCAGTACGGTTAGGTGCGACGACGAGCGCAGCGAGGAGGAGCATGTTAGGTTGCATATAGTTATACACGTGCGCGAGCCGAGCGAGCGAAGCGAGCGGTGCCGCGGCAGCGGCCGGCGAAGCGCCATAAACCTGGTCAGCTATTATAGTCAACCCTGGACAATCCCGACATGGTCAAAAGTCAAACGTTAAGTCATCAAAATAACGATGGTCATAATGCATGCACATTTTATTTCTATCTTTGAAAATCAGAACAATCGCCATTTAAGTATCAAATTGAAGCCAACGATCGGTAAATATCGATATCAAATGGGATAGCTTTTGTTGCTGCAATGTTCAATTGAAGTTATCTCACAAAGTCTACACGACTTCGGTCAATTTCTGTACTAGAATGGATTAGGGTTTGGGCAAGTTTTTGTCATACAAAAGCTAAGCCAGTTCAGTTTGCACTTTCACTCTAATGGTATAGCTTTTGTAAATACGCTACCGGGCATGCGTTAATAGCTATTGAAGCCCCTCGCCCCTGAAGTGAAATACCAAAAGAAAGCCCGTAACGTAGTTAAGAATAAAACCTATATGGGACACCCTGCCCGATTAGAAAATTTGCCGAAGATGTCAACACACGGGCTTAGGAAAGAGTGCTGGATATAAGAAAAAAAAAGTTTGTAAGTAGCATGAAAGTAAGAGAAGCACACTCGTGAGAACTGGCGTAAAAGACAAAGATATGTATTTAGGTTTTCACTTAAGGCCCTCTTGTAGCGCGGTATTCAAACGCACCATACCATACTCCCAGCACAGATTTCGCTAGTAAAATTGGCCGACGACGACGTGAGCAAGCGGAATACGTTTCATTGGTTTATTTTTCAAAAATTATATCTATTTAAAAGTTTTTCTTCCGGCATCAGTTGAGAGAAGAATGCTTTATGTTTTCATGTAACATAATCCGTTATGGCGTTTCGTAGAAATATCCGTTTAAAACTGTAAGTTAGTGTTATGTATGTGATTTTTTTTATCCAGCCAAATTTTATAAATCATGTTTCTATCTTTACACATCGGTTGGTTATATTTTCAAATTTTGTGAATATTTTTTCAGGCACAACTGCATTGTAAAAACGCTGCATCCTCGCCTTAATTTTTTGTGGGACTAACGAACAGGTAGCATTGTTTTATTTTCATCTCCGTATAAATGATAGATGGCATCTTTAGTACTTTAAATCGCGCGATAAACTTTTTCATTAGAAGAATGAGGTTTCAACCAATTAAATAAAACACTTTTTAGCCAAATTTATCCCGAATAATATCACTTTATATTTTATTTCGACGTTCCGGTGTCTTTGCAGACCAATTGTTTTTGAACTCGTAGATTCCGACAAATATTTATGGAATTTTTTGTCAGTTTTTGTTATGAGTTTCTATGATAGTACTCAATTAGTAATAAATAGTTTTCAGCACTAATTGCTAGATGTCCAAAGAGCTGCAACTAAGTCGTTAGCTGATATCTCTTTCTCATCATATACCTAATAGTTACATTCTGGTAGTGGAATTTAAAAATTACAGTATCAGATACTTAATCACTTATTACAGTATCGTTCGTAAGTAACCGTAAATGAGTCAAAACATTTTTTGTGAGTAAGAAGGCACCTAAAAAAAAAGGTATTTTGAATTAAAATATTTTACCTGCCAGAATAATAGGAAAGTAGGAGTAATGAAATGAAGCACACAAATCTATCCAAATAAACACGTTACCCAGGACCTCCGGTGTAGAAGGCTGCTGACTCTACACCGAGAAAGTCATGGTATGGAGATACCATGTTGCTTGGCGGCTTGCTGCATACCACCATTCATATACCTAAAGGTGAATGAAGATCTAATTGTTTTTTTATTATTTGATAAAATTCGAAACGTTATCAGACCGATTTAAAAATATTGAACTACGAGAAGTTAGATTGAAGTTAATCGTGGTTTAAATAACCGTAAACAATTTGTTTGTTTTTAAAATAGTTAAAATATTACACTCGTCATTAAGTTTAAAAACTACCTATATTTTTTTGTCATTTAAAATGATGTATACATGTCAAAATGTGGAGTACAAACGCAAAATACCTATAAAATTAATCGCGATAAAACTAACGTAAAAAAAAATGAAATGTAAGGAACTCGTCGTAATAGCCTTCAACAATATTATTGTAGGTGAAAGAATACCTAGAAAATTCTCAGCGACAAACGCACCGCGCGGAATATGTGGCGGCTGTTATGTAAAGCGCTAAGTATTCTTTCTGTATGTTTTATTTTGCTAGAGCTGTGAATTGAAATATTAAAATATATAATAAAGAAAAGAATGCCAGCGACTGCACGTCACTAGGATGTTTGTACTTTATGGTCGAAAAACGGAAACGAATTTTAATTCATAATCTTTATTTTGATTCAATAAGTACCTATGCTATCTTGGAAATGTCTATCACTATGACGTAATATTGTATGATGTAAAGAAACTGCATTACTATAACACATAATTATTCGACTTATCATCGTTATTTGGGGCATTTATATCAAACTTACTTTAGACGAACACTTTGGCGATGGAGTAAACATGTCCGCCTCAGACGCCAGTGGTTGCAGGTTCAATTCCTGCACGGAACAAGAAAAAAACAAGTTCCGTGTCGGGGTGTTTATCTATTTATGTATTTATATTCTCCCCCCTAGTTCGCTACATGGTACACAAGCTATGCTTACGCTATGTATAAACTAGCTATAGCAGTCTTCTCTCGGATTCAAATCGTGATTATTATTACATTCAGTAACACAATTCGACAGAACACGAATATCCGGTGTAGTTAGGACAATATTGCTAAAAAGCCATTCCTCGGACGGAAGTAAACTGTGCGAATCAAAATATTCACAGGTACCCTGCCTAGAGTCATAGTTCATAGTCTATCTAGAAACAAATTCCCGTGAGAACGAATATTTTTCCAAACAAAAATAAGTACTATTTCGTTCTATAACTATCTCTATGCCAAATTTAATCCAAGTCTGTTTAGCCGTTCTGCCGTCATTTACAAACATCCACACAAATATTAGTTAGTAGATTCAGTACGAAGAAGGATTATAATTGAAGTTGATATAGAGATGGAGGTTCACGAGATTGCCGAAAAATATAATTTATTATTAGGTGATAAGAATAAGTACAGTTAAAGAGCACTGAGTGAAAACTACAATAAATTAATGTACAAATAAGTAGATACTTGTAAAATATCATACAGTATATTGTTATAACTATCATTTTCATTTAAAATTTATTACTGAAAACTCACTAACCCGTGTAGGAACAGCTGACCACAATTATTAGTCCTACCAGCAGAGATAAGCGTGTCTTTAAAGCGACTAATCTGATAGCTGCCGACTGTTGCTACGTTTCAGGGTTCGCTGAGTCGCCAAATATCACCGCTCCGGCTGTGATGGCAGTGAATGCTTTATGAAGACAGTGTTTTCTGAAGTCCCTGTACTGTCGACCTCACCGTTTAAAAAAGGCGTATCTTATGTATAATTGGGCACTTTATAGGTAACCTTACTTTCGGAGAAAAGACAAAGATTCTTACAAAGTAAGATATAACGTAATTATATTGAAATCTGTACATACTAATACGTATGTGTGCTCTAGACGTCTCTGCAGATGATGATGATGATAACAAAAGCTGAAAAAATTTAATTCGGTGGCGTAGAATTTGGATATCCTTAGGACTTATCTTAAATTTTAGTACCAATTCTTAAATTTTTGTTCATAAGTTTTATTTTTAATTGTTACGGGATCAAAATTAAAAAGTAACCCCGCGATTAAGCCGCTTGTATTAAAAAACAAATCTAAATGTTTTTAATAATCACAAAAAAAACATTAAAAGAATAATTATGAAAATACAAGGTATTTCAAAATTATTCCTTTAATATATGAAAAATATTTGTAACTGAACGATTCTGTGTGATAACCGTAACCGTACCTAGTCACGAACAAAAGTTTGATTTAATACTAATTTAGTAAATAAAATATTCTTTTTATTATACTTACGTAACAAATTTACATGTAAATATGAAACTTATTTTTTTACACAGGGTTAATTGTAATTAACGCGTCACCTCTTGCAGGCCACCCGCGCCTCTCCACATCAAACCCAACAACATTTGCTCGACGACTTTTTAAAATTAATAGTTTTAAAAATTTTTGTTTTCCCGTACAAAAAGTATTATTTTTATAGCCTCTGTTTAGAGGCGTAACTCTATTCACTCTGAGCGTAGGTATGCCACGCACCTTGCGCAGTAAAATATCGCTTCATAATAATAATAGGTACCTACTTCTTACAAAATGTAGAGTAAGGAGCAAAAAAATTGTTTTTATTTTTTGTGTTATTTATCAAGATTTGTAAAAAGTCGTAAAACAAATGTTGTTGGGATTGATGTGGAGAGGCGCGGGTGGCCTGCAAGAGGTGACGCGTTAATTTAAATTAACCCTGTGCAAAAAAATAAGTTTCATATTTAAATTTCATATATATAAAATTAATATATAAAAAGAATATTTTATTTACTAAATTAGTATTAAATCAAACTTTTGTTCGTGACTAGGTACGGTTATTACACAGAATCGTTCAGTTACAAATATTTTTCATATATTAAGTAAAGGAATGATTTTGAAATACCTTGTATTTTTATATTTATTCTTTTAATGTTTTTTTGTGATTATTAAAAACATTTAGATTTGTTTTTTTAATATAAGCGGCTTAATCAAGTACCTATAATAAAAGGAATATTTTATTTACTAAATTAGTGAAAATGTTTCCCATTCCTTATGATAGAACTGGAAAAAAATGGTAATTAAATGTGTTATTGATTTAGTTATCTACGTATTATTGGCAAGGATAGCACAGAAAATAGCACCAATACAATTTTATATAGATAGTTCTCAAACAAATGTCGGCCTTCTCACCTAAACATGATCTCTACCATGCAACTTATTGAATAAGTAGGTACCAACTTATTGAATAAGTAGGTACCTACTTACTTCATTTTAGGTTTGCCATTAAAAAACAAACGTACCTATGTATATTCGTTAAAATAGATAGAATTCTTAGTATTAAGTATCCTACTAAAATAATACTATTTGGTCTAATGATTTGTTAATGTTAATGGTCTAAAAAAAATGTTTTGTGTCTGGGTGTTTTTCTATTTATATTCTAGATTCCCGCCTAGTTCGCTATATGGTATCCCATTACACAAGCTATGCTTACTTTGGGGCCATGTAGTTGGTGTGACTGTCTGGGGATTTTATTTTATTTTAATAACAGCTTATCAGCTGACTCTACTGAATTCTGGTCCTAAATATATTATTAAGAGTAGGTACCCTGCCTTGCCAAAACAAAAGAGCTATAAAGTACATAGGTACATACCTAAAGTAATCAATAATTAATTAAAGGCGTAATTAAATGCCTATTATGGTTATTAGTTCTTAAATTGTTAATTAGTAGCAAGTTACATGCGCAAAATATTCTCTTTCTCTACCTATATTTACTTTACTTGTAACAATCATACATAAGTAAATAAAAAATCAAAAACTCACCATTGCAATATCACAACCAAGTATATCGTTAAAATGTAAAATCCGCCGCGCCACATTTTAAGTCCTGAAATAAAAATAACACACATTCACCTAGTCCAATAACGTGTAAAACAGTTTTAAATTTAAATTATTATACTGACCAACTCAAAATCATAAAATACTTTAAAGAAAACAAAAAACGAGAATAACAACACTTTTCAGAGCAGTAGTACTTGTTTGTATAAATTTAAGATGTAATACTTAGTGACTTTTTAATTGGCCGGCAATTTTACGTCTGCACAATCTTATGACTAACCACAAATACTTTTTACACTAATAAAATAGCAAATAGGCTTTATAATTTAAAAATACACAATCACGTTATACTTACTGTGGAGGTATCACTGTACTGTTAAATCGATGCTACGTGTAGTCAGGCGTTTCACAAGGACGCGCTCACTCGGCGCAAGAATCGCGGCAACTGGCGCCTGCGCAGGTCCGCTACTCAGTTTTGTCGGCCTGTTCTTTATACGCGGCAGGTAACGCTGCTTATGCCGCCAAAACTTGTTCCACGAGTCTCAATTCAATGCTGTCATACTAAGCTTTTCGAGGCAATTTTTACTGCATTTTAGTCTTCTGATACTAATTTTTGTAATTATATTGATTTTATGAAAGTATTTAGTCGGACTTACATGTTCGTTTGTCGAGAAGGCAACGGGAAGTCACTTGAAAGGCCACACAGCGGCGCTGGGTTTTCTAGGGAATACTCAGGTGCGAACCGGCATAGAGGACCCTATTAAAATGCGTCCCTTAGGAAAATTCTGCTATGCCTGATGGATTAGTGATTGATTAGGTACTAATAGAAAAAAACTAAAAATTTTAATTGTTATTTTTTAAGGCAGTAAACTCGGGAACTTGGATTTAAAAACCTTTTCGTACTTCATATCCCACCTCTTGGTCACAATAATAATTACATACATACATACATAACTTCACGCCTGTATCCCTTATGGGAGGCAGAACACCAGTGGTTATAAGACCATCTGATGTCACGTTTGACAAATGAGGTATTATAATGATGGAGAGAGGCTATTGCAGTGACAGGGGGTCAGCCTATCGCCCACAAAAATGCCAATAAAACCTCTGTCCCTTAACTGACTTTTACAGTATGCCCGGGAAGAGAAGCAGCTGGTACATTCTATGTTTTTCGTTCGCTCCCAGTCCAGCTTGGAAGCAGAACAATAATTCTGAAATATTAATAGTGTAAGTATTTAATGTACAAGTAAATGGACACGCGTTATACCCCGTACAGCTGTTAATACTTCATATTTTATATTTTAATAAAGCTGTTCTATCGCGTTACACGTAAAATACACGTTGCAGTTTCACGAAACTAAACATATATCTCTATTTGTGTTCACATTAGTTAGCCGACTTCACATATCGGATCCACGCTGTGCGCTGTTGCTGAACAGTCCCAAATTTTGTGACAACTATTAAATAATAGACTGCTTAGTTACCTAATAAATGAAATTTTAACTTTATAAATCTCAAAATCAAAAGATAGTTCATTGTAACGGAGACTTTATTAAGACTTTAATAAGTATGAAGATATTACCTACATTTTACTCTATGATTGTTACCTGATTGTCTCAAAGAGTGCTCCAATAAAAAATATTATTCTTATGTTAACAACTTGTTTTATCACAGAAAACATTATTTTTATACATTTTCTAAGTAATACGATATTGGAATTATAAATAATTCCTAGGAAATGTATACATTTTGCCATGCTATGTATGCATGAAATAATTTTTTAAATAATGTTTTATACATCACCTAATTAGGTTCGGGATTGTATACATTTCCTTAGAGTTAGACATAATTCCTTGATTTTATACATTGTAGTAACATAGCATTCAGTTTCTTGCTGTGGCATACAACCCCGCTTTTGTGTTCAACCTCATCTGATGATAAGTGGCGATGAGGTTAGAGAGGAGAAGGAAGAAAAGTACCGGCTCCTCATAAGACATTAATAGGTCTGAACTGACTTGTTACAATTACGTTATTTAGTTTCATCACAAAACGGTTCTGGTACTGAGTGACTGACAGACAACGTAGAGACATAACTACTGGGCGTAGAAAGCTAAAATTTGGAACATCCATTCCTTAGGTAGTAAATGGGAGTGTCGGATTTATCGGAATTTTTAGTTTTTATGAGAAATCTTATTTGTAGAGTGCACCGATGTGAAATTTTGTATAGAGGATCTTTAATTGGTGTCAGGTTGCATTAGGGTAGGATTTTTGAAATTTCCACAGGAACGGTAGTAATAGCACGTTTAACAAATAAACAATGCTCATACGCATACGAACTTTCTCGGAGGTCATAGGCAGTAGTACTTGGAGGCATGAGATCGGATTATGTCTCTGTTGACTCAGGCATTATTAAAATTACTAATTAGTAATTAGTAATTTCAATAATGTTCATGTAAAAGCTGTTGAAATACCTACGAATAAATAAATAAATAATAAAAAGCTCGTACCTACTTTATAGTTTTTAGAAAAGATACTTGCTATTCGGGCGCACTGTGAACAGCTGGCCCTGCTTCAAGTGGGAAGAATTGGTGACCATATGTGGACTATAAGACACCTATGTATTACACTATTACTTATTCTGTGGTATTACTACTGACGAAACATATACAAGAAAAGCCTAAATGAGCAGTATTCTTTCATATGCCAGTGAGCTTGTCGTCTTCTGTGTTATCTTCACTTATGAGGTGAGATGAGGTCGACCACGGGCTTAGTCAACGTCAAATAAGTTATAGGATGTATTTAGATATTTCATTACATTTAAATTTACATGGGTAACGAACAAAGGAACCTTATAATAATAATAATAAACGTTTATTTCGGACCAGATCCATACTGTGTTAGTAATACAATTTCTTAACCTAGTGTTGGTATTATTCTAATTAATGAATTTATGGTAATTTTATAATTATAAATTATTAAAATCAGTTATATAAGATTAATTATATTATATTGGAACAGATAGGTATGTTAGCTCTCTTATTAATTATAATTGTGATTGAAACGAACTAACAGGCAATAATGAATTGACAAAACGTGATAAACTAATTATTTCTAATTTCACTTTTCGAATCTTTCCTAAAATATAAAATATAGAGCTGAAAACGGTCTTATTTCGTCAGGTTATTATCGTAAAAACTACATGCTCTCCTTTGAAACAATTACCTATTAACAAACTACTGGCAAAAATAGAAAAAGTGTAAGTTTTTAAACTAACATGATCTTGATGACCATGTACCGTCGCGTCGTGCGTGATCATGGCGCTTGAAACAACGAAACATAAATAAAAAACATTAATAATCAAAAAATATCGTAAATATCAGGTTTCTAAAGCTAATATATTTAAATGATAAATTTTGCCAGCTTTAAGCAACTTGTACATGTTTACAAGATGCTTGTATTGTTTTACAAACTATTGTATACCTAAGTGTTGTCATACAATGAAACAAGAAAGCCATGTGAAAAACTTTAGTACTTATCTAATAATATTTATATCTAAGAGGAAGTCTTAAAATAAATAGAGATGATATTATATTATAATAAATGTATTACAAAAACAAATGCATCAAAAGAAGGTCAAACCGATGAATTCATTTTCGAGATGACAGTGATTCGAGCCTCACCAAAGATTACTTCTATTACTTTCCTATTATAAAATGCCACCTACAAAATTTAAAAAAAAGTACAATTTCCATAAAAAAATTTAAAAATAACAAGGCAAATGCATCAAATGAACGCATACAACGGAAGAAAGCCTTTAAGAAATTTATTGTTAACACGTCCTTTTTTCACAATAGCCGCTGGAATTATACCTACCTGACTTATACACTGTTGATACGGAAGCGATGAACACATTTCAACAAACGAAAAAATAATAGATTAAAAATGTTATTCAAGGGCAAAACTGCAATATAAAGAAAGCATCTAAACTACTCTCACTGCACCAAGAAGCAGCAAAATAAAGTCGAATCCACAAATGTAAAGAATAATCAGTCGTTTTCAGGTTTCCGAAAATTCAAATTAAATGCTGCGACGAACATTTACATGTGTCAACACAGGAATATATTATAGATTATAGGTACATAAAAACTTGAAAGCAACGCCAAAAAAGATCTAAGGAAATAAAGGTTTTTAAGCTATTGCATAGCTTCTATCGCGGGCCTTGAGCGTGGGGACCGAATCCAGAAATTCCGTAACGAAAAAAACCTAACACCCCCCACTCCGACCGGGCACACCGGTGATACTTTGATTTCATAACTTTACATGCGGGCTTTAATAAACAATCAGCGCCATCTACTAGGAACTTGTGGAACTTCATATTAGATCAAACATTACTGCATTAATAAAATAAATAAATAATTATAATTGCATAAGTTGATAGAAAATGCTATGCATAGCTTTACCGCGGCAGTCTCCGAGTGCCACACGCCTTTTTTATTATTTTATTGTTATTATTTCAATAATGCATCGTCTTAGTAGTTTAACGTACCTATAATATTGTCTTTATTTTTCACCTTTCACAAAGTATATTAAATTAAAAAACATATCACCGGATTTAATGCGTTATGCGACACAGAAATAAAATACTGGAGTAGATTTACGGGCTTAGGTACTGCGAATCAGGCGCGGTCCCAGGGGGGGTCACAGGGGACATGACCCCCCCAAAATCATGAAAAGATGAACCCCTTATAAGAGAAGAAGGAAGAAAAAGATACTTCTGATACAAAACAATTGTCGTGACCCCCCCCAAAATTCAGTTGTGACCCCCCCCTCCCCCAAATTTCAGTCTGGGACCGCGCCTGATGCGAATCCAGCTACATGTAACTAATAATTTTTGGCAGATTTAGTCTGATTAATCGCACTCACTTCGTAACGATCAATCCTATAACATTTAAGGCCGTGAGCATTTATTACAGTGATACGATCAAAAAAATGGGTAGGTACTTATCAAATTTAGCGAAACGCTTTCATAGAAACCTCAAGTTGAAGCTGTGAGCAAAAACACAGCTTTTTTTGTGAGCTTTTTTGCTTGGTGGTAGGATCCCTTCTGGGTCCGCCTGGCTAGCGACCACCCTTTATATAAAGTCTGTCGCCAAATATTACCGCTCCGGCGGTAATGTGTTCCGGCAATATTGTATAAAGAGCCAGTTCCTTCCTAAACCCGTGTGCTTTCATCTTCGACCTCATCGTCACTTACCATCAGGTGAGATTGAGGTCAAACGCGGGTTTAGTCACTTATAAAAAAAAAAAAAAAAAAAAAAAAAAAAAAAAAAAAAAAAAAAAAAAAAAGACGTTTGGAAGTATCAATAGTTTCCTTAAAACGCAATTGCGCCAACTTTTGCTAATAACACACACTCTGTACCGAGTGCTGCTTAATTTTACTGTAGGTAGGTAGGTACCTAGATTTTTTAATAAAAAATTAATTTTCACCTGATTTTAGTCGCTATTTTTTGTCGAAAAGAAAATAAATCTATCTGATACACTGATTGGTAGGTAAGAGGCTTTTTGTCCCTAGGCTTAAATGGGATCCGAAGAACATTGAGGGACTCTTTACTTTTTCAGTACTATTTACACTGTTATGTATGACCCAAGTAACCATGGTGTTAAAGAAAAACATATCAATCGATGTATTTCTAGACTGACTCACTCAAGTACTTAGGTGTGTTAGCTACATGATAACACAAAAAGAATTCCTGTATGGTATGTAAGGTTTGTAAAATTATCGTAAAGAATGTTTACCTATCTGTAAAAAAATATTTGGATTTTCTTTGTTGCTGCAATCTTCAAACATAGGTACTTACTTGCTTTTAAATTATACTAGTTATGAGCTTGCTACTTCCTTCTGCGCAGAAGGAGGCGGCGGAGCGGTGCCGGGAGGCGAATATACAAAGGCTATACTATTTGAGTCACGAGTCAGACTCTAATAGAGGAGCTTTTGTTTATGCATATTACTCGACAATACCTAATCGATCTCAGTAAAAAAATTTACTGAAATGGATTAGCTTTTGCTCTTGTAATTTTCAAAGAAATGCAAAGACTAAACCTAGTACTGTATAATACATATTCACTCAAATAGATAAGCTTTTGTCAAGAAAAAAAGTAGGTATATCTTTGTTTAATATACATTGCGATGAAAGAGATAAGCTACGAGAAGGGCTCCCGCACCGGAAGGCGGAGACGGTACGGTTAGGTGCGACGACGAGCGCAGCGAGGAGGAGCATGTTAGGTTGCATATAGTTACACACGTGCGCGAGCCGAGCGAGCGAAGCGAGCGGTGCCGCGGCAGCGGCCGGCGAAGCCCCATAAACCTGGTCAGCTATTATAGTCAACCCTGGACAATCCCGACATGGTCAAACGTCAAACATTAAGTCATCAAAATAACGATGGTCATAATGCATGCACATTTTTTCCTATCTTTAAAATCAGAACAATTGCCATTTAAGTATCAAATTGAAGTTAACGATCGGTAAATATCGGTATCAAATGGTATAGCATTTGTTGCAATGTTACATTGAAGTAATCTCACAAAGTCTATACGACTTCGGTCAATTTCTGTACTAGAATAGATTAGGGTTTCGGCAAGTTTTTGTCATACAAAAGCTAATCCAGTTCAGTTCGCACTTTCACTCTAATGGTATAGACTTTGTAAATACGCTGCCGGGAGGATGACGCCTCCTCAGCGCCGATTTGCCATAGGCGGAGGGGGGGCGGAGGAGATACGCTCACCTTCTCCCTCTCGATAGCCAGACGTAGCAGGTGAGGGGACCTGATGCGGCTACTAGGACTATGGTGGGGAAATGGTTTTGTGTAGGTACCAGACCATTTCCGTCGTTGGAGTGCGCTTGGCTCAGGATAACCGGCGCAACCCGCCGGGGCTTGCGGGCAATGCCATTGGCGATGGTACCGTGAGCGCCACTTATGGCCAATGAGGTGCACCTGGA